>CAUYUJ010016094.1:511616-644116 GCA_963575745.1 Prorocentrum cordatum | reverse complement strand
CGGCCTCACAGGCCCGGCCTCTTCCCGTCACCTCGCGGCTGTTAGCTGCACCCCACCAGAGCACCCGCATGTCTCGGGCAAAGCCTTTTTCCCGCTAACCCGCGGCTGCTAGCTGCACCCCAGCCGAGCTCCAGCAGGTCTCAGGCCAAACCATCCCCCACCCTCCCGCGGACGTTAGCCGCACCCCAGCTGAGCATCAACATGCCCCAGGCGGAACCACGCTCCACCCCCCCGCGAATGTTCGCCGCCCCCCAGCAGTGCATGGGCGTGTCTCAGGCAAAACCATTCCCAATTGCCCGCGGCTGTTAGCCGCACCCCAGCTGCGCATCGTCAGGTCTCAGGCGAATCCTCTCCCCACCATTCCGCGGCTGTCTGCCGCACCCCCTCTCATGCTGCGGAAAGCCCAGGCGTCGCCCGTTCCCATCTTCTCGCAGCTGTTAGCTGCGCCCCACCTGCGCGTCGCCCGCGGCTGTCAGCCGCACCCCACTCGACCGCACAGACGCGACACGTTCCTACCACTCCGCGGCTGTCAGCCGCACCCCAGCAGGCCGTCAGCATGTCTCAGGCGAAACCATCCCCCACCCTCCCGCGGCTGTTAGCCGCACCCCAGCAGGTCATCGGCATGTCTCAGGCGAAGCCATTCCCCAACTTCCCGCGGCTGCTAGCCGCACCCCAGCAGTGCATCGACAGGTCTCAGGCGGAACCTTTCCTTACCGTTCCGCGGCTGTTAGCCGCGCCCCTCCTCGTGCCGCGGCCAGTCCAGGCGTCGCCCTTTTCCCATTTTCTCGCGGCTGTTAGCTGCACCCCGCCAGAGCGCCGGTTCGTCTCAGGCGAAACCGTCTCCAACCTTTCCGCGGCCGTTAGCCGCGCCCCCGTCGGGCCCCGGCATGTCTCCAGCGGTTCCTTTGCCTGCCACCCGCGGCCGTTAGTTGCACCCCCACAAGGGCGCGTCGGCTGGTCTCAGGTAAAACCTCTTCCGAGCCCCCCGCGGCTGTCCGCCGCAACCCAACTGCGCCGTCTCCATCTTTCAGCGGCTGTTAGCCGCCCCCCTTCGAAGATAACCGAAGTTCCCGCGGCTGCGAGCCGCCCCCCTCTGCCGGGCGCCCGTGACCCTCCGCCCCCCCCCCCCCCGGAGCTCGCGGGCCGGTAGGTTCCTTATGCGCCCGCGGTCTCGCAACGGCCCTGGAGGACGGCCGGCCGGTCAGCTCCCTGCACCTCGGTGCGGTTCGCGGCTCGCGCTTCCATGGGCCTCCCGGGCGCGGCCCCCCCTGGCGCGGCCCTTCATCTCGGTCCCCCGCCGTTGGCGCGCGTTCGCTAACTCGGCACTCGGTCTGACAGGTTCATGATTATCGACGTCTGACAGCCGGCGTTCACCCGCTGCTAAGTACTTGGACCCGGTTCGCCATCGGCTACCCGGTCGTTCACCCGCTGCAAGTACTCGGAGAGCAACGAGTCCATGGCGGTCACCTACCCGGTCCTTCGTCTCTGAGCCGCGCCGCGCGTGCTTCTCTTCCCCCTTCCTTTCGCCGTCTTCCCGTGTTATCCTCTTTTCGTCGTCTTCGCTCTCTCCTGCTTCGCCCGCGGCGCCGCGGTGCGTCGCCCGCCCGTTTTCGTCACTCTAGCGCTGCCTCGGCGTAGTGGCCCCCTTTTTCCTGCGTCTCGCCGGCGGCAGTTGCGCCGCGCCCACCGGCTTCCGCTCGTTGCGCGACCTTTTCGACGCCGCGCGGGTACCCGCTCGCGGTCGCGATCAGAAAGTATCTCCACCAGCCCATCCAGAATCGGTCAGCAGGGGAGTTGGTAAATCAGGGGCGGCTGGAAGCATGCAGTTGCGCGGCCGTCTTCAGAAAAACAAGGATCACGAATAGCTTCCCACATTGAAGTTGAATACAGATATCAGCGCAAGATACGACACTTGGCTCCCCGTGGTAGACGTCTCCAGCGCAGGTGGTTGAGGATCACAAATAGCTTCCCGCATTGAAGATTTGGATGGAAATCAGTGCAAGATACGCCGGGGTGTTCCCTGTGGTAAGCGTCTCTGGCGCAGGTGGCTGTATCTATCATTCGTCGCCCTTGTCGCACAGTTGAGAACCGCATCCCCATGTGAATCCTTGATGTGTGCCCCCGCACCGAAGTTTACCTTAAACTCGCGTGCGGCTGCAGGTGATGGTGGTGGTGGCGGTTGTGGTGATGCTGCTGGTATTGCTGCTTGTGGTGCTCACATGCCCTCTTGGAGCCATCTTGAAGCAAGTGGTGGTGCTGGTGCTGGTGATGCATGGGGCCATATTGGGGGTAAGAGGAGGTGGGGGAAGAGGAGGAGGAGGAGGAGGAAAAAAAAATGAAAAGGAGGAAGGGAAGGAAAAGGAGGAGCTGGAGGAACGCGGCGCCAGGAGGATGAAGAGGAGCAGGGAGGCGACAGGAAAGAAGCAAGGAAGGAGCGGACGATGACAAGGAAAACGAGAAGTCGGGCTTTGGGCATATGTCGTGGTGAAGGGGTTTTCGAAGACTTGTAATGCCATGTGGGGCGCCATCTTGGGGTCCTTCTTGTTTTTTTGTTGGGCGGTCTTGGAGCCCTCTTGGGGCTACTTGGGGGGTATGGAAAGCGTTTTGGGGCCGTCTTGGATCCCTTCGCTCAGAACGAGGGGGGTCTTAAATTTACGCCCTCCTTCGGAGGCCCAAAATGGGCGTCGTGGGGCCCTCTTGGACCGCTTTCGGGGCGCTCTTGGTCGCTTTTGGGGCCATATTGGGGCCCTCTTGGGTCTTATAAATACATATGCATATACATATGCAAATACATATACATATATCTATACGTAAACATATACGGATACATGTCCATATGCACATGCATATGCATTTACATCCACATATACATATGCCTGTGCATATGCATTTGCAGAAGCATACACGTACGCAAACATATACTTATGCATATACATATACGTATATATACACAAAAAAAGCACAGAAATATGTATGTGTGCATATACATTTGTACATATGCATATGCATAAACATATCCATATCGGTACACACACATATACATATATATATATATATATATATAGAGAGAGAGAGAGAGAGAGAGAGAGAGAGAGGCCATGTATAAATATGTGTGTATATATATATATATATATATATATATATAATATACATATAACGGCGCACCGGGTCCGGGGGCCCGGGGCCGGGACCCCGACCACAAATGTGGGCCCCGGGGGGCCCGGAGGCTCGTCGGACCGCCGGACGCCGTCCAAGATCGTTCGCAGGCGGCTTCGGAACGCGCTCCGATGGCTCCAGATGCCTTCCAAGACGCCTGTCATGACACCAAGAAGGTCCCAGAAGCCTCCAAGACGCTCCGAGAGGCAGCCCAAGAGAGGCCCAAGAAGCAAAAATCGTGCCATTCCTATGGGAAAACGTATATTTTTCGCATGTTCGCCTCTTGGGCTTTCACCGCGTCCAAGACGGCCCAAGAGGCGCCCAAGACGGTCTACGAGGCCTCCGGGAGCGCTCCAAGGCTGCGCACGAGTGGCCCAGGACGGCCCCAAGACGGCCGAAGAGAGCCCCAAGACGAGTTCGAGAGGGGTCCCAGACGGAGAAAGCCAACCTCGAATTCCGAGCTTCCGGCCCAAGAGGCTCCAGGAGGCGCCAAAATGCCGCCAAGAGGCGCCAAAAGGCTCCCAAAAGCACCCCAAGACGTTCCGAGAGGCACCCCAAGAGAGGTCCAAGCAACAAAAATCGTGCCATTCCCATGGGAAAACGTATATTTTTCGCATGTTCGCATCTTGGGCTTTCACCGCGTCCAAGACGGCCCAAGAGGCCTCCAAGACGGCCCAGGAGGCCTCCGGGAGCGCTCCAAGGCTGCGCACGAGTGGCTCAGGACGGCCCCAAGACGGCCCAAGAGAACCCCAAGACGACTTCGAGAGGGGTCCCAGAAGGAGAAAGCCACTCTCGAATTCCGAGCTTCCGGCCCAACATATCCCAGGAGGCGCCAAAACGCCGCCCAGAGGCGCCAAAAGGCTTCCAAAATCAGCCCAAGACGTTCCGAGAGGCACCCCAAGAGAGGTCCAAGAAACAAAAATGGTGCCATTCCTATGGGAAAACGTATATTTTTCGCATGTTCGCATCTTGAGCTGTCACCGCGTCCAAGACGGCCCAAGAGGCCTCCAAGACCGCCCCAAGACGGCCCAAGAAGCTTACAAGAGGGCCCCAGGACAGCCCAAGAGGGCCCCAAGACGGCCCAAGAGGCGCCCAAGATGGCCCAAGAGGGCCCCAAGACGGGCCCAAGAGGGGGCCCAGAGGGGGACCACGAACCGCAAGCTCGAGCCTTCCGCCCCAAGAGGCCGCCAGGAGGCCCCAAGGAGGCCCCTCAAGAGGCCCCAGGAGACCCCCAAGAGGCCCAAAGGAGGCCCCGAGAAGCCCCAAATCGGCCCCCAAAATGCTTCGAACCTGCTTCCAGGAGGCCCCCGACAGGTTCAGAGGCTCCCGAGAAGCTACGTCAAACTCCCAGCGAGCGGCCGGACGAGGCCCCCCACAAAATCACAAGAGGGTTCCAGTATTTGTATCCTTCAGCGCTCTCTGGCCTTCTTCCCCCTGCCCCCTTCCCTGCGACTTTCGTTGACTCAAGCTCGCCTCCTAGCTAGAACCTAAGCGCGCGCGAAGCGCGCGCGTGGTTCTAGTATATATGTATGGGTATACGTGCTGGTTCCCCCACGATTAGGAAACGAGCGGGGCGAAATCTGATACATGCCGCTGGTTTTGGCTCCACCGCCACGCCATATCTTGCCTCGACACACCGGAGCCCAGAGAGGCGCTGGGGAAGCCGGCCCCGCGGGACGTCTGAGTCGCGAGCGCTCCCGCGGTTGTCCCCCCCCTCGCCACCCGCCCCGACGTACAAGGAGGAGGAGGAGGAGGAGGAGGAGGAGGAGGCGGATACGACATTAGCTGGAGCGGGCGCGCGGTGCACTTCCCAACACAGGTGGGCGAGGGCTGCAGTGAGCCGTCCTCACGCGCCTGGAAAAGTTGACCAACCACCGCACCGAGAGGATCTCGGGCGGTAGGCCCCATGCGCAGCACTGTGGGTTGAGGATTTAGGGAAAGTGAGTGAGCCGCGGGGAGCACACCGATGAGGGTGCTCCACTCTCGCGGCTACTAACCCCCAACTCCATTGTTAGACGATTGGCTCCTCAGGAGCCTGACGCATAAAACTCCAGGGTCATCAACACGAAGGGGTCGAGGCGCTGGGATTCGCTGGGGGTCCTCCCGCGCCTCGTCGGAGGGATGAACTCCCGAGAGAAAAAGACGGCGGTTCCTCTGGGCGCTCAGCTGGTGACCAGGGTTTGAGGAGAGGCAATGAACTAAGGGCTGACCTGACGTACCCTTGGTGAAAAAAAACCACACGAAACGCAAAGGCAAACCTTCGCAGGGGCCACCCACAGCCGATGGCCCCTGGCGGCCTGAGACGGAACGGGTCCATTAGGCGGCAGGGCCTCAGCGGGAAAGGTTATGTTGCCTAAAGAGGGCCTGAGGCGATGAGATCCCACTCGCCTCCTCTTGTCGGTGCGAAAGGCAGGACCCGACCCAGGGGGTATGACAGGACTGCCCAGGTCGGCTAGAGCTCCAGACTGCACCGTGCCAGTGTCGTCCCTAAGAGAAGATGCGCGTTCAAGGCCAACCCTCCGCCTCACGTTGCGTTCGGTGTCCTGCGACTCGCTGCGTCGTCGGCAGTTGCCATCCCTCACAGGGCTGGGCGAACACGCAGTCGCTGGACCACTCTCGCAAACGGTGAGCGGGAGGGTGGGAGACCGCGTCCGACCACGAGCCGAGCGAGCGAATACCAGGAGGAGTGGCAGCAGGCAGGGCAGCGCAGCGCTGGGTGGCAGGTCCCCGTTGCCATCCTGCCCGCCCTCCGCGTCGCCCCGGCGCGCGGCAGGGGGCCTCTCAGCACCAAGACCCTCAAACCCCTGAGCCCTCGCAGGGCAAGCATCCAGGGAGAGACGACGACGGGTCTCCTCATGCTTAGAACCCTTCTTACGAAACAAGCACCTCCATGTGCTCCGCTTGGGCACGGGGGCAAAAACGTGCCGTCTGTGGGCCGACTGCTCGATTTCATCAGGAAGGGCCGAGCTGGCGGCCTAAAACGCTTGGGCCGTCTCCGTGGCCTAGTTTCGATACGGTGGCCATCGAAAAAGGACTGGAGGGCATGAACACCCCACTGCAAAACACGAATGTACTGCTTGTGCCCCACCCTCATGGCCTGACTTAAGACCCGAGGGGCGACGTGTAAATCTCTACCGTTGCGGGCAGCAAGGTCAGCCCACCTGTTGCTTATGGCATCAGTGTGCTGTCCACGCTGATGCCCCTTGACGAGGACCACCCTGACATCTTCCCCCACCTCGCCCAGGTCCCGCAGCTCGGCCCAGATGCAGTCGCACAAATCGACGTTGACACGCCGCGGGGTGCAGCACCAACTGGGTCCGAGGGCCAGGCCGTCCAGGAGGCCTTTTGTAGCCCGTGTGGACCACAACAGGGGGGGAGGCAAACCAAGAGAACCTGGTGGAAAGCAAAAAGTTTGGCCCTGGGCGAGGTCTGTATGGGGCCAGGCAGGGCTCCCCAAACTAAAATGTCAACGCCATGCCTCATGGGTTCCCGTAGTTGCCAGAAACCCCATTCAGCTCTGGCAGCCTCTGGCCAATACCAAATCTTTGAACAAACCCCGTCCGTGTAGATGGCCCCAGTTATAATGTGTGGATCGCCGTATCGAATGTGCCAGCGGCTAGAGTCATCACGCATCGGGAGCGACGGGAAACAGGAGCGACTGATGAGCCCGCGGGCCCAAAACAGGGTGTCGGGTGTTTTGGCAGGGAAGCCCACAAAGTTGATCGAGCCGCAGTGCCGATCCCTCGAGTTCGCAAGGTGAGGGCAGTCCCACAGGATGTGGTATAAATCACAACCCATCTGCGCACACTTCGAGCACGAGCTGTCGTCACGGTAGCCAGAGGCCGCCAGTCTAGCAGACGTCCAAAGGCCTCCACTTCGCCAAGCACGCAGAAGGCCTGCCTCCTTGAAGCTGGGACGCCACGTCGCTCGTGCATCTAGCTCATCGTCGTCAGCTTCATCATGTGGAGAGTCAGGGGGCACGTCCTCATCATCGCCAGTGTCAGCAGGATCAGGCACAGGCATTCTCGTAAGGAGTTGTGTGATGGGCTCCATCCAATATCCAATAGGTTCACGAGCTATGGGGGGATCACCAGGGAACGGGGGTCGTCGATACCAGCGTTCCCAGAGTCGCCTGACCCCAGCCTCTCGAGCAAGCTGTTTGATAGTAGCAGGCGCAGTAAGCCCCACATCCAAGACAACTCCAAGATCCGTCCTCCAGGCGGTGCTGCTAGTAGTGGCCCATTGGAGGTCTTGAGGGCAAGTAGGGTGGCTCCAGCAGGGCCAGCAACATTTCTCCAGGGTACACCTTCTGGATTTGCCTCACCCAAGCAGCCTGCAAGATACGATTGGGCCCCATCGGGTCCCTCACCAGAAGGGCCCATTGAAATAGCGGGGCGGTCCATGCCTCAATCTGTGAGTCCGTGTACTGAGACCCCTGCATGCAGGAGGTTCGCCAACAGGAAGTGGAGAACCCAGCTGAGTGCCATGCAACACGCTGTCTGGGGGGGGGCACCGTGCACACCCAGTCCATACGTCATAGAGGGTGGGAGGGCCTGATTGTGAAACTTGCTAAGCAAGGAGCCAGCATTGCGCAGTGCTTGCAGCCGAGGTCTGCGTCTAGCGACTCCACGTGTACGCTCCCGAAGTTTTGAGTACCTGGTGGCACGGCCCGAGGCGACTTCTATCCCCAGGACCTCCAGGGCTGAGACGTAGCAATACCCAAGGTCCCGAAAAGAGGAGGAGGAGGAGGAGGAGGAGGAGGAGGAGGAGGAGAGGGGGAGGAGAAGGAGGGGAAGCCAGGAGGAGGAGAAGGAGGGGGAGCCGGCCCGCGGGGGTGCCGAGTCGCGAGCGCTCCCGTGGCTGCCCCCCTCAACCCCCCTCGTCGCCCGCCCCGACATACAAGGACGGTCAGCTGGCCCCGTTCGAAGAAGAAAAAACGGCATGAGCATAAACGGTTGACGCTCCGCGCGGATTTCTTGGATTCGCGATGGGCACCCCTGGCGGCGCCTGCGACTCCGGCGCCGCCCCTGGCGCGCTCCGCGCGCCAGGGAGGGGGGCTCAGCGCGGATACGAGAAATCCGCGCAGACCGTTAAAAGTTTATGTTTATGTTTGTTTTTGCTCCTCTGCCCGTGGGAGACGACCATGGATGTGGGCGGCGGCGAGGGGCACTTCGACTTCGTCGAGATCGGCACCTCGCACTTCCACACCCTCACGCAGGCGGCCGCCGCACACCCAGACGGCAAGCCCAACGCCTGGCGCTACCTGCGGTGGTCCCACGACCCGACCTCCTTGCGCGGGCTGGCGGTAGACATGGAGGAGAGGTACTCGGGCGATCGCAAACATGGAACAAGGAGGTGTGGATTAGCGACGGGCCCCGTTTCCATGGGAAATCGCGGATTCCCACCGCCGAGCGAGGCGGCACCGGTCGCATTTTGGGGAGGGCACCTCCCCCGATCCATGGCTTCGGCGACCGCGCGCCCAGTTTACGGATCGCGGATCCCTGGATTCGGCGCAACCCCGAGGTATCTCCGCCTGCTGCCCGACCTGCCCCACGTGAAGAAGGTTCAGGAGGGAAAAAAGCACACAGACACAATTAGTCGCAAACTCCCGGGAAAATACGGGAAGTGGGGGGTGGAAGACAAACACCCAGAAAACATAGGAAAATGGGGGCAAGCCTGGGATCTGCGTGTATGTATTTGCGTGCCCCTGGGCCTTTCTTTAAAGGTGCAGGCCGCGGTCTCGGACCGAGACGGCTCGCACACCATGCACCACGTGCCTCTCCGAGACATCGGCCGCTGGGAGCGGGCGCTGGCGGCCCGGGGCAGCCTGTGGGCCTACCGGGCCGTGCGCATGGCGCGGGGCTGCAGCACCCTGGGCCGCCACAGCCTGACGAGGAGGAACTTCGGCAAGCTCGGCCTGAGGCACCTCATCCGCACCAAGCGCGTGCGCATCAGGAGCATGGGCACGCTATCCAGGGGAGCGAACAACGACATGAGCATGAAGACTGGGAGCTCCGCGCGGATTTCGGGGGTCGGGCGCGCTCCGCGCGCCAAGGAGAGGGGGTCCAGCGCGGATCCAAGAAACCCGCGCGGACCTCCGAGTTTTGATGTTTATGTCATGTTTCGTCCCCCTATGATTGGAGGAGCACGGGGTGAAGAGCATCGGGGTCTTGGCACTGGACTGCGAGGGCCACGACTGCAGCATCCTCAACGGGCTCCTGCGGGCCTGCAAGCTGCGCCCCGATTGGCACCCGTACTGGATCTTGTTCGAGACGAACGGCATGAACGACGACGTCTTCGGCCCTGGCACCGAGAGGCGGACGATTCGAAAACTTATAAGGCGAGGATACAAGGTGGTGTACGGAGGCGGTTTGCGTGAGAGCGGGAAGCGAGATACCGTGCTCAAGCGCTGTTGGTGAGGGCGGCGCGGGCGCCACGTCGACGAGGCGCCAGCGTGGTGTGTGCAAAAAGGGGTGGCTGAGAGTGGGTCTGGGGGGGGAGGCGGCGTGGGCATGGGCTCCGGCGACATGGCGTGCAGAATCCTTCGCATCTCGTCGTCACGTCCGCCCCTTGCGCGACGAGTAGAGAAGGAGAGCTGCCAGGTCTGGCGCGAGGTCAGCTATGGAGGCGGGAGAGCGTCACAGGTTCCACGCCCCCCGATCCTTCAAAGCTCATGGACGTGGCCCAGAGCCCGTGACCTGCGAGGGGGTGCAGTCTCCTCTACAGGGGGCAGATTCAGGAATTGTAGAAAAATAGCCAGGGGACGATGTTTCCATTGTGTTTGACGTGTTGTTGAATGTGTTTTGACTACTTTTATTTTTCTTGCAAAACCCCATATAGGAGGACACGCCCGAGCTAACGCCAGGGCCTTGCCCAGGGAAGCACACAGAGTCGGGGAGGCGCCAGTGTGCCCCGCCAGCCCCCGCGCTGAGAGCAGGAAGGGAGGCCTCCGGCCGACGGTGGCCCAGACGAGATGGCGGAGCTGCGCGCGGCTTGCTCGCCCGGTCGTGTGTTCGGGCGGCTTGCGGCTGCTGCTCCTGCAGCTTGCGCTCGGGGCCCAAGGGGGGGCGTGCACTCTCGTGCCACCCCGCCGCTTCTCCTATCAGGCGTCCCGCCCCTCCCTCTGCCCCTCGCCCCGCTTCTCTGCCCCTCCCCTGTGCTCAGGGGCAGCGTTGGGGGAGGGGGAGGAGGAGGAGGAGGAGGAGGAGGAGGAGGAGACTTAGACTTAGACATCCCTGGGCGAAGACAAGCAGAGTTATCCGACTGTTGAAATCGCTGGGCGGCAAACCTGATTGGCTGTAACCGAGTTTTCACGCTGGCACAAGTGGAAAATATCACTCGGGCCCCTCCTCGGCCCCAAAAGGTATGAGCTTCGGGCGAGGAGGTGGCGGCCCAAAAGTCATGCGAAAGGGAGTGAGCGTAGCCTGGCGCCGCATCCTGCAGCAGAGGGCCCCAAACGGCATCCCCTGCAGCAGGGCTCGACGCACAAGCGGCACCTACCCCCTCCCACGCCCAGAGGGATTCTGGTTTCGCCCTCTACCCCTCCCACGCCCCTTAGGGCGCGGCCGAATTTTAGCGACAGGCACAAATCGGCCCTGGGAATCCGTTGAAACCTCAGGCGTGAGAACAGAAGTATATGAAGCGAGGACCGTTTCACGACTAATCGCTCCTCTCTGAATTAAGTCCTCGAGCCTAGCGCTAGACGACAGCATGTCCATCCTTCTCACATCAGCTGGTTGGAGCCTCCTTCGAGCTTGTTCAAGAGCGCTCTGGCGTCCCTCTCCAAGACTCCGCGTGGCGCCGCTCCGATCGTGATCTCCGCCCCTTGACGGATGAGCTCCACGCGCAGCACCTCGTCCAGCTCCGCAGCCGTCTTGTTGGTCATCGTCAGCGCCCACTGCAATCGCACCTTGCCCTCCATGCGCTTGCTCTTCTTCTTCTCCTTGCCCTGCGGGGTCCTCACCCTGAAGTACTTGACCTCCGCTGCTGCGTCCACGATCTCGTACCTCATGATGTGGTTGCGCCAGTAGTACGTCAGAATCTCGCGAGGTTTTCCTTCTTCTGTACTCGCGAGGAGGGCGCGAATGAAGTCCTTCCATACGTGCAGATGCGGACTGCCCAGCTTCGCCGTGTCGACTTTGTCGTCCTCCTTGCTCTCCTCGCGCAGCTTCATCGCCGCCGTGTGGTAGTCCTTGCCCGCCTTGATCGCCGCCTCGATGCACGGGAACGTCGTCGGCGCCAGGGCCGTCGCGAAGACCGCGCTGATGACCGCCCTGAGGTCGCCCGCCATGCTGAGCGCGAGCTTGCCGAGGATGGCGACGAGCGCCGCCGCGACCTGCGCCCTGTTGGCGCCTTTGCCCGCCTTGCCCTTGGCCTCTTCCACGACGTCCTCGGCCTTCTGTAGCTTCTGCACGCTGCCCGCCTCGTCCTCTGCGCCGCGCTTGCCTTTGGGTAGCGCCCACTTGGGGTCTGCGATCCCCGCCTGCTTCATCCAGCCGGGCATGTCCGCGTCCTCTGCCATGGCGGAGGTTCTTGCCCACCGTAGCAGGAGCACGTAATCTGGTAAGAAAGGTAGATGCCGAACCAGATGCTGGCGTAGCTCGAGCCAAGAGCCAGCTACGTAATCGCAGCCAGGGCAGTCGAGGGACCGTGGTTCTTGGGCTTCGACGAGGGCGCGAGCGAGATCGGCAACACAATAGCCTCTTTGAATCGATCGAGCGAGGTGCCGACGAGCAGTAACTGGCGTGGCGAATACTGTCTGGCAGACTATGCACTCGTTCGTGGGGGTTGAAGAACGAGCACATATTTACGACACTGTGTACCTGTCGAACATGAGTACGAAGGGCTCGTTTCGAGTGAAGGGTCCTCCCGCAGGTCCTCCCCTCCACCTCCACCTGGCACTTGAATGCCTCCTCCACCTCGTGAATCGTGGTCTCCTCTTCCGCAGTCTCCAGGGCTGGGGGCAGGGCGCATGTTGGGGGCGCGATGTTGTGTTTGAATTCTCGAGCTCGGAGGATGGTGACGTCTATTTGACAGAACTGCGACCTCCATTCAGGATGTTTTAGCCATGCCGCCACGTGCGGACCAGCCTCCTCCTTCAGTGCCTGCGCCTCTTCCGAAGCGTGAATTAATTCATCCACATCCTCTTGAACTCTCTTGGCCCAAGGGTTCGTAGAGGCGGCAATGCTATCATCATCGCCGAGCGTGCTGAAAGCCTGCCCACTGATGGTGGCAAAAACCGCCGCGAAGAACTGGGCATTGTTGTTCCTGTCAGCCGCTGCCTGTTGTAACCGCCGTAGCCGTCGTACTCGTGGCTCCACTTCTGCTCGTGCTATCTTCCAGTGAGCCAGGACCTCTGCGTTCGTGAGTGAACGTACTTCTCCATTTTCTTTCCATGTGCAGGCCCTGCCCCGCATTGCAATCCTCGCCAGTGCTGCAGCAGTGCCGTCCAATGTGTCATACTGGCGCCTGGACGGCAGGAAGGCCCCCACGGCGGAGAGCGCTGCGTTCACCACTCGTCCCAAGAGAACCGTGCGCCTCCACCTCCACGGAATGCGAGCTGCACCCCAGAACGAGCCCATTGAATAAAAAGCCGCTCTAGCTGCGTGAACTCTTTTCGTCAACTCGATGCTAAACGACTGCGTGCTGTTGACGATGGGGCCGAGGTACCTGGCGTGGTCGACTAGCTTGCCCTCCCAGATTTCCCTGTTGTGCTTCTGCCGCAAATCCCTTCTCGCAATGCCGCTCCCCGTTCCGTGTAGCGCCATGATGTTCGCCTGCTTGGAAGTATTCTGAGCCAGGCCTATCTCCTGTAAGCAAGTGTTCATGATGCTATTGCTGTCGTTCAACTTACTCCTGAGCTTGTCAAGGTCGACGTTCTCCTTCGATGCTGGGGGATGCTGCAGGACCTTCTTGCTAATGTCGTCGGCGTAAATGTGCACGCTCAGATCAACCTGCTGCATCGTGATCGGGCACTTCACAACCAACTTATCATCTGCTGCATCTTTCTGTCGCCAGTGCTCAGTCCACGGAACGACGGCATGAGAGGAAGCGCGAGGGAAGCAGTGCACCATGAATGGGCCCCCCATGAGTCCACCCTCTGTCGGACGGAAATGTAAAATACCTTCTGCAGCTGGAAGGCGAACTTGTGCGCGACGAATACGTTGAAGTGCCAGTCGAATGTCCCTTTCTCGAACCAGTTCTGTAGCAGCTTTCTCCCTATATGATCATCCAACCGACGGAGAGGCGTTCGTCATATCCTTGAAACTGTCGATGTAGGAACACTGCGTGTGCCTCAATCTCCAAGCCGTCGCCATGGATGCCATGATAGCTGTCTCTCTCCGCCTACCTTTGGCGTGCCCATGATGCTCAGGAGGAAGTGGTGGCGGTCGCCGAGCACCGATGCACGTGGCAAAAAAACCTTTACCCAAGACGCGCAGAATGTGCAACAATCGTCGTCCTTTAGCTCCTGGCTCCTCGTTCTTTTCTGCAGCATAGCACTCGCTGATGTGCCAGTCCTTCGGCGTAAGCTGATGGTAGCGAAGATTGTAGAAAACCAGATGCAGCGCAACCTCGATGTAGCTGTTGTCCGAGTCTTCCAAGCTGAAGCCGACTCCACGTCGTATCGGGTCTCGAGCAAGATGTAAGATCATCCAGTAGAGCTCAGCAGGTGGGGAGTGAGCCGGGCACGCCTTCCGCTTTGGGGTCGTCCACAAGTACCACTTGAGGCACCTAAGGTCCCTCTTGCTCTCCAGGAACGCATCGGTGGCGTGATCGTCGTTGAACACGGGCATCCTCTCTTCATCATCCTCGGGCATCTGCTCCCAAGGATCAGGTATACGGGGAAGGTCATCTGGTACTTCTTCACACTCGAACTCTTCTCCTGTCTCGCGTGGGCAGTGCGTGATCTCCTGCGCGCCCATTCCGCCTTGGCGCCCTGGCTGCTTGAGCGCACTCATCCACTCGGTCTTCGTCGGATGCGCCAGGGGAAGAGCCCGTAGATCCCTTCTCTTCGTCCCCGTCCTCGAGTTGCCCAGTCGTACGGTAGCCCGATAAGCTTGCGCGAACCTTCTGCCGTCCCAATGCTCCTGAACCTCCTGTGAAATAGCTTCTCGTGTCTGTTGCCGAGCCCACTGCCGAATTTTACCACACTCTCTTGAAATCGCTTTGAGCTGAGCCTCAACTTGCCTTTTCGTGTCGTCTGTCGCCCACGTAGCCTCCCTGAGGTCTCTGCGCTGCCGAAGAATAGCCAGCCTTGCCTGTCGTAACTGTCGATAGTTATCATCCACGTGCTGAGGCTCCAGAAAAAAATCCTTGCCGTGATCCACCATCGCCTTCTCAAGAACAGTAAAAATAGCGTCTGGGGTGGATCTCAGCCCGAGTTGCACCCATTCTTCCATGTTCTGCTGCAAATAATGATTCAGCTTCGTTGAATAATCATGTTTGCGGTCACCATGCCGAAGGGCATGAACTAAAGTATCTCTGTTCCACTTCCCCCTCTGAATATCGTCGCACTGATCTGCACAGGTAGCCAGCTTGTCGTACACTATCTTTGCAAATACTGGCACATGGTCACGTAGCTCACGATCGGGAATGTATTGAAGACGCCGTCCGAGTCGCCGAAGAGGTGCTGACTTAATCAAGACGTCTATCCAAGCCACAGGACCAAATATGTAGTCTAAGCGCGAGTGTTCGCCTGAATGTCCGAACCATGTCGGCGCAAGCGAATCATTGAACACCGCAAAGTGGTGTCTGTGAAGGAGTTCTCTCATCTGCTGGCCTGCACCGTCCTTGAACTCCCTCGTCGCATGCGCCTCGCTGATGACCCCTTCGCCAATGTAGCCGTCGTCCTTTTTTGAGCCAGTGCCGATACCGTCGTTGAGGTCCGTGAAAATGAGCGGCAGCGACGGATGCGGGGTACTCAGCAGCACTTGGTCTAGCCATTGTGTCATCTTTGTGCAGGTCTCTCGGTAATGTGCTCCAGCCTTGGCCGGCTTCGGTTTCGGAGGAAAATACATCGCTATGGCCGTAACGTCCAGGAGTCCATTTTTGCATCTAGCTGCGGGCACTCGTCCTTGAATCTGGGCAGGGGTCGGAAATACACGCCGAAGATGTGAATGATTGACCCTCCTGCCCCACAGTAACCTGCACCCAGCCGATTTGTTAGTAAACACTCCAGGGCCCCAGCCTGATTCAATCATCAAACGTCCATTGCCAGTAGGCTGGAGCCCGTGCGAGTAGCCAGGGGGCGCCATACTCTGCGTGCCCACCAAGGCGAAGACATCAAAGTTGCGCACCTCGTCCGCGATGTCGTCCGCCCTGCCCCCCAGCGCCGACAGCGGGTTGAAGACCCCGAAGAGCAGTGGCAGAGTCCGCATGGACCTGCCAGCGCAGGTCCTCGCCACCTGAGAGGCAGCCGCCATCGCCGCGCCGCGGCGCGGCTCCTGGCGCGGTGGGAGAGGCTGGGGGCCCCCCACAGCGGCCCCGCATCCTGTTCTTGGGGGGGCTTGAGGAGGAGGAGGAGGAGGAGGGGGGAGGAGGAGGAGGGGGAGGAGGAGGGGGAGGAGGAGGGTGTGAGGAGGAGATGGAGGAGGAGGAGAAGGAGGAGGAGGAGGATGAGGAGGAGGAGGCCAGACTGCGGCCGCTGCTCCCCCTGGCAGGCTGTGCGGCTCCCCCGCCAGCCGTGCAGCTCTCCCTCCGGCCGTGTAGCTCTGCCTCCCCAGCTGCAGCCCTCCCTGTGGTGTCGAGGAAACTCTGTAATCCTGGCGTCGACATTTGTCACACCCGGCGATTTCGCTGCATGTCGGGCCCCAGGACCTCCTCGGATCGATCTGGCTTGAGAAATGCAGCTGCAAGATGAGGTCTAGGGCCCCAGTCGTGATCTTCACGACGTTCCGTTTTTTCGTCACGTCGGATCTCGGCCTGGAAAGTTCGCGCCGCCTCGCCGCTGCGAGAAGAATCAGGAGAGGAGGAACGGTCCGTCGCCTGCTTGGGGCCCACTTGGGCCACTTGGGCCTTCTTGAGGCCCCCTCGGGTCAGCTTGCGGCCCACTTATAGGCACTCCTCCTTCCTGTGCCCAAATCGGAATGGCCTGACTCGACCGCGGCTTCCGCAAAAGCTGTGGCAAGCGGCCCCGCGGAAACAAAAACGTCGCAGCGAGGCAGAGGCAGTCCGCACGCGCGCTCGGGCGGGCCGGGAGACGGCAGGCGTATAATTGTCCGGCGGCAAGAGCGGGAGAAAGAGAGAGAGAGAGAGAGAGGGGGCGCCTGCAGGGCGGTGGATGCGGCGCGAACTGGCTCCTTCTCCTCCGCCTCCTCCTCCGCCTCCTCCTCCTCGAGGAAGAGCAGGAAAGGCCCGTCGCCTTTTTGGCTCACGCAACTGCGCCTCGGGCCCAGGCTGCTCCCGTTCCCGTTCCCCGCCCCGTCCGAGGGGTGCCGGCCGAACACGCGTCACGGCTGGCGCGGCGCCCGCGTCCGCTAGAACCGCATGCGTCGTCAAGACGACCTCGGGCGTCGCTGAATGGGGGGGGGGCAAGGCACACCTTTCAGGCCCTAGAGGTTCCCTTTGGAGCCCTAGAGGGCCCCTTCAGGAGCCCTCAGCGGCATTTTTTCTGCAACCCTGGCTGCCCCCATGTGCGCCCCCCCCATTCCGCGGCGCTCGAAATCTAGCTGCGAGACGGGCGCTGGCAACATCCGTCCCGGGTGGTTGCCGAGACGTTGACGCACCGCACGACGGAAGCCAAACATCAAGGCGCGCGACACGATGAGGGTCACTAAGGGACCCACGAGGAGGAGGAGGCTAATCCAGACGCTGATGAAGGCGAAGACAACGCCTCGGAGCAGGACGAACAGCTTGCATGCAACCCGAAGGTCGTTCCGAGCTGGGCCTGAAATGCCGACCCCCGCAATGATTTCCTCATCGGCGACGGAACTATCCCCGTCGAGGTATCCACTCGAATGCCGAATCGCATTACCTTGTTTCATCGCAAGCTGTATCAAGATCCACTGGATGGCGTCTTCGAATTGTTTTCAGAAGTGCAATGGAAACACCACCACAATGCAAAATGTCGTCGACGGGCTCTTCCTGTGGACCTCACGCTGGACCTCCACCTAACCGTTAGAGGCTCGTGTAGGCCAAAGGGTGGAGAGCGAGGGAGGAGCGAGAGAGGAGTGCGGGGGGGATTGGGTGACAAACGCCAACCTCGCTCAGAGAGGGAAGGCAATCGCAAACCCCTTGCGCTACCCCCTGCTCCCCTGGGGGTCGCTCGTGCTGCGGGTGCCCCTCTGGCAGCTGTTGACGCCGTCAGGTTGGGGCCCCCGTGGCTATTGGATGGCTTCCGCCTCCCCATAAACCAATGCCCCCCGATCTCGTTTTCGTCATTGAATTCGGGCCGTAACTCGGGTCTCCGGGGGTCGCTCGCTACGACCAGGGCACCCCCCCGTACGCCTCTCGGCGAGGCGCAGCTGTTGAAACGCATCCTGAGGCTGGAAGACCGTTGAAAACCGACGGACAGGTCCGAACACCTCGAGACCGAAACTTCCCCCCTCCGGGGTGGCATCCCGTTTTCTTCTCTTTGGGACGTTCACTTCTCCCTTGTTGCCCAGGTGAGGAGGAGGAGGAGGAGGAGGAGGAGGAGGAGGAGGAGGAGGCGGAGTCAAGACCTCCGACGCGAAGGCCTCCATGGACGAGCTTTGAGGGCGCCGCTGTGGGGGCGACAGGCGGCGTTTTTTTCCCTCCCTCGGGACGCTCGCGAGGGAGCAAGGCGTCGCTGCTCTGGGCTCCCCATCTGCCTCTGAAGCAACCGCTGATCTACCTATACGACCACCATTCGTGTGAGAAGGAGGTTGGGGGGAGGGGAAATAATCAACTGCTCGCAACTGCGATGGGCATGATGATGACAATGCTGGTGGCGCGCCCTCGAGTTGGCGACGACGCGTGATGACGATGTTGCGCCGCGATGTGATGTCTTTATCGACCCTGCTATTGATCTCACTCAATCGATCGCACAAGTGATCTCACCACATCTCGGTCGTTATCGATCTCACTATGGATCTCACTATCGATCGGGACACCATCGAGACACCACGACGGGACACCGCGGGACACCGCGGAACATCGCGGGACACAACTGGGCACCACGGAACACCGCGGGATACCACTGGGACACCGCGGGACACCACTGGGACACCGCGGGACACCACACCACGGGACACGACGAGACACCATCGGGACACCACGGCGGGACCCCGTGGGACACGATCGAGACATCGCGAGACACCACGGCGGGACAACCCCAGCCACCGCGCGCCCACCAGAGGGCCGGACTTTTGCATCCGCATCGCCCTTAGCGACGGCGGGATCTTTCCTTTCGCACGCCCACGGCAGGACACCGCGGGGCACCATCGGGACACAGCGAGACACAAAGGCAGGACAGCCCCAGCCACCGCGCGTCCACCGGAGGGCCCGACTTTTGCATCCGAATCGCCCTATCGATGGCGAGATCATTCCTGTCGCGCGCCCACGCAGCTTCGCCTCGCCCGCACGCACGACACGAACACGAAACCGAAACCGATTTCCTGGTGGGGGGCTCTCTGTCCCACTGCGATCGCACCCCCGAACCTCTGATTCTGTCGTGTCCGCGAATGGTCCCTCGTTCCCACAGTCCTGGTTAGCAGAGGCGCGCTGGTCACCAGCGGCAGCGGCAGGAGGACCGGGTGTTCGTCCACATGTTTTTCCCAACCATCCTGTGGTGTTGGGTCCTCGTTTTGAAGAGACGTCGCCCCGCGTTCCTTCCTTCGTTCCTTCCTTCCCGCTGCCCCCTCCCTCCTCCCTCCTCCATTTCGGCACACCTCTCACACGCTTCGTGGCCCCATAGGGAGCTCCACCGAAGGCCCCAGTGCTGCCGCCCGCATGCGCCCCGCACACCCAACTCGGCACACCCCTCACACGTTTCGTGGCCCCATGCTTCACCGAAGGCCCCAAACCCGCCCGCACGGTCACACGTTTCGTGGCCCCAGCTCCACCGAAGGCCCCAGCGCTGCCGCCCGCATGCGAGCACACCCATTTCGGCACACCCCTCACACGTTTCGTGGCCCCATAGGGAGCTCCACCGAAGGCCCCAAGCTGCCGCCCGCATGCGTCCCGCACACCCACTTCGGCACACCCCTCACACGTTTCGTGGCCCCATAGGAGCTCCACCGAAGGCCCCAGCGCTGCCGCCCGCATGCGTCCCGCACACCCATTTCGGCACACCCCTCACACGTTTCGTGGCCCCATAGGGAGCTCCACCGAAGGCCCCAGTGCTGCCGCCCGCATGCGTCCGCACACCCATTTCGGCACACCCCTCACACGTTTCGTGGCCCCATAGGGAGCTCCACCGAAGGCCCCAGTGCTGCCGCCCGCATGCGTCCCGCACACCCATTTCGGCACACCCCTCAAACGTTTCGTGGCCCCATAGGGAGCTCCCCCGAAGGCCCCAATACCGCCGCCCGCATGCGTCCCGCATACCCGTTTCGGCACACCCCTCACACGCTTCGTGGCCCCAGAGGGAGCTCCCCCGAAGGTCCCAATGCTGCCGCCCGCATGCGTCCCGCACACCCAATTCGGCACACCCCTCACACGTTTCGAGGCTCCATAGGGGGCTCCACCGAAGGCCCCAGTGGCGGCGCTCACATGCGCATGCGTCCCGCACACCCATTTCGGCACATCCCTCAAAAGTTTCGTGGCCCCATCACCCACCGGAGGCCCCAGTGGCGGCGCTCACATGCGTCACCCACACCCACCCAATTCGGCACACCCCTCACACGTTTCGTGGCCCCATACGGAGCTCCACCGAAGGCCCCAGCGGCCGCGCTCACATGCGTCCCCGCCACCCATCCCGGCACGCCCCTCACAACAACAGGTTTCGTGGCCCCATAGGGAGCTCCACCGAAGGCCCCAATGGCACCGCCCGCATGCGTCACCACCCGCACCCAATTCGGCACACCCCTCACACGTTTCGTGGCCCCATAGGGAGCTGCACCGAAGGCACCAGTGGCGGCGCTCACATGCGTCCCCGCCACACATCCCAGTGCACCCCTCACGCGCTTCGTGGCCCCATAGGGAGCTCCACCGAAGGCCCCAGTAGCGGCACTTACATGCGTCGCCGCCACCCATCCCGGCACCCCCCCCGCAGCAGCACCATGTTTCGGGGACCCGCAGGGAGCTCCACTGCAGGCCCTAGTGGCGGCCCTCACATGCGTTTCCGCCACCCATGGCGGCACGCCCCGCGCGTGTTTCATGTCCCCATAGGGAGCTTCACCGAATGCCCCAGTGGCACCCATCTCGGCACACCCCTCACACGTTCCGTGGTCCCATGGGGAGTTCCACCGAAGATGAAACCCGCAGCTGCGGTACCGACAACTGCATATGGTTGGGTCCTTCGCCAGGCTAATGTTTTGGGCCCGCGGTGGCAGGCTTGGGCCCTTTTTTAGGGCAACCTTCCTGCAGCCCTCGATCTCCCTGCGTTTCTTCCCTCCCCTCCCCCCTTTGCTGTCCGCCCGAGGGGAGGGGGAGCAGCTAGAAAAGAAATCAACCCACGTCATGATTTTATTGCTCGAAGGACAAACCTGTAATGGCCACACCCTGCCCTCACTCCAACGCCATCCGTTCACCTAACGTCGGCGTGGGAACAACAACCTTTGTTGCAACGCGCCAGAACCTCTGCTTGTAATATTATCCCAGAAGCTCATCCGCTACTGCACCGCTCAAGCCCCAGTAGTAGTTAGCACACCTCATGGTCCCTAAGACCCCTGACAGCGTGCAGCGCACTCTGCGGGTGCTGCGTGTGCTGACTGCGCAAATGAAGTGCCTCAGGGTCGGTTTGGATTTCGCCTTCCCGCGCGCATGAGCCCACGAGGCCACGATTGCATTGGCGCGAAGCCTCGACAGCCCTCGCTGGAACGAACGAGGATGAGGAGGAGAGAAGGCAAATAATCCGATGGTAGTCGGGCAGGGGCAGTAGCTCAGCAGATGTGGTGACAACAGAAGATCACCCTCTCCTGCCCAAGGCAGTGCTCCTTGCTGTCCCTTCGCTGTCCTCGGCTGGCAGTGCACGACTGATCGATAATGATCGTCTCCGTGCGCTGGCTGAGAGGATTCGGGCGAAGGAGGCAGCTCACGACACTCCATAGTCGTGGGTGAGCTGACGTTCCGCCTCAAGGTCGTCGCGTCCTCCTCCTCCTTACGGCGGTCTGACTTGGTGCTTAGCCACTGCGTGTTCTCGCATCAATATATTATTGTAATTCTCCGGTGCTATTATGACCCGCGCATGCCTTGGCGTCTGGAGCTATGCGCCAAAATCCCTCTTCCTGTTTGCCCCTCTGGGGTGCAAATGGGGCCTGCAGCGGCTTGAATGCACCTTTTGCCCCGTGTCTCGCGGGAGGGGATCTCTGTTTTGGCAGAGCACTGCTTCAGATCTCGTGTCGTCCCTAGGCGCCCCGAAATAATGCCGCGCCTGCTCCTCTTCGCTCCCCCGCTGTTCCTTCTGTAGGCTGCCCTCGCATCAAGATATTCAGGCGGCAACGCACCTGCTTACTCTGCGCATGACTGTGGGCCTGTCTCCCGTGGGATGCGATTTTAGCGCTATTTTGAGCTTTGAACTGCTGTCTGGTGTTCAATATAATCCGCTTTACTGTCTGCCTATGGCTGTCTTTTAGTTCATGCTGTTCTTGCCAAGCTGTGGCTCGAAGAAGACGGCCCATTCCTTCCTCCCTCTCTTCTCCACCATCTCCACACTACGGGGTATGTGATCGGTCAGACGGAATAAGAGAAATAGAGAGAGAGAGAGAGAGAGACAGAGAAAGAGAGAGAGGGGGAGAGGCAGAGGGAGAAGGAGGACGGAGGCAAGCAACATGAGATGGGGTGTGACTACTCGTAGCCGCACGCTGGCGCTCTCTGGCCGAAAGAGGAGGCACAGGACAGGGGATTGCAGACGTGATGAGGAGACAAGAATGCACGGGGCTCGCACCGATCGGGGTAAGAAGACCGATGATGGACGCCACCGATGTTCCTGCGGGCTCTCCCGATTGCTCCTGCTTCCCAACTGCACCCCATCCTCTCCATCCTCTTGCCTATGGCATCAAACGCGTGCGGCAAGGCTGAATCTAAACGGTGTTTTTCGTTTTCGTGTTGTTTTCGGTTTCCCTCGTTTTGTCTCCAATCCGCCTTTACCGCAAAATGATGAAGTCAAAACGGAAACGGCCCACGAAATCGCCAAACCACCGTTTAGGTCTAGCCATGGCGTGCGGACTGGCCTCATGCCTCCACATGTTTGCTCACGGCTCAGCGCAACAACCTGCGAGGACCCCGGCGTGAGAGCGTTGGCCCTGCAACTCGTGTGCGTGCCGTTCGCATCACGAGCCAAGTGCAACCGGAGCGCCTCGTCCGCTCTTCGTCCTGCTTTTCTTCGTGCCCTGCTTCGAACGGTGCTGTCTCAGTGCATTGCTGGCTGCAGGGCCCGGGATGCTGAAACCTGGGTACCAGGAAGTGGATAGCGTGTCGCGTCGAGGCGTGGTGGGCCAGAACTGGCGGCGCGACACGCTAAGCCAAAGATCCTGATCGTATTTCTACCGGTGCAGGAGCCCCCCTGCTCGAGAGGTTCAGGACCGTGGTTCGGCCTGCAACTCCACCGCTCCGCGGGCTCGGTACCTGGGCCAACCAGAAGACCAGCCTGAAGCAATCGGCGGGGGCTTGCACAGGAGCGCCCTTCTCTGGGACGCGGAAGGACGTACTAGTACTCTATGGGCTGGTGCTCGAGTCGCATGCCCGACACGAACATGCAGTACACAAGTTTTTTTCCCCCAACAGTGCTTGCACTCAAAGGTTCTTGTGTCTCCTCTTTTGAACTGGGCCTGTCAGTCGGTCTGGCGACTATGCTGCGGCCCGCGCCGCCCCGTCGCCACCTCATCGCCGCCCGTCGTCTGGGCCGGTCTGCTGGTCTGGCGGCTCTGTTGCCGCCGTCGCCGCCCCGTCGCCGCCTTTCGTCTGGGACTCTGTCGGTCTGCCGGCTCTGTTGCCGCCGTCGCCGCCCCGTCGCCGCCTCGTCGCCGCCTTTCGTCTGGGACTGTCTGTCGGTCTGGCGGCTCTGTTGCTGCCGTCGCCGCCCCGTCGCCGCCTCGTCACATAGATTGCGCACCACATGGATTCCACAACATAGATGATCCCTTCTATAAACATAATTTTGACTCTACCCCCCTCCCGAGGCTGAAATTCACGGTCCCCCCTCGCAATATGTAGTTTGCACCTGATTCTGGCCCTCTGGTTAATTTTACATATGAATGCATACATTTCCAGCCCAGCCGGTATCGACCTTGCCATCTTCTGCACAAGATACTACGCGCGCGCTTTCGTTTATCGGCAATTATCAGTTTTTCAGGAACCCATTTGTAAACAAAAGAACACGAAATGCAAAAACGCGCGTCGTCGCGCGCGCATGCCAAAATCTTCCAACAACCTCAAGTTTCGTAAGGATTTCAAAATTGTTTGTCCCCGCAACATCTAACAACCACGTGGTTATGTAACGTCAGTTTCGGAAAAAAATGCGCTCGCGCTCTTGCGACTTGTTAAACAAACACCGTATACGTGGTTCAATATGTCATTACATTCGGCCAAACATTGTACGTGGTTCAACATGTTATTACATTGCCTGTTGCGCCGCATGTCGAAATCGCTCGAGCGCCCATGCGCGCGTGTTGAGAGGGAGCGCAAAATCCGTGTCAAATAATACCATGCTGGCCACTCTCGCGCGTCGGCCTCGCGCGCAGGTCGAACTCCTTTCTCGACCTTTATCGCCGACGCGAGGGCGCCGGCATCGTCGTCGGCGTGATAGACATTGGCGCCGTCACTGCCCGTGCCGTCGTCGTTGTCATCACCGCCACCAACATCGCTACTATCATTATCGTGTCTGCCGTTGTCGACGTTGCCATGATACCGCGCCCATTGAAGTCGCCGGCTCGCACTGAGGTGATCGCTGGGCAATGCCCAGCGGTGAGCGCCACCTCAGCTGGCTGGCCGCTCCGCGCGCGAGCATGCGCAGCCGCAGGGATGCGCCAGCCAACAGAAAATACTCAGCGCAATCGCCGCCGCATGGGGTTTGCAACAAAGTTGCGGGTGGGTGGGTGGGATGATTGCGCGAGCAGTGGAGTTGTCAACTCACTACGAGCATTGGTGCAATGCAAAACACAGGGTTGCACAACATACATTGCACCACATATATTGCAGCAGAACAATGTATCACATAGGTTGAACAAAAGATATTGCACCACATATATATATATATATATTGCATCACATAGACTCCCAGACACAGATTGCAACACACAGCTTGCGCAACATAGGTTGCACCACATCTACCCAGGCCGATTGCATGGTATGAATTTCGCACCATATATATGTCTATATATGTATATATATACATATATGTATATATATATATATAAGTATATATATGTATATTTATATATGAATATATAAATATATACATATTACACACCACATATATTGCACAACATAGATTATGGAGCTTATGTTGTGCCACATATGTTGCACCACATCTATCGCGCACCTATTTTTGCACAACATCGAATCCACACCATACATTGCACAACCAATCTTGCACACATCGGTTGCACGAAATAGATCGCACACATATTGAACCACAGCTAATGCAAAACATATGTTGCACCACATCGATTGCATCGCATACATTGCTCACCACATACATTGCAAGGTATATATCGCGCCACATCGTCTGCACAACATAATGCTCACCACACATTTTGCACCACATATATTGCACAACATGCGTTACACAACATACTTTGCTAGAACACACGCTGTTTGGGCTCCGCGTTGGCTCTCATATTAGATTGTTTCGCGAGCGTTATGGCAAAAAAACGTCCGCCACGGAACTCATACAATAGAGCGTGCGCTTCGCCCAGGGAGGGGGGGCGACACACACATATTATATATATATATATATGCTTGAACCATCGCGCGCGCTTCGCGAGCGCTCAAGTTCTAGGCTTGATGGGCGAACGCATGGAATATTATCCTTGTCGCTTCTTGCATCCAGGCACACGCTTCTGTCATCCTAGGTTTGGAGGCCCTGCGCAAGCCTCGGGATCGCATAAAAGGGGAACTGCGGAAACGTACAAATCGTTAATTGCCGTTCGGTATTCAACGATTTGGGGTCCTCGAAAGCTTCCTGTGTTCTTTTCTGGGGCCTTCATCGTTGTCTGTTCTGCAAGAATAGACAGGGGGCGAACTTGGAAAAACAACGGAATGGTGGAATTTCGTTTTTTCCCCACATCCTGAGTGGGGTTCTTGTTTTCCCAGAACACCCTCTCCTTCCCACCCACCGCCCGCTCCATCTTCCATACAGCACAATATTATTCCTACCGCACACACCATACCATGCCATAGTTCCTACCACACATACCATACCATACCATACCATACCATACCATGCCACACCATACGTGCCATACCGTACCATACCATACCATACCATTCCATACCACTCCGTACAGAAAACCGTACCATACCATACCATTCCATACCACTCCATACCGAAAACCATATTATTTACATGGTTTCGTGCCCCTCCCACCCCTCCAGGGAGGCCCCGCCTGAGCGAGGAGGGTATCGGAATACCATGCTATTTGCATGGTTTCGTGCCCCTCCCACACCTCCAGGGAGGCCCCGCCCCTCCCACCCCTCCAGGGAGGCCCCGCCTGAGCGAGGAGGGTATCGGAATACCATACTATTTACATGGTTTCGTGCCCCTCCCACCCCTCCAGGGAGGCCCCGCCTGAGCGAGGAGGGTATCGGACTACCATACTATTTACATGGTTTCGTGCCCCTCCCACCCCTCCAGGGAGGCCCCGCCTGAGCGAGGAGGGTATCGGAATACCATACTATTTACATGGTTTCGTGCCCCTCCCACCCCTCCAGGGAGGCCCCGCCTGAGCGAGGAGGGTATCGGAATACCATACTATTTACATGGTTTCGTGCCCCTCCCACCCCTCCAGGGAGGCCCCGCCTGAGCGAGGAGGGTATCGGAATACCATACTATTTACATGGTTTCGTGCCCCTCCCACCCCTCCAGGGAGGCCCCGCCTGAGCGAGGAGGGTATCCGCAAACCATACTATTTACATGGTTTCGTGCCCCTCCCCCCTTCCAGCGGGGCCCCG
Organism: Prorocentrum cordatum; assembly: GCA_963575745.1. Taxonomy (NCBI): domain Eukaryota; class Dinophyceae; order Prorocentrales; family Prorocentraceae; genus Prorocentrum; species Prorocentrum cordatum. The sequence goes on along the minus strand of CAUYUJ010016094.1, from coordinate 617,728 downwards.
CCAAAGCGAGGAGGGCATCAAGAAAATGGGTCCCACGAAACCGTTAATCTCTTTATGTGGGGAACTCCGTTAGCATAATTTTCAAGATGTAGTGCCTGGGCTGTGGCTTAGACGTTTTCTGCATGCAGGCCACGGTCTGTTGGGATGCCTCCCGGGGTCTTCGTGCAAAAACAAGCATGGGGTGAGTTTGAAAAACAGGGATTCTCAACTTCCACTGCTTCAATTTATGGGATCATAATATCTCGATGTCTACAGCATGGTTTCAAGGGCAGCAAGAGAGTGCCAAGACAGCGTAAGATAGTTCAACAGCATTCCAGAAACATTTTTGCATGTGCCCCCGAATTCTTGATGGGGCTCGAATCGAGGAAGAGGATAGGGAGTAGGAGTCCCAACAGAAAAAAGGGGGATCTCTGGAATTCCTTTTTGATTCAAATTCCTCGGTCTTGGAGCGTTGGAAACGGGAAAACGTGAGAAGGCGAAAAGAGTCGACAAACATCATTGGAAAGCAACGATGTTAACCTCTTAGGGCTCTTTCGGGACGGCTCTCGAAGCTCTCTTGGGCTGTTTTTGGGGCCTCGTCGGGGATTTTTTGGGAGCCTCTCAAAGGTCTGGGGTGTGTTGGGGGCCTCTGGAGAGTCCTGGAGTCCTCTCGGAGGTCTCTGGAGGCCTCCTGCTCCCGCTCTTGGGCTCATCTGGGGCCTGTTCTGGGGTGGTCTGGAGCTGTCCGGGGTGCCTCTTCGGCAGTCTTGGGGCCGTCTTGGCCCGTCTTGGGACCGTCTTGGGGGGCTCTGGGGCGGTCTCGGGGCGGTCTTCGGGGCCTCGTCGGCCGTCTTGGAGCGTTGGAAGCATGAAATGGTGAGAAGGCCAACGACCCTCCAAAAAACTATGACAATTGACGATTTTAGGTTCTCCGGGCGCTCTCGGGAGGCCTCGCGGAGCTCTCTTGAAGTCTTTTGGAGGCCTCCTGGGAGCCTGGAGAGCCGCCCGAATGCTATCCTGGGTTGCTTGGGAGCGTCTTGGGCCTTTCTTTGACGTTGTGGGGGCTTCTTGGGGTCGTCTTGGGCTGTCCTTGGGCGTTTCGGGGGCTCCCTGGGAGGTCGGGAAGCGTTGTACCGGGAGCGTTCCGCAGATGCTCCGGGAAGGTGTGGGACCCCCGCGAGGAGGGGGCGCGCATTTGTTGAATTTTTGTTTTTAAAGGGAATCTCTGAAATTTCCTTTTTTTCAATTTCCTCCGTCTTGGAGCGTTGGAAGCCGCAACACACGAGAAGGCAAACCAAGTCGACAAAAACAACTGAAGGTCAACGTTTTTACCCTCTTCGGGCTCTCTCTCTGGACGGCTCTCGAAGCTCTCTTGGGCTGTTTTGGGGGCCTCGTCGGCGCTTTTTTGGGGGCCTCTCAAAGGTGTGTTGGAGGCCTCTTGGGGGATCCAGGAGTCCTCTCGGAGGTCTCTGGAGGTCTCCTGCTCCCGCTCTTGGGCTCATCTGGGGCCTGTTCTGGGGTGGTCTGGAGCTGTCCGGGGCGCCTCTTCGGCAGTCTTGGGGCCGTCTTGGCCCGTCTTGGGACCGTCTTGGGGGGCTCTGGGGCGGTCTCGGGGCGGTCTTGGGAGCCTCGTCGGCCGTCTTGGAGCGTTGGAAGCATGAAATGGTGAGAAGGCCAACGACCCTCCAAAAAACTATGACAATTGACGATTTTAGGTTCTCCGGGCGCTCTCGGGAGGCCTTGCGGAGCTCTCTTGAAGTCTTTTGGAGGCCTCCTGGGAGCCTGGAGGGCCGCCCGAATGCTATCCTGGGTTGCTTGGGAGCGTCTTGGGCCTTTCCTTGACGTTCTGGGGGCTTCTTGGGGTCGTCTTGGGCTGTCCTTGGGCGTTTCGGGGGCTCCCTGGGAGGTCGGGAAGCGTTGTACCGGGAGCGTTCCGCAGATGCTCCGGGAAGGTGTGGGACCCCCGCGAGGAGGGGGCGCGCATTTGTTGAATTTTTGTTTTTAAAGGGAATCTCTGAAATTTCCTTTTTTTCAATTTCCTGGGGCACATCTGGGGTGGGCTGGAGCTGTCCGGGGCGCCTCTTCGGCAATCTTGGGGCCGTCTTGGTCCGTCTTGGGGCCGTCTTGGGGGCCTCTTGGGCGGTCTTGGGGGTCTCGTCGGCGGTCTTGGAGCGTTGGAAGCATGAAATGGTGAGAAGGCCAACAAACAATCAAAAACAAATCAACGATGTTGGGTTCTCCGGGCGCTCACGGGAGGCCTCGCGGAGCTCTCTTGACGTCTCTTGGAGGCGTCCTGGGAGCCTGGAGAACCGCCCGAAAGCTATCCTGGGTTGCTTGGGAGCGTCTTGGGCAATTCTTTTACAATGTGGGGGCTTCTTGGGGTCGTCTTGTACTGTGTTCGGGCATTGTAGGGACTCCCAGGGAGGCCGGGAAGCGCGGTACTGGGAGCGTACACCAGATGTTCCGAGAAGGTCAACGTTTTTACCCTCTTCGGGCTCTCTCTCTGGACGGCTCTCGAAGTTCTCTTGGGCTGTTTTGGGGGCCTCGTCGGCGCTTTTTTGGTGGCCTCTCAGGGGTCTGGGGTGTGTTGGAGGCCTCTGGAGAGTCCCGGAGTCCTCTCGGAGGTCTCTGGAGGCCTCCTGCTCCCGGTCTTGGGCTCATCTGGGGCCTGTTCTTAGGTGGGCTGGAGCTGTCTGGGGCGCCTCGTCGGCAGTCTCGGGGCCGTCTTGGCCCGTCTTGGGCCCGTCTTGGGGGGCTCTGGGGCGGTCTCGGGGCGGTCTTGGGGGCCTCGTCGGTCGTCTTGGAGCGTTGGAAGCATGAAGTGGTGAGAAGGCCAACAGCCCTGCAAAAAACCTAAAACAAATTAACGATTTTGGGTTCTCCGGGCGCTCTCGGGCGGCCTCTCGGAGCTCTCTTGACGTCTCTTGGAGCCCTCCTGGGAGCCTGGAGAGCCGCCCGAATGCTATCCTGGGTTGCTTGGGAGCGTCTTCGGCAATTCTTTTACGTTCTGGGGGCTTCTTGGGGTCGTCTTCGACTGTCTTTGGGCATTTTGGGGGCTCCCCGGGAGGCCGGGAAGCGCGGTACCGGGAGCGTACACCAAATGTGAGCGAGGTGGAGGATGCCCCGGGAGGGGGTCCGGCCTATTTGTTTTTATCAGAGTGAGGGGGCTGAGCCGAACGGTCATTCACTGTCCCTGGGTGCGTGGCTGAAGCGGAAGTCCGCGAGGCGGATTCTTGTTGTTGAAATTGTTGTTGTTGTTGCTGTTGCTGTTGCTGTTGCTGTTGTTGTTGTTGCTGTTGTTGTTGTTGTTGTTGTTGTTGTTTTGGTTTTGTTGTGTTTTTGTTGTTTTTGTCGTTGTTGTTGTTGCTGTTGCTGTTGCTGTTGCTGTTGCTGTTGTTGTTGTTGTTGTTGTTGTTGCTGTTGTTGTTGTTGTTGTTGTTGTTGTTGTGGTTGTTTGTTGTTGTTGTTGTTGTTGAACATTATTCCTTCTAAAGAATTATTATTGTTGAGACCCCTGGTGCGCGACCCCCCTCCAAAACCTAGGCCGCAGCCTCATTTCCTTCATTTTCTAGCGAAAGCTTCAGAAAAGTGGATTGTGTCCGGATCCGGTTGTTTTGTTGTAATCCGTTTTCCCTTGCAAAAAACACTATAAAATGAAAATTCTTGTTCTTACTTGATCAAATTGCAAGAATCCCTTGCAAAAAATAAGGTAAAGTGGACATTCGTGCGCGCAAGACGAAATCCTTCCAAAACCTTAGGTTTCGTAGCGATTTTAACATAAAAACATCAAAAACCCAATGGTTTTTTAAGAAAAAATTGTCAAAATGTCCTTCCGCGCGCGCTGTCCGAATCCCACAAAACCAATGGTTTTTCAACATTTATGTTACATGAGCTCGCGCGAGCTACTTTTTCTTGTTCTAACATAATCAAATTTCAATAATCCCTTGCAAAAAATAAGGTAAAGTGGACATTCGCGCGCGCAAGACGAAATCCTTCCAGAACCTTAGGTTTCGTAACGATTTCAACATAAAAACATCAAAAACCCAATGGTTTTTCAAAAAAAATGTCCAAATTTCATCCCGCGCGCGCTGTCCGACTCCCACGAAACCAATGGTTTTTCAACATTTATGTTACATGAGCTCGCGCGAGCTACTTTTTCTTGTTCTAACATAATCAAATTTCAATACTCCCTTGCAAAAAAAAGTAAAGTGGACATTCGCGCGCGCAAGACCAACAAAAAACACGACGATCTCAGGAACTTGCCCCAAAAATGTGACCAACTCCGCTCTCTCTGTCTCTCTCTCTGTCTGCTCTCTGTCTCTCTCTCTGTCTGTCTGTGTCATGTATTGTATGTCACAATTGCAGGATGCTGGGCACACGCGCGCCCCGAATAAGTGACCAAGTTCTGTGGGTGTGTACCCCACGCCAGTGTAGTAGCCACGGTCGTCCGCACGCCACGAAGTGAAGTGTCCCAACGTCATAGGGCGGGAAGCTGGGTTTGGGTGGTCGCGAAGAGTCGTTTGGATATTTGGTAGAGCTTGAACTGCCCCCCCACGAAGTGGGGGTATTGTCTCGCGTCGCATGAAAACCCTGGCACTGGTGAGAACACTGAGCGTTCGGGTAAAATGATTGTTGTTGTTGTTGTTGTTGTTGTTGTTGTTGTTGTTGTTTGTTGTTTGCTGTTTGTTGTTTGTTGTTTGTTGTTTGTTGTTTATTGTGTCTTGCTTGTTGCCTGTTGCTTGTTGTTTGTTGTTTGTTGTTTGTTGTTTGTTGCTGGTTGTTTGTTGTTTGTTGTTTGTTGCTGGTTGTTTGTTGTTTGTTGTTGTCGTCAGCCCACCTGCGACCCGCCCCGCGACCCGCCCGCGACCCACCCCGCGACCCACCCGCGACCCACCCGCGACCCACCCCGCGACCCACCCGCGACCCACCCCGCGACCCACCCGCGCCGCGACCCGCGACCCACCCGCGACCGCGACCCACCGCGACCCACCCGCGACCACCCCGCGACCCGCCCGCGACCCACCGGCGACCCACCCGCGACCCACCCGCGACCCACCCGCGACCCACCCGCGACCCACCCGCGACCCACCCGCGACCCACCGCGATTCACCCGCGACCCACCCGCGACCCACCCGCGACCCACCTGTTGACCCACCCAAAATTTGTCGGCGCCTGCGGCGGGCTTGTTTTGCATTCGTTCCATGTGGAGAACCTGCGACCCACCCGCGACCCAAACCGCGTTCAGCGTACAAATCCTTTCGGCGCCTGCGGCGGGCTGTTTTTGAATTCCTTCCAGGTGGAGGTGGAGAGCCCGCGACCAACCCGCGACCCAAACTACGTTCACTGAACAAGCCAAAACTTCGGCGCCTGCGGCGGGTTTCTTTTGCATTCGTTCCATGTGGAGAACCTGCGACCCAAACCGCGTTCAGTGTACAAATCAAAACTTTCGGCGCCTGCGGCGGGCTGTTTTTGAATTCCTTCCAGGTGGAGGTGGAGAGCCCGCGACCCACCCGCGACCCAAACTACGTTCACTGAACAAGCCAAGAACGGAGGAGGCGGACGACGACGACGACGGCGACGACGACGACGATGAGGACGAGGACGCGGACGCGGACGAGGAGGAGCAGGAGGAGGAGGAGGAGGAGGGCGCCATCGACAGGGAAGGTGAGGGCCACGAGGTCCGCCGGCTCGACGCCCGCGTCGCCCGCGCCCGCCCCCTCACTCTCATCCGCAATTGCGAGGTGCTACGTATATATATATATATATACACAATACGTTTGGGTGGTGCCGATTCTCTTGTCCTACGGTCGGGAACGCTTGCTTAGCGTGTCGCGGCGGCGGCCCTGGTGACACGCTGTGCCCTGAAAACTGACAGCGTGTCGCTCCGCTCCGCGGGGCGGAAGCTGCGAACGGCTCGGGACGTTGGCGGTCCGGGACGGAGACGTGGATAGCGCTTCGCGACGACGCGTGGCGGGCCAGTATCGGCGCGCGACGCGCTAACCAAACGTTCGCGACCGTACACCGTGGGTGTGCGCTGCGCGGCGCGCGCCCCGCCGAATGAGCGCTCTCACAGCTTCGTTGGCGAAGACGTGAACCTGACGGCGGGCGGCCGAGTCCAGAGGTCGCCACGAGGGGGAGGAGGACGAGGAGGAGGAAGAGGAGGAGGAGGACGAGGAGGAGCGAGGAGGAGGAGGAGGAGGAGGAGGAGGAGGAGGAGGAGGAGGAGGAGGAGGAGGAGGAGCGAGGAGGGAGAAAGGAACCAGGGGAGGCGGAAGGGGACTAAATAGGGTAGCCCAGCCTGCCGAGAACACGGGGTAGTGCTTCCAATCCGCTCAGAACCGATCCCCACACCTCTCCTTGGCACCGCCCAGACCCGTTTTTCGAGCAGCGACCACCCGCGGCGACGGGGAGGGCCTTGGACCTTGGGAGGTCATGAAATGCAACCCTTGCCCTTCATCGAATCGGTTCCTGGCAAGCCGAATCGGGAAGGGAGCTGTGCAGCGTCGATTTGACCGGAGTCGAACTGGAACGATCGAATCAGAACAAGTCCTGCAATGAGGACGTGGGCGGAGGCAATCCCTCAGAACGCGGGCAGGCCGCGGTGCGGCTCCTCCGAAGATGCCCCCGATGGCCCCAGATATCGTCCTGCTGGCCAGCGACTGCAGCGACAGCGCGATCCGGGCCTGCTCCCTCACCTTCGGCGGGGAGGCGGCCAAAAGCTCTCCTCCTCCTCCTCCTCCTCCTCCTCCTCCTCCTCCTCTTCCTTTCTTGTCTCGTCCTCCTGCTCCTTATCCTTCTCTTCTCCCTCCTCCTGCTCCTCCTCCTCCTCCTCCTCTCTTCCTCCTCCTCCTCCTCTCCCACCTCCGTCATCCTCGTCTCTTCCTCCTCCTCCTTCTCCTCCCCACCCTCCTGCCTCCTAGCGCTGGCTCAGGTCGCCTCCTCACGGAGGTTGCGAGCTCGCGCCAGGCAGCCCTGGGCCGCTGCTCTCTCCCTCCCTCCCTCCCGCGCCGCGTCTCCTTCTGCCATGGAGGCGCCGGGGCGCACATCCCCCCCGCCGCATGGCTGCGAATCGCAGGGGCCAGGCTGCCCGTGCCCAGGCAAGCGCTGTACAGGCGTTGTTTCGGGTCTTAGCCACCTTGGGCACCAGGACTGCAAGGCGAGCCATCGTTCATGTTGTTCATGCTCTTCGCCATGTTGTTGATCCAACGCCTTCGTCGGTTGCTTCCGCCCGCGCTGAGGATGGTCCTGCTGACGCTCCTCCCTGTGCTCCAGATGGCCGTTCCGGAGTGGTTCCTTGCATCGGCAAGGGCAAGGATATCAACAAGGGCAAGGGCAACTTACCTGACGATGGGTGTGTAGTAGCTGCTGCTGATAATGGCGGCCCTGACCCATGGCACCGCGCCCAAGGTCTTCGTGATGCTGCTCGGCCAGCCGCCTTACTGTTCGTGATCATGACCATGTTATCCCACGCGCGTATCCTTGGGCTGATGATCCTGCCCAACGGGCGTGCCGCCGCCGCGGCGAAGAGAAAGAAGCCGCGGGTCGCGCTCGCTTGGCTGCTTGCACGGTTTCTCCTGATCAAATGTATGGTGAACAAGTCACGGCTCGAGTTGAACAGTGTTTTTCGTTTTCCTTTTGGTTTCGTTCTCCTTTGTTCTGCCTTCCTTCTGCCTCTGAGGCCACACGACATCAAAACGAAAACGGCCTACGAAATCGCCAAACCACCGTTTTGCTCGAGCACAGGCCCCGACTCCAAGAGCAAGAACAAGGGCAGGGACAATGTCACACTGCGAGGCCTGCCCGCTGAGTGGGCCGGCTCTGACCCTCGGCGTTGCCGTCAATGGTTGCTGCCGCAACCCACGCCGTCGTCCGTCGTCGCTGCGCTCGCTCGTCCGTCGTCCTCGTCCGTGCCGTCGCCGTTCGTCGTCGCCGTCATGTCGGCGGCTGCCGCCCTTCTCTCTCTCTGCCAGGACCTCGCGCCCTCTCAGGGCGCGCGCGAGGCCAACCTCGAATCCTAGAATTCCTCCCTCCTCCTCCGTCCGCGTCTCCTCCTCCTCCTCCTCCTCCTCCTCCTCCTCCTCCTCCTCCTCCTCCTCCTCAACTAGAGAAGGAACAACTGCACACACACACACATGAACTTCCGGAGGTCCGCGTGGATTTCTCCGATCGGCGCTGGGCCCTCTGGCGGCGCCTCTGGCGGCGCCCCTGGCACGCTCCGCGCGCCAGGGACAGAGGTCCAACACGGATCAAAAAATCTGCGCGGACCCCACGGACGTTTGTAGATATGCAATTGCTTCTTCTCCGACCCTCGTCTTCCTCCGCCTCCTCCCTCCTCCTGCGCCCCCGCGGCGTGGGGGCAATTACTGCTCTGATGGGTGCCGTATCCTAGGGCTCGGCCCTACGCCGCGGGGGCACCAACGATGCCATTCCGTGTGCCTGCAGTGAGCAGACACACCTGCTGAAGTCGTCAAGAACCAGCAACGTGACATCGTGCCCGCAGCATGTGGCTCTCAGCTGCGCCCGTGGCGCTGGTGCCATGCCTCGCGCTGGACATCGGGCAAGCGAGCGGTGCATGTGGCCCGTAAGCCCCATGGCCTCTTGCCCGCTCACCCTGGGGAACCACTCCAGCTGCGCATGCTCTTTGATTTGGCAGGGTGTGGGTCAGAGGATGTGCTTGGGCCCGCGTACGAGTCAGGCCATCTCGACTGGGCGGCCAGGCACGGGCGACGGGCGGACTGCCTCTTCCCGAGCCGGCCTTGTCGGAGGGTCTGTGCCCCGCCCGCGGGGAGAGGCCTTATGTGAAGGGGCCCTGGGACACACAAATAAACAGACACAAATGGAAGGATTCTCCATACTTTCCCATATCTTCTGGGCTTTTGTCTTCCCCCCCACTTCCCATATTTTCCTATATTTTCCGGGGGATCGGCGATTCATTGTGTCTGTGTGTTTTTTCCCCTCCGGATTATGGTGGACTCCATCTACTCCCGCCCCCTGCACAGATCGCAACTACCAAGGGGACGACTAAGCGCCGTCAGGCGCCTGCTCGACACAACTCACCGTGAACCGCCGCGTGGCCTTGCCTCTCGCTGTTCTGTGCGCGAGCGCCGGCAATGTCTGGTTGCGCTACCCCGTCGGCATTCATGGGTATATGTTGGCAACAACCTAGAGCCAGCAGTCAAGATCAGAGTCCGACCACTCTGAAAGGAGCTAGAGCCAGGTCGAACAACAACCTGCGACACGCCTTGCAAACCCATCGTTGCGGGCATATCGACGCCGGGTACGCGCATCGTGCTTGACTCAAACGCGCGTCAACATGGCTTAGTGCGTTGCAGCATTATGTACGTGAACACTGCGTGCACAGAGAATCAGCAACCTCGCGTGACACAGCGCAAGTGAACGCCAAACACGAATGCAATATAACATGCTTTTTTCCACCGCTGAACACTGCCGCCCAGAAAGCAACAACATCGATTCGAACCGACGGGGTTGGGCAGACGATTTGGGCGACACTGGGCACTGCGAAGAGGCGGACACACATCTGCTCGGCTTTGTCCCCGCTCGGGTGCGGCGCAGCGCCCGACCGCGGCGTCCCCCCCCCCGAAGCGGCAAGCACCGTGCCCGTGCAACCCCTACTTTTGCAGTGCCATTGCCGGTGAATCAGAACTGACCAAATCACAGGCTTGACAGTGTGCGGGCCGACGTGCGTCTGCTTGAAACTCTGTCGTGCCTTCTCTTGAATTCGATCTCTCCAGCTCCTGCACGTGCAATCGTGGTCGCTGCCCGCGGCATGCCAGGAACACAGAAAGGTCAAGCGTGCGACCTCTGCCACATCCCCCGTCGCCTGACTGTCATAAATAGGATATGGCGTGTCAACCAACTTCCTTCGACCTCCCCTTCCACGAGGGCGCTGTAGCACCAACCCGCACCAACGGCTACCCCCTCAAGACTCCGAAGACACGAACAAGCAACATAAAGAGACGCACATGCAAAACGGCTGTTGCTGATGGCATTGCGAATCCGTGACCTCACCTCCCACTCAATCATCATGGGACACTGGCCAGTGTGTCCAGTGCACACAAAGAGGAGATCGTTCAGGCCATTCGGAATTCGCTGATGAGCATGAGAGGCACAAAGCTGCCCCGCTGGTCGCTGCTGCATTCATTATGCTGGCCAACTCTGCCTCGCGTGCCCGAATCCCGGGCTCCTCCGTGCTGGTGGGGCATCGGCACAACAAGGGGCATGGAGGTGAACAGTATGGGGAGAGGAGGATCGGACGGAAGGAGGGGCTGGGAAAAGGTGGGCGGAGGGATGAATGGAAGGGGCGAGAAGGGGAGGCAGGAGGACGCGGAGGGGGGAGGCACGGCCAGAAGGAGTCAGGGGAAGGAGGGAGATGAGAAGGATGATGTGTCAGCAGGCGGATGAGCCGTCTCAGAGGGAGAAATCTGATGAGCGACAGGGAACGTGATTTGGTAGGTGTCATGAGGGAGATGAGGAGAAGAGGGAGGAGGATAAACACAACTATGATTCAGGGGTATGGTAGGGTGGAGTTGGAGGAGGAAGGGGGATGAACATGAGAGAGATATGACTCGGGGCGGGGATGTGGGAGAGATGATTGGGAAGACCTTCCGATCGACCCCCCAGGGAAGTCACGAACAGCACACATAGGGACGACTAAGGAAAAAGTATACAATGAAATGCAACACTTCCGATGCTGTGTAAGTATTAGCCCTGTCGTTTGTATGCAGAGCATGAGACCAATTTTCCGTTTGGCATGTTTCGTTCGCTTGTAATATCCATTACTTTTCGCTGCGCTCCTTAAGTCGTTGAAATAACCCATATTTCTTTGTTGAGCAGGTTGGTATACATGCTGTATTATATAGATAAACCGTGCTTCATCTTAGTAACTGCACGGTCGGTTACTAAAACCAGCTCAGCAGCCCAACGGCCCGCCTGGATGCATGAGTCCGCCGGACTCCTTATGACATGTTTGGGGTTTCCTGTGGATCCCTCAAGGGTCCACAACAATCCTTAAAACCATCCTTGGGGACGTCGAAGAATCCTTTGGGCGTCCTCTAGTATCTATACGAATTCCTCGGGAACTCCTCGATCGTCGACTCTACCGTCACATGGGCACGCCTTGGGGGGGGGACAAAGTCGCATTCAATTCTACACTTCACGTGTCAATGCAGGAAGGCGAAACACATATTTTTCTACATTGCTCAACTTGCCACGTGGCAGCGGAAAGCGGCGGACCACCAATATTGTGCCCTATCCGTCACATGGCGTTGCCTGGGGAGGCAAACACATGTTATTAGATTCTATCCGGCACGGACAACGCAGAGGGCGGACCACACATCCTTCTACTCTCATCATGTGGCAGCGCAGGGGGGGCGGAAACACATAGCTCTCTGTTCGACCCGTCGCGCGGCAACACGGGTGGGGTGCAACACACATCATGTTTTCTATTGCCGCGTACGGCGAACGCGGGAAGGGCTCGCCAACGAGGCCAACGACGACGACAACAATGATGACGACGACGTCGAGTTCAAGGGCGACGAGGGAGGCGGCGGCGACGGCGACACCGACGATGAGGACGTTGACAACGGCGACGACAACGACTACGGCGGTGAGGGCGACGACTGCGACAACGACCCTCACGGGCGGGTCGGACGGACGCACCCTCACGCGCGGGACGGGCGGGGGGACGGGCGGACCCTGGCGAGCAGGTCAGTCGGGCGGGGCCTAGGGCAACGGCGAATTGCATTCACTGGGGCGACGGCGGCGAGAGCGACACCGACGTGGACGAGGGCGGCGACAACGACTGGGACGATGCCGACCATGAGGAGAGGGACGACGACGACGAGACGGACGACGCGAACGACGACGACGACGACCATGACGACGACGACAACGACGACGACGACGACTGCGAGGGCGACAGCGACGACGACGAGAGCGACGGCAACGAAGTCAACGCCGACGAACCCATCGAGGAAGACGACGAGAACGATGAGCAGGGCGACGACGACGACGGCAACGACGACGGCCATTACGATGACGATGAGTCAAACCTGGCGCGGGCAAACTACGGCGACGGGGACGGCGACTACGACGACGACGAGACAACGACGACGACGACGACGGCGAACATTACGGCGACGGCGACGTGACCGATACCGAAGACGACGACGACGACCAGGAAGACGACAACGACGAGACAACGACGACAACGACGAGCACGACGACAAGACGACGATGGCGACTAAAACGACGACGACGATACCGATGATAACGACAACGATGACGAGGACGGCGACGACGAGCGGCACGACGACGACGACAACGCCGACGCCGATGACGGCGCCGAGGACGACGACGAGGACGACGACGAGGAAGTCGATATTGACGACGACGCGGCGACCACAATAACAACGATGACGACGCCGACGAACAGACAACACGACGAGGGGGAAAACCAGGACGATGGCGAGGAGGAACATGTTCCGACACATGCTCTGCATATTCTTGTGGATTCCCACAGATGTCCTACGAATTCTTACGGAAGTCCCAAGGTGTCGTTAGCATTTTCTAACGATGCGTGCGGATTACTTAGGGTGTCGTAACGGTTCCAGGGGACTCCTATGGATTCCTTAGGGCTTCCTTTGAATGTCAAAGCACTTCCTAAACATTCGAATGGCTTTCGTAGCATTTCCTGACGCCCCAACCCTGATTTTTTAGCACCCGCTCTTCATCTTAACACCCTCACCTGTTGTTCGAATACCCTTTTAAACAAAACATCTCGCAGCCGCCCCTCACCCTGAACCAGTATTTTTTACGTGGTCGGTCTCACTCATGTTCCTAGGATCTACTATTTTTGGTACCCAGAGCCTCCTGGCAACCGCCCCGCCACTTTCCCTTATTCTGCTTGGTGCTTATTACTTCTGTTTAGCACCCTTTACTTCTTATTCCCCCCATCTTGTTATCGATTCCAATAATCCCAAACTTTTGTTCTCTCACCCCCCCCTCACAAGCAACTCGCTTGTGGTACGCCTGGCTCCCGCCGGCGCCGAACTCGATCGAGGGCGGTCCTGGCCCACGTGCGGCGCGCCGCCCGGGAGCATGGTGAGTTGGTGGAGGCGGAGAGGAGAGGTGGAGGGGGGGGAAGGAGGAAGAGGAGGAGGAGGAGGAGGAGGAGGAGGAGGGAAACAGGGGGAGGGACAGGCAGGACGACAGCAGCAATATGGGCAGAGAGAATTGGCAAAACTGCTCAAGCTCTAACCGTTCTCTAACCGACCGTGCCAAAGACAAGGATGGAAAGCACGGGGACTGAGAGACGAGGGGGATTAACCGATGATGACGCAGCTGAGGAGAACAAGCAGGAAGTGGAAGAAGAGGCAGGGGAGGGTCCTGTTGAGGACGGGGAGGGATAAGGATGGCGAGGAGGGGGAGGCAGCAGGGAGGAGGGCAACTGGCCACACAGAGGAAGGCGGACAACATCAAACACGAACGACGCCAATCCAGGGACAAGCGAACGACATCCGCGACCCTTCAGGAGGGCTTGCCCGACATCAGATGAAGAGCGTCAAGGCGCGCGGAAAATACATCGAGAGGGAAAACAACTAGGTGTAGTTAGAGTGCTTGGCACATGGAGGGGAACCCCATAGAGTGAGAGCACTGTGAGCTTATCTCGGCTGGGGGCTAACCACAGTCGTGCCCCAGGAACGCATCGACTAACACAGAAAGCCGAAGATGCTGCTCATGCTCGAAAATGTTGCGCAAATGTGCTTCTCAATCTGCTGTCCCACTCTGTTCTCAAAACAACTATCGCGGTATGCATCCAGCGCTTCTGGGCGACTAATGCGAAGGAGATACCCGAGAAGAGAGAATCTGGAGGAACAAGAAAGCAATTGAAATCGGCGTTTGCGTGTGTTATTTGTTACTGGTCTTGGGTTTGCCCGTGTGCCAGACAGCGACAAGTCGAGACAGGAAACGCACCGCGCCCGCATCCTTGACAAAGATCCATCGATATGTAAAATGATAGGAGCCATTCCTCCATTTCCGGAGGTCCTGGCAAGAGAAGGTTGGGGGGCAGGGGGCGCGTCCTGACAAAAACAACCAGGATGGGTTGCGTTCCGGCGAACACAATGCGAGGGAAGAGGATGTGGAGGATGAGGACCCTGGGAAGAGGAGAAGGAGGGGGAGGAGAGCAAGCAGCGAGGATGAGGACTACGAAGACGACGACGAGGTTTCGCACCTTGGCCCCCGCGTGCTTCAAAGACCCCGAGATCGGGCGCGACATCTTCGGGCAGCGAAGCGCGAGCCGATCTTGGAGGAGGCAGCGAAAGGGTGAAAAGGCGCACCGCCATGGCAAAGCTTGAGGCGAGGCGCCGTGTATGGTCGCCGCGCGTGCCTCGCCTGCCCGATGATCTGCATCATCCTTCCTTGCCTCCTCCTCCTCTTCCTTTTACCCGTGCTCGTCGTCCTCGCCGCCGCTGGCGTCGTCGCCACCCCCGCCGTCGTCACGATCGTCGTAGTCGTCGTTCTTGTCGCCCTGCTGCTCCTCCTACGCCTACCCCCGCCCCCCTCCGTCACCCCAGCCGTCGCACCCATCTTCGTCTTCATCGTCGTCTTCGTCGTCGTCCTCGCCCTCCTCCTTCTCACCATCATCATCATCATCATCATCATCATCATCATCATCATCATCATCATCATCATCATCATCAGCATCAGCATCATCATCCTCCCTTCGCCTTCCCGCCCTCCCACCTCCTGTTCCCTCCTCGTCCTTGTCCTCTACGGTGCAGTCGTCGTCTTCCTTCTCCTCCACCTTCTCTTTCTCCTCACCTTCGTCGCCCTGCTTCTCTTCGTCCCTCTGCCCTTCCACCCTCTCCCCTCTCCCCTGCCCCCCGTCCCCCTACTCCTCCGCCTCCTCCTCCCAACTGCCTGGCCCACGCTCTGAACCATGCTCGCAGCGCCCCTCGCCGCGCGCCTGAGGCCCACCGCAGGGGGCACGGCCAAGCAACAGCAGCGGCCACCGCCATCCCTAACCTCGCCTCCTACCTGGCGGCGCGCACACTGGGGTGGAGGGAAGGCGGAGGGCTTCTTGGAAAGAGGCTGCTTCTTAGAAGGCGCCGGCCTAACATCTGTAGATCAGACCCGCGCCGTCTAAGAACCAAGGGTTCCCCCCTCCCCCTGCTGTAGGCCCGTCTGCTCGTGGCTGGCCTGCCCCACCTCCCTCTCCAACCACCTGACAGCACCGCTCTCCTCTCCTCCGCATCCTCCTCCTCCTCCTCCTCCTGCTCTTCACCCCCCGATCCTCCTCCCCGCCCCCCTCCCTGCAGCCCCCGCTTCTGCTGCCCCGCGCCCCCCGACAAGAACAACAACATAACCGAGGGCCTCCTGCCCCCCTTCCCTTGCCGTCGCTCGGACGTCCATTTCCCCTGCATTTGTCGGTTTCGTGTGTGTTCTGTTTGCTCGATGGTCCAGGATGGTCCACGATGGTTCTCGCCGAGGAGAGATGCACACGTCCGAGCGATACCAAGTTCCACACACGGCACGCCTCGGCGAAGACCCCTCCCGCGGAAGCGCTCCTCTGCCGCAGCGGCCCAGTCTGCAGCGCCGCCCAGCACCGCTGGCGCCCGGTCCCCTCCACACGTCTGGCCTGCGGAAGGCACTGGCCACGCCGAGCGCGGGGGTGCGCGCCCAGCCAGCGGCCACCAGCAGGCATGGGAGGGTCAGGTGCGCCCAAAGCGGCCTCGCGTCTGCCGCAGGTCGCCGCCGCCGCCGCCGCCGCCTTCGCCGGCGCTGCTCCGCCGTCGCCGCTCACATCAGTGCTGCGCTGGTGGCCGCTGGTGCTGACGCAGCCAGCGACGCTGACACTGATGTGTCTGCTGCACCTGTCCTACCAGCCCACTTCCACAAGGTTCCCATGTCACCGGCGAAGCTGTGGGCCTGAGTACGGTCGATCTTCTCATCATCGTATCTTCAGTATAGCCGCCGTCGCTGTCGTCTCCGTCGTAGTGGCTGCTCGCCAGAGCCCTCGCGCAAATCTCGGCCAAGCGTGATCAATCCTCGTTTGCCTCACGGCATTACATAGCGTGGGCAACGAAACTGCTCCATGTGCTGTCCTTACGCAATTAAGAAGAAAGATATGTCGCCACGCCGTTTGTTCTCGACGCGCCGAAATGGACGATGCCGACACCACGGCACACCCATGGCAAACCCACCTCAAACCGTGCGCCCTGCGCCTAAGGAGACGAGCCAGTGCTGCGGCAAATCCACGGCAAACTTTGCGTCCCAGGCGGCGTTTGCCCTGGTGGCCGCGGCGCCCTCCCCAACACGCAAGACCGCGCGTCAGAACAAACAGCGCGGCGACATTTGAAGGTGAGGATAGAAGAAGGAGCGCAGAATTTCCGCTGCAAATCTGGTCTCTGGGCCCATCCCACACTGCATCTTCACCCGCTTCAGGACTGCAGTCGGATGAAGACACACCTGGATGAGAACACATCGGGAATCCTGAAGAGCCGCCGGGCCTGGAGGATGTCTCGACCACCGCGGCCGTCCCGGAACCTCCGGGAAATTTTTGGCATCGTCTTGGAACGCTCTGGAACAAATTCTCCTCGTCCTGCGCCTGTCTCACGGGCTCCGAACCGCGTCCAGCCTTGGCGACGATGTGGAGCCGCGAAAACTCATTAAATAATGTTTGCCAGCGTAGGCCCCAATCGGCCCTTGTGTGGGCCATGAGGCTGCGTGGGTGCAGCTTCTGCTCCCTGCAACTTCCTTTGTTCCAGTGCTAGTTTCAGTGCAGACCCTCTGCTCCAACTTCCCAAGATTTACAAACCATGCTTCCTTGTTCCGACGATGGAAAGTTTCAAAACGAGCAACTCCCTGGCTCCAAAGCCGGCAATCTACAACCCCAGACGTGGCCCCTCAGCTCTTGGGTGCGCTCGAGAACATCAACATTTGACACATGCGCGCTCCCGAAGCCACTACACCTAGTAAATCACACCATATGCGCGCTCACGGGGCCACAGCCCCTTGTAGATTACGACGCGTGCGCGCTCCCGCGGCCTCACCCCCTTGCAAATTACGACAGATGCGCGCTCCCGAGGCCGCAACCGACGTTGAACGACGTGCAACACGCGCGCACGCTCCAGTGGCCACACCAGTTTGTTGCGCAGTCGACAGCGACCAGGAAGGGCATGCTAAACACCATTGCGAGGAACGTGCGCTGAACAATGCCTGGAACCTCGGCGGACCAGCCTCTGCCTAGAGAGAGGTGACCACACATCAAATCGTGCCACATGCTTGTCCCCCCCTACCTCACCTGGCCATCGCTCGGACGTCCATTCCCTGTGTTTTTTTGTCGGTTTCGTGCGTGGCTTCTTCGCCAAATGATCAAGGATGCTCCTCGATGGTCCTCGCCGAAGGAAGGAACATGCACACGTCCGAGCGATGCCAAACAGGGGGGACAACTTGCACAACCTCCTCGCCCCCCCGGGCGCGCTTCGGCCACCCGCGGGCCGGATCTCCCGCTTGCTCCGACAGGGGGAGGGGAAGGAAGGAGGAAGAGTAAAGGGAAATTAGGACACACAAATAGATACACACAAATAAAAACAGTCCCCATATTTTCCCATATTTTCTGGGTTTTTGTCTTCCCCCCCACTTCCCATATTTTCCCATATTTTCCTGGGAATCGAGGATTAATTGTGTCTGTGTGTTTCTTTCCCTCCTGAAAGAGGAGGAACACAGGGGGTCGGGTGCAGCTCGCCCTGCAGCGTGCGCGGGAGGAAGAAGTCGGCCTCCGGGCCCAGGAGGGAGGAAGACTGCACCTGGTCACACTGCGACTTCATGCCATGGTGGAGCGAATGATACCAGCGGCTTCTGGCAGATTCGCCGGCCCCCATTGGGGCTCCAAGTTATGGAGCACCCTGCTGGGCTGCTGCCTTGACGGTGTCGTCTTCCTTTTTCCGTCCTTTCTCATTTTTCCTGCCTCGTGCCGCTCTAATAGTATCTTCTTTATACGGCCCTGCGGCGGACAAGAATTACAAGCACCTGAGAGAGACAGCCTTCCAGCAGCTCTCGTTTGCCCCAGGATTCATATAGAAGTGCCACCAGGCTGCCAAGACATACAAAGTATACAAAAAACTGTCCCCAATGCCTTTCCCGAGCGGCGGCAGAGGGCGAAGCCCTTCAGATGAATCCTTGCTCTCTGGATGCGGAAGCAATGTGGTACAATCTGCGGAGAGCAAGCTGCCTGATTCAAGCTATGGTACACGCTATATGGTGCAAACTATGGTGTGCAACACTTTTCGAATCTATGGGAAACATCAATTCCATTCCATCCACCTAGCCGCAAAACTCAACTGGAGCAATGAAGTGAGGACCTGTTCTCATTCAGATCCATGGCTCCTGGCGAGTGATGGTGGTGACGACGACATCAGCGACGGTTATGACGATGGTGGTGGTGGTGATGACTAGGGCGAAGTCAACTACGATGACGACGATGACAACGGGTGAAAATGACGGCAATGGTAATGGATACGAAGATGATGCTGCATATATGAATAACAGCAAGACGTCAGCGATGATGACTGATGATGATGACGGCGATGATGATACTGATGATGGTGGAGATGGTGATGAGGATAATGACGATGGTTGTGCTGAGGGTCAAAGGAAGTGCGCACGTGCAGCACGTGCAGACACCCTGACATGTCTCCAATGCGAGAGCACTTGGTTGTTAGATGTGTGTTGGCACCTCTGTGTTGGAATGCTTCGAACACCAATGAATGGTTTCGTCATGCGCTCGCGCGGAAACGTGCGCTTGTGGCCCGAAGGGTTTTATTAGACAGAGCTGGCGGATGCGCGATTCTTGTTGAACATATTCCACATGCGCGCGCGTGGGGCACGCAGGATCTCGCTCCTGAATGAGAAAGGCATATCACACTTTCTGTCTCATTACAGCGACTGCACGCGCAGATACACCTGGCATTTGGTTTTGCAGATTTATGGGTCAGCTGCTGTCTACTGCTGGTTCGAAACAAGGGTCGATGTACAGATTTCGGCATGTGCACGCGTGTTGCTTGCAGACAACTATAATACGCTGCACATGCTTACATCGCGCAGATCGTAGATCAACGCATGTGCCCCCATCACATCATGTGGTATAGCATTTTGTACATATGCTGCGACCACGCCCTTACTAGATCGATGCATGTGCCCGGGCAGACATTTAGGGCAAGGATGTTTGCTGGGAAGTACTAGATACTGCACATGGTATGATCGGGTATCTTCAGCGAGTAGGTTGTGAATCATGAGCATGAATAAAACAATACGAGACACCGGGCGCAACATGGGAATATAATCTAGCGCGCACGGCCGGCGACCGGGCGAAAAACTTGAAACGCAAGCAAACGACTATAGCGCACACGCGGTGCCCACGGGCGGCCCGTGGAGGAACAGCCAAGAGCCACTAGCCTTAAGTCGGGCGTCCTCCTACAGGGGCATTTTCGACAAGTTTAAAATACTAAAAATAGTCAACAATAGCCAAAGCACCGTCCCCATATTATGTTTTGACTATTTATGAATATTCGAGGGCCAGGCCCGACTTACGACTAGCCAACGCACGAGGCGCCCACGAGGCGCGCACGGGCGGCCACCAGGCGAGCAAAAACTCGAGCCGTCAGCCAGCTCACGAATTGCCCACGAGGCGCCCACGGGCGAAAAGCCCAGGACCACATGTCAATTACTCTTAAGTCGGGCCTGCCCCCCCGCAGGGGGATTTTCGACGGAAAATATAACATAATAAAAAAACACAAAGATGACCAAATATTTAGAAATAGTCCCCAGACTATGCTTTGACTATTTTCGAATATCCCCCCTGTAGAGGGACAGGCCCGACTTAAAATTACGCAGAAGCCGAATGAGATGCCTAAACTCATACACGATTGACGGAATAGCGGGGGCTATCGTGGAAGAGGCTCGGTGCTGGCAATCGGCAACCTCCCTCCATGGATCCCCTGCAGCCCGTCCCACGCGTTGGACTCAGGGTGCTGATTTGGCCACTCCTCTTCCCCTCCTGCCCCTTCTCGTCCTCATCCTTCTCCCACTTCCTGCCTCCCTCCTCCTCCCTCACTTCCTCCTCCTCCTCCTGCTGTTTCTTCCTGTTCATCCTCCTCCCCCTTCCTTCTTTCGACTGCATTCCCGCCGCCGCTGCCCCTGCGCGGGCTCCCCTGGGCAGACACGGAGGAACTTTGAATAGCCAACAAATGACCCAATAGTCTGTCAGCGACTCAGCGCCTCCCGCAGCTCGCCCTCGGGACGGCCCATGGCGCGAGGCATGCAGGGAATTCAAAGAACGCCCGCTGGGGGCTGCGCAGTCTGTTCCAGGGCCTGCGTCGAGTGGAAGACACAGTTGTGGCAGAGGGCTGGACGGGGCCCGGGGGGCGGGGAGGTAAGGGGGAATAGCTAAGTGGGGGAGGGACTGGGCGAGACGGACCGACAAAGGCGGGCCGAGGGGGAGGCAAGGAATGATGGGGGGGGGACACGCAGGGAGGGGCGAAACGGGTCGAGGCAGGACGAGGCAAGGAGACGCCGGCGCCGAGCTGCGTGCTTGGCGCCGTACCCTCCTCCTGCTCCTCCTTCTACTTCCTCTCCTACTCCCTCCGCCTTCCGCCTGCTCCTCCTCGCCCTCGCCTCCCCCTCTCACTCCCAGCTTCCCTTAGGTCGGGCATGTCCCCCTACAGGGGGATTTTGCGCGAAATATCAAACATACATAACAAATGCTCCAACATAGCCAAAATATGCTCAAAAAATCGTCCCCAGACTGTTTCTTTACTATTTTTGAATGTTCCTCCTGTAGAGGGACACGCGCGACTGAAAGCTTCCCCCTTCCTCCCACTCCCGCTCGCAGCCGCGCGGGGGGAGGCGGGGGCGGGCAATTCCCCCTCCCCCGAACGGCCCCCTGGACGCCCAGAGCGAGGCCTGCCTTTGGCCTTTGGCGGAGCTCGGTTCGGAGGAGAGCGAGGGGGGGACCGATGAAAAGGAAGAAGTAGGTTTATGTTGCTCCCATCGTACTTCAGGACCACATCCCATAAATGATTTCGAGCACCTGGAGAAGTGTCAAAAGAGTCTCGAAACAATGTCGAAAGAGTGTCTCCCAGGGCCCGACACGGGAAAACCTCAGAGTTATATATATATATATATATATATATATATATATATGGCGCTTTGCAATTCTTTCTAATGGTCAAGGCTAAAATAGGTTGGAACATCATAAGAGTAGGTCCTCCCCCCCTCCTCCTCGCATTCTATCTCGCGCTTGCTCCTCCTGCTCCTTCTCCTCTCCCTTCGCCCTCCTCTCTTCAGAGAGGAGGCATGCCGGCGACGGCAAACAGGGGATGAAGAAACAAGCGGGCAGGCGGGAGCTTCAGAGGGGAGGCAGGGTTAGGAGAACGAAGAGTAGGTAGGTGGGGGAGGAGGAGGAGGAGGAGGCGGAGGAGGAGGAGGAGGAGGAGGAGGAGGAATCGGCGGCGAGCGAGGGGGGAAGTGAGAAGGAGAATGTCTTCTCAGAATGCGGCGGGGCTTCTCAGAAGGCCTCATTAGAAATCTTCTCAGAAGGCCAGGAGACTTCCAAGCCATCTGAGAAGGTCTGCCCCTTCTCACTTCCCCCCGGGCTGGCCGCCGAAGGAAGAGAAGGACGATGAGAAGGTCCGCTATCCAGAGCTCTCGCGGCAGGGGTCCCAGGAGGCTGATGAGGATCATGCGAATGGCTGCCAAGAACGATGCGCATGAACATGATCACGAGGGCGAGCATGATCAAATGGCCCGCACAATCGAACCGGTCGGCCCGAACTGCATGGATGGAGGAGGGGCGACTCCTTCGGGTCGGTGTGTGTGTGTATAGAGCCGACCCGTGCCACGCGCGGACACCGGCATGCATCATCGGCAGGCTCGAGGATGAAGATAACGCACGTGGAGCGGGAAGCGAAGACGGCGAGGGGCCTGCGCCCCGGGCGTGCCCTCGGGCGCCGCACCATCCACGGAGCGCGGGGTGGCCCATGGGGTGGGGCCAGCTGGGCGCTGCGCGGTCTCCAGCATAGCAGCGGCAGGAGCGAGAGCAGGAGGAGACCGGCCAGAGACGCCGTCGGCGGATGTGAGGTGGTCGGCGCCCTGGGAACAAAGGCCACGTGAGCAAGGAGTGCTGAGTTCCCCTGTATGCTCCTCTATGTGGTGGCGAGCTTGTCTCCACCCCACCTCCCCCTTCGCCTCGTCCACCCCCCTTCTCCCATCCTCCACCCCGTTCTCGAGGCCGGGGGATTCTGGAGTCGCTGTGGGTTCCAGACGAGTTTTTACGATCTGTCACGTTGCTCCTCATCATTACCCTTACCATTACCATTACCATTACCATTACCATTACCATTACCATTACCATTACCATTACCATTGTTACTACCACTACCAATACCACTACCACTACCATTACAATTACCTTTACCATTCCCACTCCCATTCCCATTCCCATTGCCATTACCATTACCATTACCATTACCATTACCATTACCATTACCATTGCCATTGCCATTACCATTACCATTACCGTTGCCATTACCATTACCATTACCATTGCCATTGCCATTGCCAGTACCAGTGCAATTGCCTTTGCCAGTCCATTGCCATTCCCATTCCCAATACCATTGCCATTACCATTGCCATTACCATTACCATTACCATTACCATTACCATTACCATTGCCATTGCCATTACCATTTCCATTACCATTACCATTACCTTTACCTTTGCCTTTACCTTTACCTGTACCCTTACCATTACAATTCCCATTTCCGTTACCACTACCACTACCATTTCCATCCCCATTCCCATCCCCATTCCCATTCCCATTCACATTACCATTACCATTACTTTTATCTTTTTCTTTTCCTTATCATTACCATTACCATTACCATGGCCATTAGAACTGCCATTGCCCTTGCCATTGCCATTCCCATTGCCATTACCATTACCGTTGCCATTGTATTGCCATTGCCAATCGCTACCCCGTTACCATTACCATTACCGTTACCATTACCATTACCAATACCATTACCACTGTCATTACCATTGCCATTGCCATTGCCATTGCCATTGTGCCATTGCCATTACCCACTACCATTCCCATTGCCATTACCATTAGCATTACCATTACAATCACCATTGCCATTACCATTACCATTACCGCTGCCATTACCATTACAATTCGCATTCCCATCACCATTGCCATTACCATTACCGTTACCAATGCCATTACCATTACCATTGCCATTACCATTACCACTACCACTACCATTTCCATTCCCGTTCCAATTACCATTAGAATTCCCATTCCCGTTCCAATTCCCATCCTCATTCCCATTCACATTACCGTTACCATTACCATACACATTGCCATTACCATCACCATTACCATGACAATTACCATCATCATTGCCATGGACATTGCCATTGATTGCCATTGCCATTCCCATTCCCATTTCCATTGCCATTACCATTACCGTTGCCATCGCCATTGTCATTGCCATTGCCAATCGCTACCCCGTTACCATTGCCATTACCATTACCACTACCGTTACCGTCACCACTACCATTCCCATTGCCATTACCACTGTCATTACCGTCACCATTACCATGGCCATTGCTATTTGCCGCTACCATTACCATTGCCAATACCATTACCATCCCCATTCCCATTCCCGATACCATTACCATTCCCATTTCCATTCCCATTACCACTGCCATTGCCATTACCATTAACATTACCATTACCATTACCATTACCTTTACCTCTACCTTTACCTTTACCCTTATCCTGACCATTCCCATTTCCGTTACCACTACCACTACCATTTCGATTCCCGTTCCCGTTCGCACTCCCATTCCCATTCCCATTCCCGTTCCCATTCCCATTCACATTACCATTGCCATTACCATTACCCTTACTATTGTCATTGCCATGGCCATTACCATTGCCATTGCCAATCCCATTGCCATTGACCTTGCCATTACCATTACCGTTGCCATTGTCATTACCATTGCCAATCGCTACCCCGTTAGCATTACCATTACCATTACCGTTACCATTACCAGTACCATTACCTCTGTCATTACCATTACCATTACCATTGCCATTGCCATTGCCACTAGCCACTACCACTACCATTGCCATTACCATTACCATTACCATTGCCATTACCATTACCATTACTATTACCATTGCCATTACCATTGCCATTACCGCTACCATTACCATTACAATTCCCATTCTCATTCCCATTCCCATCACCATTGCCATTACCATCACCGCTACCAGTACCATTACCATTACCATTACCAGTGCCACTACCACTACCACTACCACTACCACTACCACTACCACTACCACTATCATTTCCATTCCAATTCCCATTCCCATTCACTTTCCCATTCCCATTCCCATTCACATTACCATTACCATTGCCATTACCATTACCATTGCCATGGCCATTACCATTGCCATTACCATTGCCATTGTCATTGCCATTCCCATTGCCAAAACCATTACCGTTGCCGTTGCCATTGTCATTGCCACTGCCAATCGCTACCCCGTTACCATTACCATTACCGTTACCATTACCATTACCAGTGCCATTACCATTACCACTGTCATTACCATTACCATTACCATTACCATTGCCATTGCCATTGCCATTACCATTCGAGGATTTCAGTAGGAATCATCCAGTGGAGGGTTTCACTAGGAATCCACATGTGGAGGACTTCAATAGGAACCATTCAGTGGAGGGTTTCGATAGGAATCCTTCTGTCGCGGATTTCACTATGAATCCTTCTTGTGGGGGCGTTCAATAGGAATCCTTCTAGGGGGGATGGCAGATGAAGCCACGTCGCATTCCTTTTTTTTCGCCGCCGACCCTCCCCCCACCAAAAAAAAATAACAAACAAACAAAAATCCGCGAACCTCAAGTCCGATTTTTTCTTTGGGGGGGACACCACGAGAAAAAAAAGGCAGAGATGGAGGAGGAGGAGGAGGAGGAGAGGGAGGAGGAGGAGGAGGAGGCGGAGGAGGAGGAGGAGGAGGAGGAGGACGACACAGAGCAGAGTTTGCACAGAAGCAGTCGTGAACTCAGCGCGAAAGCCTCGCGCGCGCGCTTTTGAACCCCTGCGACTCCACAATCCCCCGTTCTCCCCCGCTTCCCCTCATCCACCCACGTCTCCTCCCCCACCCCCGTTCTCATGGTTCGACCCCCCCTCACCACCACCACCACTTTCACTCTCGAGGAAACGAGGGCTACGACCCCCCCCATTCCTTGGGACTCTTGAGGAAAGAGCTCGTCCCCCCCCCTCACCTGACATCCTCCCTGCGCTTGTCTTTTGAACCACGAAGACAACCAGCAAAACCAGATCGAGAAATCCGCTGGGGACGTCCTCAAATTCTGCCTGGCTTGCCCCCTGATTTGGCCGCGCGCCTCGCCTGTCCCCCTCGGGAATGGACAAAACCCCCTTTAGTAAAACGTGGTTTAGTGAAAACGACCTCGGGCCCAAACCTGGCGGGCGCAAGCCTGGAAAATGACGGCCGCGGCGCCCTCTGGAGGACCGAAAATGGACAATTCGCTAATCGACGTGTCAGGGTGGGGGTTCTGTCCATCCCCGACCCCTCCCCCCTTCCGGTGCACAGGAGAGCCCCGCCATGGAGGACGCGGCAGCAGCAGCAGCACGCAGTGGCAGAGCACACGGGCCGCGGGCCGCCGCCGCCGGCTCCCGGGGCGGCAACTGGCCGGCCTGTTGCCCCCTTCTCACCACCCTCCCTCTGGGCGTTGGTTCTCTTATCGGGCGTAACGTGTGTATTTTTTTTCTCGTGCTCCTTTTCTCCCCCCCCGAGGGGCGTCTCGAAAGCGCGAAAATCCATGGCTTCTGCATCAATCACACGTTTTTCGATGTCCGCGCGGACTTCCTGGATCTGCGTTGGAGCCGAGGGGGGGTGCGAACTGACGATGAACCAACTCAAGCTCTAATGCACTGGCCGGGCCCGCTGTGGAGACGCCATGTTCTCGGCCGCCGAGTCCGCAGTTGTATGGCAAAAACCATAACTTAACGTTGTATGACCAGCCGGGAATGTGAACCTCATGGTAAAAACCATAGCAGGCCGTTATATTATCGGCCGCGGAGTGCGTAACCTAATGCGCGACCACTAGCACGCCGTTGAATTCTCGGCCGCCGAGTCCGCAAGTTATGGCGTAACCAATAGCAAGTCTCCGTATTCTCGGCCACCAGGTGCGCAAACTACAAGCTCGGAATTATTTTCCGAACGCCCGACCAAGGAAGGCCCCAACAACATCCAGAAAACAAATGAAGACTTCCGTTCCCAACCCCGGCCGCATCAACTGGCGCGCGGTCCAAACGCCCGCCCCCAGAAAATTCTGAACGAGTTTCCGCCTGCAGGGGGGGGGCCCTGAGGTGATCCCCCTGTTAGTTTGAATGTTACTCAAGAGAGTGGATGGGGTCTGGTTCCGCCGATTTTACTTGGGACGTCCTCGAATTCTGCCTGGTTTGTCCCCTGGTTTGGCCGCGCGCCCCGCCTGAGATTTCTTCAGAACCTGCCTGGTTTGGCCCCTGGTTTGGCCTGGTTTGGGCCCAATTTCGCCTGAAACGTCCTCAATACTTGCCTGGTTTGGCAATCGTTTGGCTTGGTTTGGCCTGATACGTCCTTAACATGTGCTTGGCTTGGCCTGGTTTGGGCTCAATTTCGCCTGGGACAGCCTCACAATTTGCCAAGTTTGGCCCGGGCGGAACGAGAACTCCGCGAAGGTACGCACGGTTGAATCGAATCCGTTATGGGAGAAATGCCGTCTCCACGCGCAAAGGGATGTATCACTTTTCGTCGACACAGAACGTATGATGAAAAGACGTCGTGGCACGGCCTCGTAAGTACCCAGTGTCGTCCTCAACTAACATGAGTACGCTACCAAACAACGGGCGGCATGGGTGTGGACACCCGCAACACGCAGTGAATCGGCATGGGCGTTGAACACCTTTCCGAGGCTGTAGTGCGCAACCAACAGACAGCTTTTGGCCGCCGACTGCGCAATCTATGACGCAACCAACAGCAGACCCGCCTACGCTCAATTGCAGAATGCAGCGCGCATCCGGGGCACTTTCTACGGAGCTACGACCGGCTCGTGCTCGCAGGCGGGAGCCTAGCGGCGAACTGTCTTGTGGTTGAAGCCCCCGTCTGAAGTATTCTCCATCTAGAGATGTTAGTTCGCGTGCCCCCCCAAAAACAATAAGTTACGGCACAGTGGGTCTGCAAGCTATGTGGTTCAACCCATGCGGTGTAAGCTATGTGGTGCAGTCCAGATGGCAGAACTTGAAGTCGCCAGCTCCACTGCCTGCGCAATCGTCACACAGTCCCACCATCAACTTGTTTTGCACAACCCATTGTGGCCACGACTGCAGTGACTACTTGGCGCTGGCTGGCGCATCCCTGCGGCTGCGCTAGCGCGCGCGAGCTCCCGCGCACAGCGGCAAGCAGGTTCGGCACAGCCGACGCGGATTCGATGGCGCTTACCGATGGGGATCCCCCGCGCGTCTCACAGGCCGCGCTGGCGCGCGGGCGGTTTAGTGTTTGCGTGGCTTAGTATTGCTTTAAAATGCGTTACATTTCTTTGCAATGCTTTGCGTCACGTGGTGTTGCTTTGCGCTGCCTTACATTACTTTGCCTTGCGTTCCGTTACTTTGCGGGGCTTCGAATTGCTTTGCATTTCAATAGCTTTGCATGGCTTTGAATTGGTTTGTATCGCATTGCTTTGCACGGCTTTGCATCGCTTGGCATTCCTTTGCATTGCATTGCGCCGCATCGACAACACCGCATGACTTCCACCATCTAGATTGAACGATTGAACCACATTGACTGCACCGCGTAGATTGCAAGAGCTCACTGTTTAAGGTGTACGCTGGCTCATATGATATTATTCGATACGGATTCGTGCGCTGGGCACACGCTGGATCAACGCGAGCGCACCTCGTGGTGTGATGACAATGCGGGTTCTCGACGAAACTCATGACATTATATGGCTGCCTATGATTTCAGCAAGTGCGCTCGGGCAGAACATCTACAAGGTTTGGGATGAACCACCTGCGAGCTTTTGTTGTCTTCATGTTGAAAGGCTTGCAGAACTACTGTGTTTGGTCTGATTTCGACATGTGCGCGCGCGTATGGTCTCCATGCCGCTTTGGTAACATATTGCTGAAACGTTATCTGTTCAGAAAACAAGTGCACGCGCATGGTACTATTTGGCAGGGGTGAGAAAGGGGGCGATACCCGATAAGCGGGGATGGTCTGATTTCATGCACAACATGGGCGATGACGCGGCATCCTATGTAAATTGCATAACGAAAGAAGGGGAGAAACCCTGGGGGGGGGGGGAAGGTGGTGGAATCGATATTTCTTCCGTCATTCGAATTGACGTGGTGCAAGCTATACCCGCCGCCTTGCCTGCGCGGAGTGGGCATGTTGAAATGCTAATGCGGTCCCTCTGGGAATGTTTTTATATGTTTTCTAAGGCCGCCCCCCCCCCCCCTTGGTGCGCACGCGCTGGCGTAGACCGCCCCCCCTGAAATTGTCTGTTGGATACTTTTCGACCTCCAGACGGCTAAGATGTCCTCCAGGGCGGCTTACGGCTTCCAAGACAACCAAGATGACAACACAATGGCCCAAGATGGCCCAAGATGGCTCAAGAGGCTCCCAAGACATCTTCAAGACAGCCCAAGAGGTCCCAAGGAATGCCCACGATGGCTCCAAGAGGCCCTTGACGCATGTTGGAATTCTCGCCTGTTCAGGTTTCCGACCACCCAAGACGGCCCAAGAGGCTTCCGAGAGGTCCCCAAGATAACTCCAAGACAACCCAATATGCCTCCAAGAGGGCCCCAAGTCGGCTCACGGGGATCCAAAGATCGCCCAAGAGGCTCCCAAAGAGGACCCCACGTCGGCCCTCAAGCGCTCCAAGAAAGCCACTAGGCGGTCCGTCGAGGCATCTTGGGCTGTCTTGGCCGGTCGGAAACGCAGACATGCCAGAACCTCAAGATCCTTCACACATCTTATAAGCATGAATCGTTCTGGCCTCCTCGGGTTCTGCTGGAGGGCCTCTTGGAGACCTCCTGGGCAGTCTCAGGGGGACTCCTGATCTGTCATTCCTTTTTTCAGCTCCTCGGTGCGCATCACCGCCTCTCTCCCGCCGTCGGCGGATGCCTGCGCGGGCACCACCCGTGGACTCCTAGGGCCTGCTGGCAGCAGGGAGCGCGCGCTTCAATCCTTGGGCCTGCTAGGCAGTAAGGAGCGCGCGCTTTGAGCTGCGATGCGGCCGTCGGGGATGTCGCGGATCTGGTCAGAAGGATCCTTAAACTAGGCTGGCCACGCGGTGCAGCAGGCAGGGCCACGCGGGGGAACGGCGCCGACCGACCCACGCACAGCGCACATAGAACAGATTGGGAGAAAGGGTGGCCCGCGCTCTGGAGGGAAATTCAAATATGACTCTTCCTGTACGAGCGGGGAAAAATGTCGAGACTGCACTACTGATGGCAACGTGGTCGCGGTCGTCTCGCCGTCTGCTTCCCCTTGTCATTCTGGACAGATGGCGGCGACCGTCACTGGAGGCCACCCATTCGGGGCCCGAGCAGATGGCATCGGAGAAAGGTCACAGCGCATCGCCGAGACATCCTCTGGCCCCATCTCAGGGCTGACATCGGGGCTCGGGCCGGGCAGCAAAGGGGGGATTTGAGATGGCGTAGCTGCTTTTCCCGGCGCCTCCTGGCGCCGGAGGCGGCCATGTATCGAGGAATGGGCCCCTCGGAGGGGCCGAAACCAGCTGCATACAGCAGATTTCGTCACCACCCCTTTCCCAATCCCCCCCCTTTCGTCCGGCTCGATCCTCTGGCCCCACCTCAGGGCTGACATCGGGGCGACCTGGACCTCACCAGGCCGAAGGCGCCAGGCCGCGCCCGGCCACGAGCCCGGCGGGCGCCAGGGGGCCAGGAGCCCCCCGAGGCGCAGTGGCCAGGCGCCTTCGAGGATTCGCAGGCGGCCGCCCCGACGAATTCGCGCCAACCCGGCGGCTGAGAACGGGAACGGGGCCGCCCCCGCCGGCCTGGCCTCCTCCCCCCCCCCCCCTGCGTGCCTCGGGCTGGCCGCGGCGGGCTGCATCTCCAGACGGCCCTTCCCCCCTGCGCGTGGCCGAGGGCTGCGCCCAGAAAGGCCCGCGGGACAGGGGCACGGTGGGCAGAGACCACCCCACACGGCGCGCACCCCGCCCGGCGAGCGCCAGGGCCGCCCGCCGCTCCTGCCCCCCGGAGCCACAACTCCCCCCGGCCTCCGCCGATCTCTCGGCGGTCCCGGCCCCCGCCAGCGCCACGAGGCGGCAGGGCGGGCGGGCCAGGGAACGAGATGTGGGGGTAGGAGGCGGTTCCTCCCTCCTCCCCCTCCGCCTCTCCCCCCCCTCCTTCCCCACCTCCACCCCCTCCCACTCCTGGACTCTGCGTGTGGGGGCGAAGGAGCGAGAGCGGGCACGAATATCATTAGGTGGCCCACGGCCAGGCGCAGGCCTGGCGGCGGCGTAGCCTGTCAGGCAGGGCTGCGCCTAAGCGTCCGAAAGGCAGTGCGTCTATCCGTTGAGCAGGGACAGACCGTCCCGGCAGTCCTATAGTCCTACCACGAAATGTTCTTCGAACCCAAGAATGTTCCAAGAAAAAACAATGTTCTAATCACATAAACCTTGTGTTAAAACAAGACAGTCCTGGCCAGAAATGTCCTAAGAACATCTCGTGGGAACCACAGAAGGTTCTTAGAACATTGTTTGGTAGGACTAAAGGCGAGCCATGACGCTTCGCCACTGCGACTTCTCTCTTTCCTCCACCCACCCCTCATCTGGGCTGGCGGCTGGCCCCAAAGGTCACCGTCCGAGGCGCCGTGCCAGGCGCCCCGGGTGCCCAGCGCCATCGCGGCTTAAGGGATTGCCGATCTGCCTGCTGGGTACTCCCGCGGAGGGGAGGCTTGGTCATACGATGTGGCGGGGAGCCATGGGCATGGAGGCAGAGGAAGAACGGGTGTGAGGCGGCTCGAGGCGCGACCGACGAGTTTCGGGAGGAAGGAAGGAAGAAGGACAGGAGTCGCGAGGACGAGGAGGAAGGGAGAAGAGGACAAGGAGGAAGGGAGGAGAGGACGAGGAAGAGGACGAGGAGGAAGGGAGAAGAGGACGATGAGGAAGGAAGAGGGCGAGGATGCAAACAAAACCATATATTACGCTGCAGAAGCGCGCAGGCCGCCGGCTCCAGTCGCGCGCGGGCGCGCGAGTGAGGAGCCGCGCGAGCCGTCGGCGCCGAGCGTTTTGCACGGGCCGCTCGAGCGGAGGAGCGGGCCAAGGGAGGTGCTTCTGGCTCAGACGGTGCGCACGGAGGGGGCCGCTGTCTCACTGGCCTGCGCTCCCCCCGAGCGGCGGCTCTCTTAGCGTGGCGAGGGCCGGCCACGTTCGGGAGACGGTCGATCATCGGGGAGGAGATGGAGGACGAGGAGGAGGAGGAGGAGGAGGAGGAGGAGGAGGAGGAGGAGGAGGAGATGGAGGAGGAGGTGAATGGATGAAGGGGGAAGAGGAAGGGTAGGATGAGGAGGCATACTGCCAACCTTGCAACAACTGTGCGCCGTCGAAAATGTACCGGCGGATGTCCCGTAACGAAGTGCTGTCTTTGCTCCGTGCTCGCAGCCACCGGATGCAGGATGCAGCATGCAAGCAGTCCTGCCTTACAAGTTTGACATGCCTGGCGTGGTCGATTCGCGCCAGGCACCACTTGGCACTGATCCAGCGAGAACTCAGGGATCAATTGACCGATCTCAAGCAAAGTCTATAAAAGGGACGCCGACCTGAACAAAAAAAGGATGAGGTGGAGGAAGGATAGAAAGGCCGAACCATCATTGGGGGACGTTTTTATCCCTCCGTGCACCGTTGGCTGTAATTGCTGGCTGGGGCTGCAACTGGATGCTCTTCATACGGCTGAATGCATCATGAGTGGTGAGTGGTGGAAAGAAGGGGAATAGTAGGAGGGGCACGCAGGGGGGGAGGGACGAGGAGCGAGAGGACGAGTGTTGCCAGCCGAGAGCTTTCGCTCAAACAACTTCTAGTCAATGATGAATAAAAAAAAAAAACGGGCTATAGGGGCGTGCACGGGAAATTCTCGGCTGATCGCGACAGCACACACTTTGGGGTGCATCGTGCACTGTCGATTCTTCAAGTGCGAAGTAGGCATCCCGTGCGCGAGCACAGTTTGCACTCGAGCCACCTGGCGCGCTGCTACATGCGCGCTGAATATCTGCCGAAGCCCCCGCAGCCAGATTCACAAACAAAAACAACGTCCCCAGCAGTGTTTAGTTATGCTGGCGGCTGAGCAACTGTGGCAAGCCAACCGCCACTCCCCCTCTGGTAAGAACTAAAATATTCAAACAATAGTCCCCAGACGATTTTGTTGACAATTTTGGAATATTCCCCCTGTAGAGGAACAGGCCCGACTTCATCCTACCTGGTCGTGCCCTTCGCTGCCCCTGACCGCCCCCCCGTCGGAAGGCGCCCCGCTCGACGGCGATGCGGGGGCCACGCGGATGCGGGGCATCATGAAAGGGGCCCTGGGACGCACAAACGGATAGACACAAGTAACAGGATTCCCCATCTTTTCCGATATTTTCTGGGTGTTTGTCTTCCCCCCCCACTTCCCACGTTTTCCCATATTCTCCTGGGAGTCGACGATTGCTTGCGTCTGTGCGTTTCCTCCCCCCTCCCTGAGATGCGGGGCACCATCGCCGCTCCCCCGGCTGGGAGCACCGATGCGCAGCAGCGCGCCGCTCCGGGCGGCGTGCGGCTCAGAAAGCGCCGAGGGGGAGCCGCCAGGCGAAGGTGGGCGCGGCCTGCTCCCTGGGCGCCGTCTCTCCCAGCCAGCGCTGCGGCGGCAGCGGCGGCTGGGGCGGCAGGTCGGGAACTTCGCTGGTTGGCTCCACCTTCTCTCAAGTCGGGCCTGTCCCCCTGCAGGGGCTTTTTGGACGAGCAACGCAGAACATAGTAAAACAAGATACTCCAAAAATGGTCAAACAAATGTTCAAAAAATCGTCCCCAGACTATTGTTGGACTATTTTTGAATATTCCTACTGTAGAGGGACAGGCCCGACTTAAACCTTCTCTTGGATGACGCTGTCGTATGGCTGGTCGCGGAAGCGGCCCTCGTCCTGGACGGCCGTGCGGTCGGCGTAGTACCTGCCGGCGTCGTTGAGCGCGCACGTGGTCAGCCCAGGGGGCCCCGCGACGATGCTCGCGTTCCACGCGTGGACGGCCTGGGCAGCGAACTCGATCAGCTCGGCCTCCTCTCGGGCCGGGCGAAAGGGGGGCATAGCAAAGGGGGGGCTTGAGAATCAGCTCACGTAGCTGATTTTCCCGGCGCCTCCCGGCGCCGGAGGCGGCCATGTATCGAGGAATGGGCCCCCCAGGTGGGGCCGAAACCAGCTGTGTGCAGCAGATTTCGTCACCCCTCCCTTTTCCCCATCCCCCCCTTTCGTCCGGCCCGATCCTCTTCCTCGATCCCCGAGCCGGCCGCGCTGCTCGTGGAGGCCGTGCCCTCCGTGGCACTGCGGCGGCTCTGCGCGCGGAGGGCGTCGGGCGGCTGGCTCGCGAGGCGGAAGTCGTCCCGCCCCGCGGGGCCCACCGCCCGGGCTTCCGGTGTGCAGTGGCCCCACCTTCGGAGGTGCTCGGCTGCGTGCGCGAACTGGCAGGCGTCCCCCATGGCGCACCGTCCCGTGGTCTTGAAGGAACGGCACACCTGCGTGCGCGAGAAGTCGGGCCGCTTGGTGATCTCGCTGACGCCGTGCGCGAACGTGCAGGCGCCGCCGCGGGTGCACCTCCCCTGGGCGTAGAAGCCGCAGAGCCGGGTCTTGGTCAGCAGCGCGGCCGTTAGGGCGGCATTGCCGTTGCCAGAGACCTTCGCCTTGATTTTCGGCATCTTGCACGTTGAAGACGCGAGGGAGACACGGGGACCCAGCGCGTGCTCGCGCCCTGGATGTTCCAGAACCGACTCGAGCCTTGAGCCAGAATGGCTATGGAGGGGGACTCTTGGTCTGTCTTGAGGCATTCTTGCGAGCCTCATGGCCTCCAGGCCGGCTTTCGAGGCGGCCAAGATGACGCCAAGATGGCCCAAGACGGCTCAGGAGACTCCCAAGACAGCCTCAAGACAGATCAAGACGCCCCCAAGCCGGCAGAGGAGGTCTCCAAGAGGCCCTCCTGGAGAGACCAAGGAGTCCAAAACCATTGATTGGCCTTGGGTTTTCGACACATCTTGAGGTTCTCAGTTCGGGCTGTCGACCGCAAAAGACGGCTCAAAAAGCCTCCAATATAGCTCCAAGACAGCCCAAGAGGCCCCCAAGAAGGCCCCGAGTCGGCCCAAGAGGACCCAACGACCGCCCAAGAGGCTCTCAAAGATAGCCCCAAGACGGCCGTGATTCGCTCCAAGAGAGCACCAACGCGGCCTAGAAAGGCCCCCAAAGCGGCCTTAATAGGCGTCAGGCGGGCTGAGAGTCTCCTAAGACGGCCCAGGAGGCCACAAGAGACGCCCCACCCTAATGCAGACTACTGGTCGGAATTGCGCTGCAAACGGCCTCCTTTCTGCTGCGGTGTTGCACAGGCACGGTGGCGGGGTTTGCCGCGGGCAGCTGGATACGGTGAAGAGGCTGCCACGGGCAGCAACGTGGCGAAACCTCGCTGGACCCACACAGCGCACGAAGCGGCAACGAGGCAGAAACGGGTGGCAACGTGGCGAAACTTCGCCAAACCTGTCCAGCGCACGAGGCGGCAAAGAGGCGGCAACGGGCGGCAATGTGGCAAAATCTCACCAGACCCATCCAACGCAGGAGGCGGGAGCGTGGCGAAACCTCACTGGGACCACCCAATCCTTAGACAAACAACCAAGAAGTCCGCAGTGCATGCGCTATAGCAGAGGGTGACTTCTTTGGAGAAGGCCTCCCCGACCAAGTAGGAGGTGTCTCCCTGATGAGGCCCTTTTGGAGTCGCCGCTCCCCTCGCCATGGTCCTCCTCCTGCTCGTCTACATTCTGCGCCTCCTCCTCCTCCTCCTCCTCCTCCTCCTCCTCCTCTTCCTCCCCCATCCCTTCTCCTCATGAATAACTCACCATCGTGGCACTCCCAGACGCCTTGGTAGGGCAGGCTGGGCGTTTCGCCTGAGACTTCCTCACCACTTCTGATCCTGAAGCTTGGGATTGGCAGCAGCTTCAAGGATCGAGGGCGGACCGTATTCAAAATGTGGCGCTCGCCTCAGCGCCGACCACATTCGTCTTGAAAATTTGTAGCAACTTCAAGGATTGAGGGCGGGCGGAACGCCTTAGCGCCGCGTGCACTCGTCTTGAACATGTCGACCGTTTCACGGATGGCAGGAATGCAATTTTCAACATGTGGCTCTCGCCCTTGCGCCGAGCGCACTCGACGTCGGTTTCAAAGATGAAAGGCGTTTCTGGATCACATTGTGGCACTCTCCGTGGCGCCGCACACATTCGTTTGGGACATGTGCAAACGTGTCATAGATTCGCATGGGCGACGTCCCAGGAATGCTATTGTCAAGCTTTAAATATTTAGGACTGTCAGGGCGCAACAATCACGCTGACTCCCTGTTGTGAAGTCTAAGGGATGGTGTTCTAGCACGGTTAAGGGTTGTCACGACGTGATTCGCGACATTCAGTCCCAACAGTTGTCTTGGCGCGGCTGAGAATTCGCAGGCGGTTGTTTTCCAATGCGGCATTCCCCACAATGCAAATCATCTCTTGTGGGCCCTATGAAGAGGGAGCTTGGAGGAAGGGGGGTATTGCAACATCGTCGATGCGTTTTAGTGCAACATCGTTGATGTGTTTTGGGTGTAAACTGGTCCTTCCTCCACCTACCTCCTTCCTCCGCGCCCCTGCGAAACGGCAAGTTCTGCGGTCTGCGAGTGGTCGCCGCTGATTTCTCGGGCAGCAGCGGGCCACGGCCTGTCTCGTGCCTCGCTGCGGGCGCGCGGGCTCCGATTGACTGAGTGGACTCGCTGCACTCCGCTGCTCACGGCTGCCTTCCTCGGCTCTCCCTCTCTCGCTCTGTCCTTGCCTCTCAGTCTGCTCCTGCCCCTGCCTCACCCTTTGTCGGTGCGCGAGTGCGCGTGTTTGATACGCGGCCATTCTAGTATCATGCTTGCTGGTGCATCTCACTCTATTTCACCCCTTGGATAATATCTACTTTGAATTGAATGTTGGCCTTTGTCCGAAACGGACGAACGGAAGGCGTCAACTTCTCAAGAAAACGCGTCTGCGTGTGTGTATCGGTGCCACGGCCGCCAGCGCACGGTCCTGGTTGCGGCGCCGCGCGCAACCCTGCCGACTTACGATCGAGTGTGTGTGTGTGTGTGTAAGTGTCACTAGATCGCTCCGAGTGGCTCTTCGCCCCGGCCGCATGCGCTCGAACTGTGTGTGTGTGTGTGTGTGTATGTGTGCGTTTGCGTACTTGTGCCTGTGTGGATGTTTGTGTGTGTGCGCGTTTGTGTGTGTGTGTGTGTGGCCCATTCGCGTCTGACCGATTGTTGCTATAACATCGCGGAGGAGTAAAGTGTGTCTGTGTGTATTTCGGCGACTCGTGATTAGGTGCCTGTAGCATCCGCATGAGCGCGTAATCAGAAGGAGGGGGCCGGACGATCATTCATTGTCCCTGGGTGCGTGGCTGAAAAAGGAACTCGTGGTGAGAATTCTGCTTGTTGCGTCGTTGTTGTTGAACATTATTACTTCTAAAGAATAATTATTGTTGGGGCCCCTGGTGCACGACCCCCCCGCCGCGCCTAGGCCGCAGCCTCATTTTCATCATTTTCGTGAGGAAGTCTCAGGCAAAACGGGGGAGTCCGGATCCGGTTGTGTTGTTACGATCGGTTTTCCCTTGCAAAAAATAAGCTAAAGTGGACATTTCTTGTTCTAACATAACCAAACTTCAAGAATCCCTTGCAAAAAATAAGGTAAAGTGGACATTCGCGCGCGCAAGACGAAATCCGTCCAAAACCTTAGTTTTCGTAGCGATTTTAACATAAAAACATCAAAAAACATTTTTTTTTTTTTTTTTAAATATATATATATATATATATATATATATAAAAAATGTCAAAATTTCATCCCGCGCGCTCTTGCGGATTCGTAGGAAACCCAACACTTTTTAAACATTTCTGTCAAACGGGCTTTTGCGAGCAACTTTTTCGAACTTCTGCAACAACGGTTGCGCACCTGCCAGGGCCATCATCCCTGTCAAATAATACCATGCGGGACACATTCGTTTTTTCTTCGCGCGCGCACGCCGTCGTCGTCGGCCGCGGGGCCCTGAATAGTAGCCACGGTCGTCCGCATGCCACGAAGTGAAGTGTCCGAACGTCATAGGGCGGGAAGCTGGGTGTGGGTGGTGGCGAAGAGTCGTTTGGAAATTTGGTAGAGCTTGAACCGGCCCCCCCACAAAGTGGGGGTATTGCCCGCCTCCTATGAAAACCCTGGCACTGGTGAGAACGGAGTGTCCCCACGTGCTAGTAATTGTTGTTGAACACTAAATTCTAAAGATAATTATTGTTGGGACCCCTGGTGCGCGCCCCCTGCGCCGCCTAGGCCGCAGCTACATTTTCATCATTTTTTTCGCGAAAGCTTCAGAAAAGTGGATTGTGTCCGGATCCGGTTGTTTTGTTGTAATCCGTTTTCCCTTGCAAAAAACACTATAAAATGAAATTCTTGTTCTTACTTGATCAAATTGCAAGAATCCCTTGCAAAAAATAAGGTAAAGTGGACATTCGCGCGCGCAAGACGAAATCCTTCCAAAACCTTAGGTTTCGTAACGATTTTAACATAAAAACATCAAAAACCCAATGGTTTTTTAAAAAAAAATTGTCAAAATGTCCTTCCGCGCGCGCTGTCCGAATCCCACAAAACCAATGGTTTTTCAACATTTATGTTACATGAGCTCGCGCGAGCTACTTTTTCTTGTTCTAACATAATCAAATTTCAATAATCCCTTGCAAAAAATAAGGTAAAGTGGACATTCGCGCGCGCAAGACGAAATCCTTCCAGAACCTTAGGTTTCGTAGCGATTTCAACATAAAAACATCAAAAACCCAATGGTTTTTCAAAAAAAAAATGTCCAAATTTCATCCCGCGCGCGCTGTCCGACTCCCACAAAACCAATGGTTTTTCAACATTTATGTTACATGAGCTCGCGCGAGCTACTTTTTCTTGTTCTAACATAATCAAATTTCAATACTCCCTTGCAAAAAAAAGTAAAGTGGACATTCGCGCGCGCAAGACCAACAAAAAACACGACGATCTCAGGAACTTGCCCCAAAAATGTGACCAACTCCGCTCTCTCTGTCTCTCTCTCTGTCTGCTCTCTGTCTCTCTCTCTGTCTGTCTGTGTCATGTATTGTATGTCACAATTGCAGGATGCTGGGCACACGCGCGCCCCGAATAAGTGACCAAGTTCTGTGGGTGTGTACCCCACGCCAGTGTAGTAGCCACGGTCGTCCGCACGCCACGAAGTGAAGTGTCCCAACGTCATAGGGCGGGAAGCTGGGTTTGGGTGGTCGCGAAGAGTCGTTTGGATATTTGGTAGAGCTTGAACTGCCCCCCCACGAAGTGGGGGTATTGTCTCGCGTCGCATGAAAACCCTGGCACTGGTGAGAACACTGAGCGTTCGGGTAAAATGATTGTTGTTGTTGTTGTTGTTGTTGTTGTTGTTGTTGTTGTTGTTGTTTTTGTTGTTGTTGTCGAGCCCTCACTTCTAAAGAATAATTATTGTTGATCCCCCCTCACCGGTGCATGCTGCTTTTCTCAATCAGCGTGTGCCCCTCGACGCTCGCACCCTGTTTTTTGACAGGGAAAGTCTTGGTACTCAAACTGTGCCCCTGGCTCCCCCGGATTACAACAACAACGGTTCCCGCCTGAGAATTCCTCCAAATTTACTCGGGACCCCCGCTCCTGAAACTTCCTCACAATTTACTCAGGATCGGTGCTCCCGCCTAGGACTTCCTCGCAATTTAGTCAGGACCCCCGCTCCCATCTGAGACTTCCTCACAATTTACTCAGGAACGGCGCTCCCGCTTGAGACGTCCTCACAATTGAATCAAGACTTCCTCGCAATTTAATCAATACCCCCGATCCCGCCAGAGAGCCCTTCACATTTTATGCAGGAATTGCGCTTTCGCCTGTGATTTCCATACAATTCATTCAGAAATCGCGCTTTCGATGCTCAGGAAACACGCTGCGCCAAGGACGCCGTTATAATTTACTTAGTAATCGCGCTCTCGCCGTACTCAGGCATCCCGCTTGAATAATGTCCCACCCGCCCGACCCGCCCGTCAAGGGATCGCCCGCCCGTCGTGGGCTCCCGCCCGAGACTTCCTTCAGGAACGGCGCTTTCGCGTAGGACTTCTTCGAACGTTCACGCTCTTACCTTCCTGCTCCTCCTCCCCCTCCCTCCTCCCTCCTCTCTCCCCTCTTTTTTTTTTGTTTTCTCTCTCTCTCTCTCTCTTTCTCTTTTTTTTTTGTTTCTCTCTCTCTCTCTCTCTCTCTCTTATCTTCCCTCATCCTTATGCCTCTCTGCCTTATCCCCTCTCCCTCCTCTCCCTCCTCCCTTCTCCCTCCCCTCTCCTGCCTCCTCCCTCCCTCTTTCTTTTTCTCTCTCTCTCTCTCTCTCTCTCTCTCCCCTCTCTCTCTCTCTCTCTCTCTCCCCCCCTCTCTTTTCTCTACCTCTCGTATCTGTCCTTTTTTTCTTCCTCTCTCTCTCTCTGCCTCTAATCAACCGCCCCCCTCTTCGCTCCTTCTCTCCTGGCGTTCTCCCTGTTCCTTCGTCCCTGCCCCTCCCTTCCTCCCACTCGCCCTCGTTCTCCCCCTCTTGTTGCAGGGCCCACACCAATTCCAATGGCGGGCACATGTACGCCCACGAAGGATTGTCCGCCCGTTCAGGTTTGCCCGCCTGTCTAAGCCCGCCGCCCCCCGCAAAGAGAAAGAATACACCAAAAGGGGGTGTGATCGAAGACGAAAAGGGCGGGTATCGAGGGTGTTGGGGACTCGTTTTGAATGGCACGCGGGCAAGTAAGAGCGAACAATCTTAGAATTATGGATGTTGTTGTTGATAATGTTGTTGCTTTGTTGTTGGTGGTGTTGTTGTTGGCGTTGTTATTGTTATTGTTCTTGTTGTCAATGTTGGTTGTTGCTGTTTGTTGTTGATTGTTGTCGCCGTCCCACCCGCGACACACCTGCGACACACCCCACGACCCACCCCGCGACCCACCCTGCGACCCACCCCGCGACCCACCCCGCGATCCACCCGCGACCCAAACCGCGACCCAAACCGCGACCCACCTCGCGACCCACCCGCTACCCACTCCGCGACCCACCCCGCGACCCACCCGCGACCCACCCGCGACCAACCCGCGACCCATCCGCGACCCACCCCGCGACCCATCCGCGACCCACACGCGACCCACCCGCGACCCATCCGCGACCCATCCGCGACCCATCCGCGACCCACCCTCAAGGGAGGAAAAACCACCCGGACCCGACAGTTGACGTTTGCTAAATGGCCCTGTGCGTTGACTAAACAGCCCCGTCATGTTCGATTTCATTCCTTGCCGGGTTGATTATTATTGGGGTGACTTTTCTGCCCTCTACACCTGCGCCCCATCTGCGACCCACCCGCGACCCAACACCGACCCACCCCCGACCCGTTTGCGACCCACCCGCGACGTACCCACATTGGTTTAACGAAAAAATCGGCGCCCGTGGCGGGCCCGTTGAATAATGTGTGAAACTTTGGCGCCTGCGGCGAGCTTCTCCAGAGTCTCGCAAACTGCCGATGTCCCCACCGCCCCCATCACTCTTACCCGCATCTGCGGGGCGCTACGGTACAAATATCGAGATACAGGGAGAAATAGAGGGAGATAGAGAGAGGGAGTGAGGGAGAGAGAGATTCTCCCTGCCTCTCTAAGTATCCGCACATTTGCAATACATATTGGCTGAGTGGCGATCCAACTGGAAACTTCGTTGTACCCACGTCCTCCTCGCCTTCACATTGTCGAACTCTCCCTGCATCTCCTTCTCAACCTCCTAATCGGCCCTCTCCTACGGATCCCCGTCTTCCCTCGATGTATCCCTTCCCACCAGACTGGCGTGCCCAAGGGGTGCGGCACGTGCCCATCAGACAGGGGCTAGGCTGCGACGCACGCCGCTCAAGGCAACTCTCGGGCCTAAATGCTTCTGGTCAGATGGCGCACCTGCGTTGAAACTGCTCCTCCCCGTGCACTGCCATCTATGATGCTGGTTGCTGATTGCCTGCTTTGCATGCCTGGCGAGCCACCCCCAGGCGCGCCAATGCTTGGAAACTTGTTTTGCGAATTCAGAAAATCACGCTCTTTCAGAGAGAAAAACCTGTTCCCCCTCTCCCATCCCTGCCCTCCCCACCCGCTTTTCGCTGTCCGCACGCCCGTTTACAGATCCGCCGCCACGCTGTGATGCGGCTGGCATGTGTCGGGCCCCCTGCCTTTTCCCCCATTCCCTTTCTTGCGAAGAGTCGGTCATGGCCCCTCCCAACGTATCGAGGCTAACATGCGGCAGATTCTGGCTCCAAGTCCACAGACAGGAACTCACAAGTCATCACGCTTTGCCCAGACGGCAAATGTCAACTTTAATCCGAGGCCGTGGTCCTTTCCCCTCTCCTTCCTGGGACCCAGTGAAGGATACAATGCCAATGCAATGTAAGGCGCCTCGCATCAGAGCTATTCAGAGCGAAGCGAAGCACAACAACACGCAGCACAGCGATCCAAAGCGCTACACACCCAAACACTCACATTCATATGAAACCAAACATGCAGCACACCGCCCCAGCACATGGCACCGTTCTTCCTTTGCCTCTCGCTTGGCTTTAGCGCGATCTAGGCATGACCTTGCGTGCAATCACGCACCGATCCTTTATGTAATTGATGTTCGTTCCAGAGAGGGCTCCCGATTGGGGTCACCCGCGGTCTGTTGGCCTTCCGACGGACACGCGATGTCAAAAACATTTTGTCTTGTGGGGCCATCCGTGCCCCCTCCGCTCTCTCCCCGCTCCCCCTCGGCCGCGGCCAAACCGTATCTTTCTGTGACGACTCCCTTCCGTGACGACACCCTCGCCTCCCTTCAGGACGTGGGCGAATGACCCAAAAACTTGTGACGCGGTGGCTTTTCACGACGGCTGCGCCAGAGCTCTCGACCCCATGCGCAGGACCGACTTCTCCTCATCGTGGATATGAACTTTCTCATTGGGCAGGGGCCCGAACACCGCACCAGAACGCCGAAGCAATAGGAACGCCGGCGGTACAGTGGACACTTGAGATAAAAGAGAGATCTTACTACTAGAAATCTTGGGGTACACTACCCGTCGATCTGTGAAGGCTCTGAGGTGCCCCAGAGCTTCCGTGAGTGCCTGGGGCCATCGGGGACCAGAAACTTCGGTGGGGCACCTGCTGGCATGTCACTTTCTTATTCGGTGCGCCTGCCGTGGCGATCATTTCGTGACGCTGGAGGTCCAGGGTTCTTCCCAGGCCCTCTGGGTCTGTTGAAGGGGAACTGGGACACACAAATCAATGGACACAAATAACCAGACTCCCCATGGTTCCCCATATTTTCTGGGTTTCCGTCTTCCCCCCCACTTCCCATGCTTTCCCAGACACCTTCTGGGGGACCCGCGATCCACTGTGCCTGTGTCTGTGCTTTTTTTCTCCCCGCCTGCTCCCTGGCGGATCCGTGCGCGGCAGCGCCACCGGATCGGGTGTGGGCGCCCTGCCGGCGGCCCCGTGCGCAGGCCGCGGGAGCGCGCCGGGCGCGCGCCTCGGGCCCGCGCGGCGCGCGGCGGGCCCGAGGGGGCCGTCGCCCGCGGCCGCCGGTCCGATGCAGCCGGCTGGCCGCGAGGGCGGCGCCTCGCGAGGCAGGCCGGGCGCCTCCCCCGGCAGTGGGCCGGGGGAGGGCTCGGGCGGCGAGGGCCTCCGCTGCCCTGCCTCTCGTGCTCCCTGCCGCTGCCTCTCTCCCGCGGTCGCCCTCCCGCGGTCGCCCTCCCGCGGCAGCTGCTCCATCTGCTTCTTCCTCGTGCTCCCCCCCTCCTCGCGCTCCTCTTTCGCCCTCCTTCTCCGTCCTTCTGCTCAGCCCTGCTCCTCGTCCCCTCCTCTACTTCCGCGATCAGATCCTCCTCCTCGTCTGTCCATATCCCTGATTCGAACATAATCCTACTGACCACCTGGCCGGCCCGTAGATAGTGCCCCCATCTGGAACGTTACATCCGACCCGTCCAGCGAACAATACAAAGCCCTCCTCATCTTCTTCTTTTGCTCCTCCGCTGTCTACTCCTGCATTATTCTCCCTCCTTCTTCTCTGTGCTCGTCGCTAGGGCGACTGCCAAATTGCGCTCTGCACGCCAGGGGCTCAGAGCTAACCCAAGCGGTCGTACTCGTACAAGCCCTGCGGGAGGCGTGGCGGGCTCTGGCGGAAGATGGCGAGAGCGGGGGGGGACTACGGCTGGTGGGATGCATAGGACGAGGAATGGAGGGGAGGCTGGGAAGGGGAGAGGGCGGGAGGGAGGGAAGAAGAGGGCGAGAGCAAGAGGGAGGGAGGGGCGAGGAGGGGGGATGGATGGAAGATCCATGGCAAACTGGTCGCCTCGGCCAGGCCCGATCTAGAATGGGTACCCCAAACGGAGCCTGGAGGCAAGCAGCCAAGCACACCGCTCGAAATCATTCAAACATTCCCCCGCCGACTTCGCAAACATAATGCCATGCACATCGTGAGTACAGAGCGTCCCGTTCGTTGTCTACTCGTGCTCCTCCTCCTACTCCTCCCCCTGCTGCCCCTCCTCCTCCTCCTCCTCCTCCTCCTCCTCCTCCTCCCTCCTCCTCCTCCTCCCTCCCCTTCCTCCTCCTCCT
This sequence comes from Prorocentrum cordatum, assembly GCA_963575745.1. Taxonomy (NCBI): domain Eukaryota; class Dinophyceae; order Prorocentrales; family Prorocentraceae; genus Prorocentrum; species Prorocentrum cordatum. The sequence continues at coordinate 573,674 of CAUYUJ010016094.1, read as the reverse complement.
CCTCCTCCTCCTCCTCCTCCTCCTCCTCCTCTGCCATCCCCAGTCACCGTCCTCCTCCCCATCCCCAGCCTCACTCCTCATCGCCGAAGTGCACTTCCCTTCCCCTTATTCGTCCCTCGTCCCACTCCACTTGTCCGCCCCTCCTCCTCTTGCTCCTCTTTCTGCTTCTGCTGCTCCTCTACCCATCCTCGTACTAAATTTGCCCTTATCCTCATTCTCATCATTCTCATCATTCTCATCATCATCATTATCATCATCATCACCATCATCATCATCATCATCATCATCATTATCACCGTCATCATCATCATCACCGCCATCATCATCAGCAGCGTCATCATCATCATCTTCATCATCAACACCATTGTCATTACAATCCTCATACTCATGGTCATAGTCAACATCATCAACATCATCATGACCACAACCCACATCACCAGCAACGTCATACTGATATTCACCATCATCACAACCACCAACAGCATCAACATCATCACAATCACCACCATTAACATCGTGATCGCCGTCGTCATCATATTCACAGGCAGACTGCTAGTCAAAGTCACCATCACCATCGTCACCATCATCTGATCATCATGATCATCACCACCATCACCATCGTCATCATCACAATGACCACCACGCGCATCATCATCACCATCATCCTCACCATCATCCTCATCGTCGTCATACTCAGCATTACCACCATCATCACCATCAGCATCACCACCACCATTTCATCATCATGATTGTCGTCGCCATCATCACCATAGTCTTAGTCGTAGTCATAATCCTAGTCATAGTCACCATCATCAGCATCATCGTCATACGCATAATTACCATCATCATCGTCATCACAACCACCGTCACCACTAGCACCATCATCAGCATCAGCATCAGTATCAGCTTCAGCTTCAGTATCATCGTCATTGGCTCATTATCATGATCGTCGTCATCATCATCATCGTCGTCATCATCATCATCATCATCTTCTTCATCACCATCACCAGCACCACCACCATCATCAGCATCACCATCGACATCATCGTCGTCATCATTGTCGTCATCATCATTACCACCACCAACATCAACATCAGCATCGACAACGTCGACATCATCAACATCAACATCATGATCATGATCATCACCATAATCATCATCATCATCGTCGTCGTCATCATCACCATCATCACCATCACCATCATCATCATCATCTTCATCATCATCATCATCATCATCATCATCATCATCATCATCATCATACTCATCATCATTATCATCAGCATCAACATCATCATAATCATCATCATCGTCAACGCACTCATCAACCTCATCGCCTCCTTCATCGTTGCCGTCGTCGTCGTCCTCAACCCCCTCCTCCCCTCCTCCCTCCTCCTCCACCTCGCCGCCGTAGCCGTCGCCGCCGCCGCCGTAACCGTCGCCGCCGTGTCCGTCGATGTCGTCGCTGTCGTAATCGTAGTCCTCGTCGTCCTCATGCTGCTTCCCATCCGCTCCTCCTTCAAAAAGAAGCCACCGTGGCGCCTCGGCGTTGTCAATGGCCCAGTTGAGCCTCTCCTCCAGCTCCTCCGCGCTGGAGTACTTCGGCAGGCGGAGCTCCTCGCGCCCTCCCCGCGCCGCTCCAAGTCCCTTCTCCTCCACCCCCACACCCTCCCCCTCCCTCTCCTCGTCGTCGTCCTTCCTTCTTCTCCATCTTCCTCCTCACCCTCTCAGCGTGATTATTATTATTCTTGTACTTCGCATCCTCTTTTCCCTCCTCCTCTTCCTCTCTAACTTTCTTTCGCCCCCCTTGATTCTGAATAACTCCTTCATGTCGCGCCGCTAAGACGGGCGGGGCGTTTCGCCCGACTCCAACTTATTATCCCGAAAATTCGGGCTGCCAACAGTTGGAGGGCTGGCGGTCTTCAACCTGTGGTTCTCACGTTTGCGCGGTACACATTCGTCATACTAGCTTCAAAACATCCGCCGACCCTGTCGGCGTGTGGAAGAGGCTGCTCCGTTTGACTCGTCTTCGTCGACGTCGTCGTCGTTGTCACCGTCGCCGCTTCCTCTCTTTCCCTGGGCCCGTCGCCGCCTTCCTCTTTTCGTGGGCCCTCCTCCTCAAGCGCGCCAGCCAAAACGAAATTGAGCAACGCCGTGAGTCGGAGGGAAATCGAGGGGGGGTCCTAGGGGTGTCGCGGGGGGGTCCCGGGTCAGAATACCACCCCCCCATGTGGGGGCCCGGGGCCTAAAAAACGTCCCAAGACGAGCCAAGAGTGCCCCAAGAGGCCCCCAAGACGGTCCAAGAGGACCCCGAATCGCTGAACGATCGATCGGTCCAAGACATGTTTACGGCCTCCAGACGGCCCAGGAGGGCTGGACGACCCGCCAAGAGGTCTCGAAGAGCACTCCAAAGAGAGCCCCAAGAGGCAACACTCATTGATTCTCCAACGATCTGTTTGGCGTTCTCGCCTGTTCAGCTTCCCGACGCTCCAAAAAGAGGCTCCAACGGTCGCCCCAAGAGGCCTCCAAGAGGGTCCCGAAACGTGCCAAAGGGGGCCCGAACACTGCCCAAGACGCCTGCAAGACGGCCCAAGAGGCCCCCAAGAGGGCTCCAAGAAAGTGCCCAGACAAGGGAACCAAACGGACATTCCGAGCCCTCGGACCTGAGAGGCTCCTAGGAGGCCCCAGGAGGCCCCCAAGAGGCCCGTAAGAGGTTCAAAGAAGCTCCAAAGGGGCCCCCAGGAAGGCCCGCGAGGCTCCCAAGAGGCTCCAAAGAGGCCTCCACGATGTTCCCAAAGGGCCCCCGAAACTGGCCCCAGAAGCTTCCGAGAGCGCTCCGAAGAGACCCCGAACAGAATCCATGAGGACTCTGGTTCACGTGAGCATCGTCGTCGTCGTCGTCGTCGTCGTCGTCGTCGTCGTCGTCGTCGTCGTCGTCCCCCTTCAGGTTCGGCGGCGCCGGCCGCAAGGCCTTCGCAATCCCACCAGCCCTCTGGGGCGCAGGTGGTCTAGAGCGTTTCCTTTTCCAACATCCTGCCTTTCCATGTTCGGGATGTTTACCTCTCCCCCCTCCCTGCGTCTGGATGGGCTCCCCCGCGAGGTGGCATAGGGTCCTTTTTGGTCCAAGATGGTTCCAAGAGGGCTTCAGAAAGCGCAAGATGGCCTCCAAGATGGCCGAAGACAGCGGTAAATGGGTCAAAATAGCCTCCGACACACGTCCAACATGTTTTTTTGCCTTCTCGCTTTTTCGCCTCCGATGGGTTCTTGAGGCCTCCGGATGGCCCCCAAACGGCCCAAGATAGCCCCGAGAGGGGTCCAAGAGGGCCCCAAGACGGCCCCAAGAGCGCTCCAAGAGCGGGCCAAGAGAGCCCCAAGACGGCATGTTTGAGCCTCCGAAGGGGCGATGGAAATTAAGGACCCCCGTCTTTTTTAGCGATAGGGTCCAAGACGGTCCCAAAAGCCCCTCAGGCATCCCAGAAGAGCCCCCCAAAGGCCACCAGATTCCCCAAAAGAGCCCCAAGAGGGCCCCCAAACGCCCCAAATGAGGCCCAAGAAGGTTCCAAGAAGGCCCTGGGGGGACCTCAAGAAAGTTCCAAGAAAGAGCTCCAGGAGGGCCCCAAGAGGGCCCCAAGAGAACCCAAAGAGAACCCCAATATGGTTCCAAGTTTCGAAATGAACGCGAGTTTGAGATACAAGTCAGTGCAACTGCCATTACGAGTCATCGAAACACCCCTCACCCCTCATCGAAGCACCACCGTAGCTTGCACTGACTTCCATCTGAAACTGCAGTGCGGGAAGCTCTTTGTGATCCTTGTTTTCCCGAGGACGGCTGCGCAACTGCATGCGTCTTGCCTTCCCTGATTCACCGACTCCTTTGCTGATCGTTTGTGGATGGGCTAAAAACAAGCGAAACGAACGACCGGGAAGCCACTCAGGAAAAGAGGCAACACCGAAACTCCCAAATCCGCTGGTGCGGATACGCGAAGCGTCAACCATTCATCATAGCCATAGCCGTCTCCAAACTGTGGCGCTCGATTCCGCGCCGCGCACCACCATCATCATCGCTCCCGGCATCTGCGCTGATGGAGGCCAGATCGCTTGCAACATGGGGCTCTTTCCTGAGACTCCCTCCAACTGTATCACCACAGTTGTATGTAGTCTAATAGTTAGATGGATGGTGGTCGGCTCCATTTCAAAATGGGGCTTTCGCCTGGAGCGTCATTTCTGTTTGCCACTTGAAATTCGACGTGGTGCAACAGCCACGCCGATGCATGACGTTTCACTTTTTCAAGGCGGGGCTGTCAATCGGCACGTCCTTGAACTTAGTGCCCACCCCACCTTGTCTCTCCTTGTATCTCGAACGATGGGGGGCGGGCGGCCCCCTTCAAAACGAAGTTTCCTCGTCTGATTGCGAGCCCATTGTTGCGACCCCGGATGGAATTAAGCAGCTGAAGATCAATGCAGCAGTGTGAGGTGGGAAAAACACTTCTCTGAGATAGCAACAACTTTTTGCTTAGTTCCCGAATCGACGGGAACGCCCGCCCGCGCGATGGGCAACGTCGACCCCGCGGCGGCGACGCGCCGCATCAAACCACGGCCCCGCGCGCCAGCGAATCAACAATTGATAATTAATGCCGCCGGGTTCTGCGCGCGACGCCACGGCGATGGTCGCGGCGCGGTGTTGCACGCGACACGCCCCAATGCCTCTTCCACCTTTTCTTCCTCAGCCCCATCACCAACCTTCCCCTTCCTCGTCTCGGTCCCTCCTCCTCCTCCTCCTCCTCCTCCTCTTTCTCCCGACCTCCGCCCCCTCTACCCGTCGTGCGCCCATCTCGCCGTGCCGAGGCGGCGCCTTCTCCTGCCGCCAACCACTCGCCTGCCTCTCCCGCCCCTTTCCCTTCGCAGTCGTCGTCGTCGTCGTCGTCGTCGTCGTCGTCGTCGTCGTCGTCGTCGTCGTCGTCGTCTCCCTCCGCCGCCCCAGCCCCCTCCTCCTCCTGCTCCCCCCCTTCCCTCCTCCTCCTCCTCCTCCTCCTCCTCCTCCTCCTCCTCCTCCTCCTCCTCCTCCATTCCCCCGTTCACCTCCTCCTCCTCCTCTTCCTCCTCCTCCTCGTCCTTCTCCTCCTTCTCCTCCTCCTCCTCCTCCTCCTCCTCCTCCCCCTCCCCTCCTCCTCCCCGACTTCTTCTTCCCCCTCCCCCCCCGCCCCTCGCTCACGCCGAGCCCGGCGCCGGCGCGCGTCGCGCATTCGGGCCCAGCCGCGCCAGAACGTTTCGTCGTCGGCCCTGCCGCGCCGGCGCGCCATCATGTATCTGGGCCCGGCCTCGCTGGCGCGCTTTGCAAATTCGGGCCGGGGCCGCGCCGGCGCGTTTTGCAAATCGGATCCAAGCCGGCTGCGCCGGCCCCCGCGGGCCCCGTGGCCGCCTGGGGCTTCGTCTGGCCAGCCGCCGGCGGGCCCGGCCGGGGGGGCCTCCGGCGGATCCCAGCGGCCCGCCGGGGCGGGCCCGCGGGCGGGCCCAGGGGGCGGCCCGGCGAGCCGAAAAGGAACTCCGATATAGCATTTGGTACGTCATCGGGGTTCCTTTTCTTGCTTTTTAGAACTAAAACTAGCTTTGTTTGGCTAAACGTAAATCTTGTTAGCTTCCATGCCGCCTTTTCAAGCTTCAAGTCGCTTTTTGTAGCTTTCAAGTGGTCCGGGAAGGAACTTTTTTAGTTCCCCTCCGGCGGTCCTGCGGGCATTCCGGGGGGTAGGTTTAACGGCGCCAAAACTCCCCCCCCCTCAGGCGGCCCGCCGGCGCCCGGAAGCGCCGCGCGCGGCAGTTCCGGGCCGGGCGGCGCTGGCGCGCGTTGCATATCTGGGCGGGCCGCGCCGGCGCGCCTTATAAATTCAGGCCGGGCCGCGCCGGCGCGTGCGAATTTGAGCCCGGCCGCGCCGGCGCGTTCTGCAAATTCGGGCCCTATCCGCGCCGGCGCGCGCAAATGTGGGCCGGCCGCCCTGGCCCTCCCGTCGAAGGCCCGCCTGGCCAGCCGCTGGCAGGCCCGCGGGCGGGTCGCGGCGCTCCCCACGGACGGCCCAGGCGGCCGGCCCCCTGGCGGGCCTGGGGGGGCACCCCGAAGTGGCTCTCTAAATCTGCGAAATAAATCCCCGCTCCCGCGCAAGGCTTCAGATTCACCCATCTTTACCGCGCGCTGGCCTGGCGGGCGGGGCCCCGCCACTTGCTCGGCCCCGATCCAAAAGCTGCAGCCGGCAGAAAGCGCCGCGCGCGATAGGATCCGCGGGCCGCCCTGTAGACTACTAGAAGACGCTCGCGCTGCAATCCTGAATTTATTTATGCCCCCCAACACTACGCGCTTGTTTCGAACAGCGCGGCCCCGTACCTTTGAACCTCACACAATACGGCGCAGCGCAACGCGCGCGGGATGGCCGCGGCAATGATGGCTGCCATGCGAGACATTCGCAGCGCGCGTCCTGATCAACCCGCAAATTGTCATTGAAATGTTGTGTCTAGGTTGGGAACATATTTCCTACTTGATGGTGCAATCCGCATCGTCGATATATCTTGGCTTGTTGTTGTCCTGGGGCCTCCTAAGCTTAGGGCGCAGGTTGAGAATCACGCACGCGCTCAAGCGAAACCTTCGCTCTCAAAGAGCATACAACCCGTGCCTAAGCCAGAATGCCTGGACCATCTTTCGTAAACCGTAAATAGCGACTCGGTAGAAATAGCAGGTAGCGAAAAAACTAACAGCCACGCGCCCACAAGGTAATGTCAGACCGTCTGGCTCCCCCCGCTCTGACAAGTAGTTCCTCCTCCTCGCATCATCAGACGTGAGTAGGGTGGGAAGGGCGTTTCGCCTCAATCGTCACTAAACGTTATGAGCTTGTGAACTGTTGCGCGTGTTGAGGTCACATTGTGTTGCTGCTCGATATGTGTGGCTCGTGGCGCCCCGCGCATTTCTCCCAAGTGCTTGGAGCACCTGCTTGCAACAAAACGAATGGTGCGTTGCTACATGTTCCAAAGTGGGCAAACGGCTTGGTACTCTTTCATATGTTGCAAACTCTTTCAACATCTGCAACAACCAGGCGGATCGACATTGGTTCGTTCTCACAACTGTCGGTCTCTCGCTTGGTACCATATCAAGCCTGGCTGGCCTGGATCACGCAAGCGCAACACTTACACGGGTGAGTGTTTAAAACGGAGGCTTCGCTCGAGAACTTGAATTTTCTGTTCCTACATGTTTCCGTAAACTGTTACAAGGGTGGAGGGCGGATCCTTGTTGAACAGGTGTTCTCGCCTGACTAGCAGTCCCACGGGGCGCCTGTGTTTCGTGGGGGCGCACCTCGCAGTAAAAAACAGCACTTGCACGGACTTCTGAGGAGGGGACTTGGGACGGGAGGGTGTGTTGCAGAATCGTCGGTGTTCTGGGTCTGCTCTGTGGCCTATTCCTTCTCCTCCTCCTACTCCTCCTCGGTGACGAGAGGGGGGGGGCTGGGGGGGAGGAGCAATGCCAGGAGCAGGGAGGGGGGAGGCTCCTTGGTGCAGGTCCTCGCTCTGGGCAGGCTGCCCGGGGGGTTCGCGGGGGCCACGCTGATCTCGGCGGCAGCCAAGCCTGTCTGGCGCCCGCGGCTCCCATGGGGCTGGAGGAGGAAGCCGGAGGGTGAGTGGGAGGTCGGGGTGGTTCGCTCTCCTTCTTTCCCCCTCGGCTCTTTTGTGTCGCAGTCGTGGAGCGTGCCGAACCAATGCAAGCAGGAGGCGCACGCGAGGCCTCCCTCCCCCCTGAGTTCGAACTCGGGAGTACGCCCCAGGCCCAAGAGTGGTGGATGGGCTTCGCGGAAGTCAAACCTTTTCCATCGTCTGAGCCCAGGAGCTACAGAGGAGTGGATCGGGCTACACAAGATTCCCATGGAATGCGCCCCTGCAGGCAGGAGGGGGCAGGGAGGCAGGGGAAAATGGGGGAGAGTGTGTCAGGGAATAAGAGGAGGAGGAGGAGGAGGAGGAGGAGGAGGAGGAGGAGGAGGAGGAGGAAGAGGAGGAGGAGGAGGACGAGGAGGAGGAGGGCAACACGCGCACCACAAGCCACAGCTATCAAGAATGGGTCACCTTTCAAACTCATCATACCAACCCGCTCACCACCACCTGTACCCATCATCTGCCCTCCAGACGCAGATATCAGGACGCAGCAGTGGATACAGGAGCTACCCAGCAAAAAACATGCCCCACAAACCTGCGCCAGCACAAACAATCGCCACACACAACGCAACATCAAGAAGAGGATACCAACACATTCTCATCTTCAACGACGCATCATCTTCGTCAACACCATAATCGACCCGACATTCCAGACCTACATCGACAGGCTCCGCTCGCACCAATCGCGATACGACATCTACATCAACAGCCTCCACGACCATCCACACGGTGCACCATTCAAAGCCTCCTCCCAAACATACTGTACGACTGACAAGATTCTACCCAAACCCAAGCCGACGAGCCGTACTGACACAGATCAAGCCATGTAATGATCAAGCATGGTAGCAAGCATCACCACATTCGCCTCCAGTACTCCTACCTCTTCTGTTACCGCAAAAAGACTACAATTGAGCCTCGTCGATGCACAGTGCACAGTTTCGTACACATGAGTGACTCCCCCCGTGACACTACTACCACTGATGCGCACTACACCCCCTTCCTCCTGACGCGGAACCGACACGCTCCTAACTCCCTAATGCAGGTTTGGGGCACTCCTAAAAAACCCTGGGTCGCAGCGCTAGTATTGTTGGTCACTTTGGGGGACCCTGATACAGGCTACTCTCCTTTATCAGTCGCACACCGTGCGCGCTTGGTAATGCTGCGAACCAGGCCGTCCTCTTACGGTGCCTCCGCCTACGCGAGAGCAGTTGGCCTTACATCAGCAGCTCTTCCTCTTACTCTCATCTCTGAAGCGCATTACACCCCGTCTTTTCGCTGTCGCGGATCCGGCACGCCGGTGGCCCTCACATCTGAATGCAAGTTTGGGGTAAGCCTTAAATGCCAGGGGTCGCAGCCCCATCATTGCTAGTCGCCTTTGCGGGGCCCTCATTCAGGCTACCCTCCTTTTACAGTCGCACGCAGTACGCACTTGGGCCCCCACCCAACAGGGTCTGACCCCGCTCTGCAGTCTTGGCCCTACCTCCATACATCTCCTCCTCACCCACACAGGTTTGGGGTACGCATTAAAACCCCCGGGTCGCAGCCCAATAGTTGCCAGTCGTTTACAGCATAAGCCCTCACTCCTAACGGACCCTCGCGCAGGTCGACTTCTCACGTGCCATACCCTGCGCGTGAGCAGTTTGCCCACGAGTACGGACTTTGCGCACCAACAACTACTACTCTTGGCCTCACATCGTCCTCCACCGATGCGAGTTACACCCTTTTTTCTCCGTCGCGCTGTCCGACACGCTGGTGGCTCCTCTCTCCAGCAATGTGTGGAGTACGCCTGCAAAGCCCTGGGTCGCAGCCCTAGTATGGCAAGCCACCCTTTTAGTATGACCAGTCGCTTCTCGTGGTGCCATGCGCACCAACAGCGCTACCATTAGCCTCGCATCATCTGTGCGACGCTTGCCCACCTCCGACACGCTGGTGGCTTCGCCCTCAGTAACAAGCTTGGGGCACGCCTACAAAACCCTGGGCCGCAGCCTTAGCATTGCAAGCCATCTTTTTGATTTGGCCAACCGTGCAATCAATTTATGCAACACGGGCAGCAGCATTACCGACACATCTCACATTCACAGGTCTGGGGTACGCCTGAAAAACCCTGGGTCGCAGCCCAAACATTGTCACTCTTCCTTCGCAGTAGGGTTGGGGTACGCAGACTACCTCTTTGACTGCGGCAGACTTGCGTTGAGTTACAAACACGGGCAGCATCCCACGAAGTGCTAAAGACAAAAACAAAGGCTGGCCTTTTACAATACAAACGCCCCCGCTACTCGGAGGCCGCAGCTGCTACCTTTGGCCTCACATTGTCTTCGCATCCCCTTCTCTCTGACTGTTTCTCTGTTGCGTCTTGCACCCTTCCCTCGCCGTGGCCCTGACCGACACGCTGGCGGCTCCTCACTCTAAGTAACAAGTTCAGGTTTCGCCTACACAACACCAGTCGGTGCCTTAGCATTGCACGTCACTTGTATTATCACCAATCCAACACTTATTTTCTACAACGCGGGCAGCACCCCAACTCATTTCAGCACCCCTAAGGGGAGCCGCCAGGGGTGGTTGCACGGGCTCGTTCGCGGCCATTTTGTGGGATGTCTCAGGCGGTTTGCCTGTTTCTGTGCCCAACATCCTTCGCTTTCGGAGCAGATTTGGAGGATGTCTCGAGCGAGGCGCTCATTTCAGCACCCCTAAGGGGAGCCGCCAGGGGTGGTTGCACGGGCTCGTTCGCGGCCATTTTGTGGGGATGTCTCAGGCGGTTTGCCTGTTTCTGTGCCCAACATCCTTCGCTTTCGGAGCAGATTTGGAGGATGTCTCGAGCGAGGCGCTCATTTCAGCACCCCTAAGGGGAGCCGCCAGCACGGGCTCGTTCATTCTCAGCATAGCAGGGGATGCTCGCCTCAGGGGTGGTTGCACGGGCTCGTTCGCGGCCATTTTGTGGGGATGTCTCAGGCGGTTTGCCTGTTTCTGTGCCCAACATCCTTCGCTTTCGGAGCAGATTTGGAGGATGTCTCGAGCGAGGCGCTCATTTTCACCCCCCAGGTGGGCCAGATTTTGAGGATGTCTCGATCGGTTTGCTAGTTTTGGTGGCCAGGCTCGTGGGCGCAGATTCTTCTCAGGATGCCACAGGAGGCTCCAACAGGCTCCAGGAGGCTCCAGGAGACCACATGAGGTCCCAGGAGGCATCAGGAGGCCACAGAAAGACTCAAGAGGCCACAGGATGTCCCAAGAGGCTCCAGGAGGCCCCAGGAAGCTCCAGAAGGCTTCAGGAAACCACAGGAGACCCCAGGAGACAACAGGAAGCGCCAGGAGGCCTCGGAAGGCAACAGGAGGCCCCGAGAGGCCCCAGGAGCAGGAGGCCTCAGAAGGCAACAGGAGTGGCTCCAATCCCATGTGTTTTACGTATGCTCCTATCGATTGGGCCTCACCTGGAGCACGATTATTTGATGTTCTACGTATGTTTATATAGATGGTCCTTCTCCTGTGTACACAATCCTAAATGTTTTACTCATGTTCCTATGTATTGGGCCTCTCCTGGGGCACGAGTCCTTGGTGTGTTACGCGTGTTCCTATAGATTGCCCTTCTCCTGTGGCTCTAATCCGCAATGTTTTATGTACGTCTGTTGCTATAGATTGCGCCTCCCCTGGGGCACGAAACCTTCCTAGGAGGTCCCAGGAGGTCCCAAGAGGCTCCTGGAGACCCCAGGAAGCCCCAGTAGGTTTCAGGAGGCCCCAGGAGGCCCCAGGCTCATGCACAGAGACGCGCTCGTACTACTGAGGCTCATTCACACTCCAATTCTTTCGCAGTTAGATTGATGTCCAGACCGTTACAACTGAAGCCCGTTAATATTCGAAAGCTCTTGCGCCTAGACATTCACGGCGGACAGGTCCATGCGAGTAGATGCACATATGGGGAGCTCCACGCAGTGAATAATTTCTACAACGCGGGCAGCACCCCAAGAACTGCTAACAATACGGACGGGTTGGGACGTGGATTTGCTGGGTGGTGGGGACAAGGACTACGGTTTCGGGTACGCCTAAACCCTGGGAAGAAACCCTAGACATTCTCTCAGTGACTCCCTTTCTCCTTATGCATGGCGATCGTTGCATTTGCCTTGAAAAACACGACGGCACTCACCGTTGATCTGAGGTTGTTATTATACCTGTCATTGTACTTGCTATTGGTTTACCCTGTTGTTGCGATATCACACTAAGGTGAGTGTCGTCACACCTGGCGGGCGCCTACTCTCACTAATCGTCTTCACGGACACTCATTATCTTACATGTTGCGCGGCGCCCGCTAGGTGCGTTTGACCCGAATCTTGTTTGTATATGTTATTCCCTACCTAGGCTCTGCCTACAAAAATTCTTACCGTCTTTGCTTAAAGGGGCCGGGCAGTGGATATCGCCCCGGGCGGTTCCCCCGGCATCCGCCCCGCGGTTCCCCCAGTTACGTCCCCTTAGCTTAGCGTCGCTTATCTCATCTTAGCTTAGCTTATTCCATCTTAGCTTAGCTTCATCTTAGCTCAGGTTTGTCTTAGCTTAGCTTACCTTCATCTTAGCTTCGCTGAGCTTTAGCGTGGCCAAGCACAACATAGCCTAGCGTAGCATAGCATAGCGCAGCATAGCATATCATAGCATAGCCCAGCATAGCATAGCATAGCATAGCTCAGCATAGCATAGCATAGCGCTGCGCAGCGCAGCGCAGCATAGCACAGCGCAGCATAGTATAGCATAGCAGAGCATAGCAGCAAAGCAAAGGCAAATCAACAGCAGCGACAGCAAAGCAAAGCATGAGCATGGGTGTAATTCCCTACCGAGGCTCTGCCTAGAGGGTTAGCTTAGCTTAGCTTAGCGCAGCGTTGCATCAGCATAACATATCATAGCATAGCATAGCCAAGCATAGCACAGCATAGCATAGCGCAGCACAGCACAACATAGCGCAACTTAGCATAGCATAGCATATCATAGCTTAGCAAGACACAGCGCAGCATGACATAGCATAGCTTAGCATAGCATAGCATAGCGCAGCATAGCATAGCATAGCGCAGCATAGCATGGCATAGCATGGCATAGCAACTAATGCTGCTTTCCTGGGGGCTCCAACTTCTAGGTAGGGTCGCACTGGGGTAATTGTTTTTCTTTCTCAGTTTCTTTCGAGAACGCTGCAATCGTAGGATTCAGGTTTGGTCACCGTAGAGGAGGAGGAGGAGGGGGAGGAGGAGGCGGAGGAGGAGGGATGAGAAAGAGGAGGAGGATAAAAAGGAACGGGGAGGCAAGCGAGGTACAACGAGGAAGGCAGGGATGAGTATGATGATGATGATGATGATGATGATGATGATGATGATTATTATTATTATGGCGATGATGACGTTGATGATGAGGAAGAGGAGGAGGAGGAATGGTTGGAGCCCTCCGTTGAAATCCAACGGGGAGTTTCAAAGGCTCCAACGTGCAGAGCCCCACCGCGCAAGGAGGTGTACAAGCGAAAACAACTGGGCATCGACAAATCCTCAACGATGCGCTCACCAACCCGGTCCTCATTCACAATTCTCACTCCTGGAACCCCCTCAACCAGGGGCAGCTCTACACCATCGAGACCGAGTGCCTGGAGGAATACAGGATGGCAGCTGGGTGCAAGGCACACAACTACGACGGCCAGAAGATCAACAACAGCAAAGTACCCACTAACATGAAACGACCAAAATCGTACATCTCCATGCGCATCTTCAGGCTACGATATTTACCGCGACTTCTACACCATGCCCCGACCATCTCATTGCGAGTCACCGACGCCAACCTCAGCCGCAACTCGTCATGGTGGCAAATGGGATATGACGACCTACACTGGATGTGGACGTACCTCGACGAAAAGCACAAGCTACACCCCACCACAGTTGACCTCGACGCCGTCCTCAGCTCGATCCACAGGACGCCCCACGTTTTTACCTCGCAGGTCAAGACGGTGACCCAACGCAGCATGCGGCACTACCGAAACCAAGAGCATCTACGACAATGGCACACCAGTCCGCGACCTTACCAGAACACCGACATCGTCCCCCAGCTCATGATCGACAACAACTCCAACGACAAGACGCTCGTGTGCTATGAGTGCAATGCCACTTTTACTGACATGAATGCCTTCTACGCCCGCGTGGGAAAACAACGCCCGACAGACGACCGCCCTACCAGATGGGCGCGCGGAACGAGGCGCCTGACATGCACCGCTGAATGCGACAGATTTGGAAGACTAGTCAAACACTTACACGCATGCACTGCATGCAAAGCACCATGGAAGCGCGACGCAGACAAGCATGATGAGGCAACCACAGAAGCGAGCCGATTGGCCATGCGCGACGAGCAAAGGGCCAGCATCAAGGCGGGACTACCTCGACTCCATGCCCACATCGCCAGCCACAAGACGGACATCCCGTCCCTGTGCATCAAGGACCACGAAGCTACAAGAGGGCCACCGATACCTGCTACCGCACCACGGGAAGCAAGTCCCGACCCTGCACCCATCCCAAGACCCACAAGAACTTCGGACCAGGTGATCTTACACTTCTACAGCGGGCACAGACGCATAGGTGACGTACAGCAATGGATCGAGCTCTTCAGCCCCAACGACAACGGCATCATTACACTGTCCATTGGCATCACCCACGACGAAGCCAATGGAGACCTCACTAGCTGGGACACCATGCAGTTTTTGGGAGACCAGCTCCTACGTGGACGCGTCGCCGCGAGCATAGCTGGGCCACCCTGCGAGACATGGAGCGCTGCGCGGCATCGCAATGTGGACCACCTCCGACACCAACCGCGGCCTCTGAGGAGCCGACAACAACCACACATGTCGCTACAAGCGCTCGACCAGCTACACATCGGTAGCCAGCTACTGCGCACCACCATCCTCGTCGCATACATCTGCATCAACACGAAGGCCCCCATGATCATGGAGCGCCCCGCCACAGCCAACGACGAGCGAGACGCAGCAATCAATCAACTGGCTACTACCAAACCCAACACGCCTGAACGGAACCGGCGAGGTGGATTTTGCCACTTTCGGCCAATGCATGACTGGACAGATAGCTGCGAAATCCACCGCGATCCGCACAGTACAAGTCCCAGAAGTACGACGGGCAATAACGCGACTCCCCAACTACGGAAGATGCAGCCACGGTATAGGTTACCACACCCCCTTTAATTGGAGTGAACCCTGACAGCGCATGGAAGAGCTCCGCCGCCAAGACATCCGGCACCGAGATGTGCAGACTACTAGCTCACGCCGTCGCCGATGCCATCCACCGCAGATGGACGCAACCGCGAAGCCGCGAGCACTGGGACATGGGAGGCGGCATCGCGGAGTTCTACATCCCATTGGGCCCGCGTTGCAACTTCCAGAGAGGAAACGACTATGTGCCAAACGTTCACAAGCGGCAGTGAGGCGCAGCAGGGCGACCCCGACGGGCGGTTGCCACCCCGCAGAGCGGGCAGCGGCGGTCCATTGCGTAGGATGCAGTCCGTTACCTCAGCAGTGGTTCTGGCGCGCCTCACCGTGGCACCCGATTGCTCACCCATCACACCGCATCACCAGCAAACGCCGGTGCACATCGCACCAACCGTAGCCCAATTTCGGCTCAAGAGCTTAATCTAAGCTGACCAGCGCGCCCCTGGCGCCTCTCATTGCCGCGCGCAGTGCGCCATGAAGCCCCCGCTGGACCCGCGCCCCCAGCGCGCCATCCTACCTAGAGAAGATCAAGGCGAAGACATCTGGATACACGCGGAAGTCTGCGGCAAATCGCCGAAGTATATCGGCTTCAACGACGTTGAGCTCTACTGCGCCAACGGAGTGAAAGATCTTGACCACGCTAACCATCGACGAGTCGCAGCCATCAACGCAGCCCCACGTAGGACGCGGAGCGAGCTCCACCAGAGCACCAACGAGAGGGACTGCCTACCCCCATGTCCAACATGAAGGGCTACGACAACAAGAAGGCGCTCACCTACACGCCAGGAGACCCACGATCCGAGCCACGAGGTGCTACCGCGTGCTCAGGCATCGCAAGGTCATCGCAAAGAACCAACGCCTCCGACGCCCTCGCGCGTCACTATACGTACGTCTGCCTCGACCTGGACTACATGCGCGTCCCCGCTGCAGTGAAGTGCGGATTTGTGCGAACCACTCACAGCCGCCACATCGCAATTGCCTACCTCGCCACAACGGGGGAATGCTGGAAGGACAAAGCCCAGGAGAGCTGGGACACCGTTTACGACAGCCTTCTGGTCCACTTCAACAACGAGACGTGGACCGACGCGGACCATTGGATGGAGAGACCTGACAAGTGCCCGCGCTACCGCTCGGCCACCAAGTACCGCGCGCCAGAAGACGTTGCTAACAACCGCGACCCCAAGAAGATACCCGTCCACAGCTTGGAATGGCAGGACATCCTGACACTCGCAAGCGCAAACCCACCGCAGCTCCAAGCACCACCGTGGTAGAACAGAGACGGGGAGCTGGTCACCAACCTACAGACCTTATGCATCTTCACAAAGAAGGGCACGGAGAAGCGCGATAACTTCGTGGAGATAGAGCCAAAAACCATTCACAGCAACATCGAGCGCTACAGAAACAAGATCTACATCGTTGCGACCGCCGACATCTACGGCACCCGGCATCCGACCTCTGAGATAGGGATATTTGCGGCATGCGCAAGAGACATCATTGGAACCCGCGGAGGAGGAGCATTCCACCCGTATGCGGACAACTGCACCCTGCCCATCGATCGCTAGAACATCGCGCCACAAACCAGAAGTGGACTACATTGTGACGAGACCGACCTGAGAGGACAACGAGTACCAGTCAACCTATGCCACCACCGAGACACCGCTCTGCTATCGACATGGACAGGGGCCATGCCGTGCGCCACCACTACAACAAGGGATACCAATCACGTTGCGATCCTCAAGCTGAGCGCGCCAATCAGTGATCTGCCCAAATGGCCCGCCATCACTGACAACGCCCATGTCGAATGCCCCGCGCAAGTTCTGCAGGAGGTCACTACCACTTCGGAGACCTGCACAGCGAGAGTCGACGGATCTACCAACGTCCACGCCGAGGCCACCGAGCGGGAGATCATCGTTCACCGCGTGGACTTCGCCCCCGACGGGGGGGCCCCCGCCGAGACTAGACAGCCGCCTGATTGCGGCGCGCCCGAGTATAGGGAACCGACCGAGATTATAAAAGGTCACCGACGTCGCCAAGCATTGCGACGCGGATGCCCACGAAACAAGACAGCATCTCATCGACGACGAGGAGAACCGCGGCAATCGTCACCTTCTCAATTACTGCCACAAAGCTACACAACGCAGGCTTTGAGCCCGTCAACTGGGCCCGCAACAACATCCCCAAGTGGAACGCGGCATTCCTGGGCGCTCGACCACAGCAAGCACGGCGCCCAACGCGCGCGACTGCTGCGCCCACCGACCTACAGATCATTCAGCAGCGCTCCGCTCCACAACTCCACCGACCCGTGCCCGCCCCTGCGCCGAACGCATTCCGGCTCCTGTACCAGCAGTCCACTGCTCCGACTGCCAACCAGCCGCCTCCCCCGCCTGGCCCCACCCCCAGGCAGAACTCGCCAATGCGACGCCCGTCCAACATGCAAGCAAGGCAACATGCAATCAAGGCAACGCACTCCCACCAACATGCACCCACCAACATGCAAGCAAGGCAACGCACACCCACCAACATGCACCCACCAACGTGCACCCACCAACATGCACCCACCAACAACGCACGACGCCCGTCCCAGTGACCCACCAACATGCAAGCAAGGCAACGCACTCCCACCCGACCAATCCAATCATATGGGAGACTACCGCCTGGCTGGACGCCCCGCGCGCCGACCTGCAGAGAAGCCCCTCGCCTACTACAGGGACGCTGGCATCACTCCGTGGAAATTCCCAGGCGACTGCAGCTACGACCCATGTGGTATTCGGCGGCCCACCGACCAGAACACCGAGGCATTCGGCATCAACAGGGATGGCAGCTTCTACCGCAGCCCGAGGCCCATGCATCCCCCATCCATCACCGAGTACCCGCCAATGCCAGAGCACCCAGCCATACGCGAGCAGGCACCAGGGAACTTCTTCTCCCACTTCGAATTCAGTCCAGCCAGCAAGCCATTCATCATCTTCGGAGACAACTTGCTCGTTGTCGCACCGATGCGTGAGGCTGGTATCCACCCCCCCCGCGCGCGCATGCCTCATCCTCCGCCGCATCGAGCAAATGCGCAATCCCAAACCCATACTTGCACCATGCGACGACCGCAACATCCTTGAGCGCGAATTTCACACCGGGACCTCCCCGAACCGCGTGCCGAACTCACAAGGAGAAACGACCCAGAAAGTGCAACTAGCACCGACGTCTGCAACCGACAACGCAGCCCATGAGGCTCGTGCGACCATACCTGCCAGTAGCGGCAGTACAATGACAAACACAATGCCAGCAGCCGCACCTTCGCCCGCGACACCAGTCCAGCTCGCCAAATCTCTTCTCAAAACACGCTCAACCCAGACCCTGGGCGTGCAATATTCAAAGCCCTACTCATCATGCCGACCATCAAAGAAGATAACATAACACACGCAAAAGATAAGATCGACCACGACATTACGAGCACCAGGCTGGGATCATCCACGGCGGGAGAACAACGCATGTGCACTACTGCATCCAGTTCGTCCGACCCTACGCCAAGTATTGCTGCACCCAACACGAACGCCAACCAACCCCCCCCATGCAACTGGAGCCCGGGAAGCCCGCCGGCTGGTTCCCAGTTGCGACGATCTCTCAGGAGAAGGTAAATCCAGACACAATCACCTTCCCTGTGGGCGCCACGATACGCTACCCATACTACACCAAGCTTGAAGACTCGTTTGCACACGGTGCCATCAGTGTCAACGAGGGCGACGAAGTCACAATACTCAACATGTCCTTCAACAACAACAACGAGCTTTGGGCAAGTGGGACCATTACTCAAGCTAACAGCATGCGAAGCAGCAAACAGTCCTTGATCGCAGACACCATTACCGACTACCGGTCCTGCCACCACGACATCCTGGACAAATTCGACCCCCTCGCCACAATGGCAGGAGAACCACCGGTCAGCTACAACACGGTCTAGACAGTGCTGAAGGAGATCACGAGCTCAATAACTACGTCACCCAACTACGCCCCTAATCACTGGCGATAGCCATCATCGCCATTGTGCGAAGCCGCGCAAGGTGCCGACGCGCACGACGCCGACCACACGTACTACTACCCACTCCCCCACACAGCCACCAAAGGTTATGTGCGACATCCGCACCTCCGACCCCGAACGCTCCTCCTAATCCAACTCCCACGTCGACACATACCTTGGAGGAAGGCAAGGCATTGGCCAACCACTCCTCCGACATCGAAGGCTCCGTCGACCTCGACGACCTCATCAACGTCCACCTCCGATGGCATAGGTCATGCGCATCAGCCACTCTTCCGACCTCGTTTGCTCCATAGATTGCTTTTTTCCTCGGCGACTAGCACCTCGGAGGAACAGGCAGGGCACCCTACCACCACTTCTCCTACCTCGTTGACTCCGTCTACTTCCATTTCTTCGACGACCTCCACCTCAGAGGAAGACAGGCATGGCAGGGCTTGGGGTGGGAAGTGTTGGTGGAGATGCGGATGTGGTGCAGGTAGGGGGGATGGCAATGGCATACACAGACACCGCTTCATCTCATGTTTACCTCTGTTCCTCACGCGTTGTTATGTCCCTCCACCTCTCTCGCCCTTGATACGCACTGCAAACGTTGAGCCGCAACTCGCATCCTTTATCCTCAGCTATGCATCCGTTGTCCACTGCTGTGTACCGCCTCCTACAGCATTATACACTCTTCGCTGGCGGGTCATTTGGCTCACCGCTACCGCATCCGCAGTGCCGCCTGGGAGGTTTACCCCACTCCCAAAGAGCAAGCTAACTGCAGCACCTCCCCTCCATGAAGAGCAGGCACCGTGGCCCTCAGCCACTGCGGCTACCCCCAGGCGGCTTTTACAAACGGTAGGCGCCAATCTCCACTTCCTCTTTCATCATGTTCCCTACCTCTTATCCGGGTGCCACCTCTGACTTCTGGCGCTGCCTCAGACCTTCGCTGTGGGAGGGGGGGCCTCCGGGGAGCAGATGGGCAGGAGGTTGGGGATCCAAGGTGCGGTTTGGCTCGCTGCTTACCCTGTTTCTCTACCCGTCTTTCTCTTCTCACCTTTTGCCGAAGGACCCCCCCTTCCACCTCGGGCCCACAGCCGAGGTGGAGGGGCAGGACAGGTGGCTGTACGACGACGCTCTACCGCCATGAGTGAGTGAGTGCGTGAGGGGGGGTGGAGGAGGCGCAGGAGGAGGACGCTGATGAGGTGCGGGGCCGCGCCTCCAGGAGGCAGCCGCGGGCAGGCCGTCACGAACTCGAGGAACCGTGCCCTTCGAGTGGGCGTCATCCTGGGCGGGCAGGATCGGTGCCACACTGAACACTGATCGACCCCTATCCCCACCGGCGTGGCCTTGGCTCGGCGGCGAGCCCAAGGGGGCGAAGCGAGAAGGGGCGGGCCTTCTCAGAAGGGCTCGGAAGTCCCCAGGCCTTCCGAGAAGTGTTCGAAATCTTCCCCGGAGACGCGGAGTCAATTTCAGAAGGCCAGAGGGATCCTGAGAAGTCCCGCCGCCGTCTGAGAAGGCCTTCTCCTTCTCACTTCCATCCGTCGCTCGCCTTTTCGCACAAGTCTCGGGCCCCAAGACCCTCCCGGATTGATCCCGGTCGGGAAGCGCTGCAGAAGGATAGGAACGGGAAATCCAGCAATGATTTTGCACGGTGCTTCACCGTGTTGGATGTCGCGACCTTGATCCCTCCTCCCCCTACTCCTCCAGCGCCTCCTGGTTGCTTTCACACTGCGTCCGACGAAAAAATGAATGGCAGACGCTGGTGTCTACCAAGACCTCAGACGCCCCACAATTTTCATCCTCAACCATTCTGTGGTGCTGAGTCATCGTTTTGACGAGACAGCGCCCCGCGTCCCACCTCACCTCATCTTTCTCATCCCCCTCCTCCCTCCTCCCCTGCGCGCCTCTGCTCTTCGCATCCGTCTACCATTTCGGCACACCCCTCCCACGTTTCGTGCCCCATAGGAGTTTCACCGAAGGCTCCTGTGGCGGTGTTCGCATGCGTCCCCGCACCCGATTCGGGACACCCCTCACACGTTTCGTGGCCCCGTGGGAAGCTCCACCGAAGGCCGCCATAGGCCGCGTGACGTTCCGGCGTGCTACGCTCTGTAATGCACAGATGCAGCAGCGTCGCGCGCGCAACATAATGTGACTGCAACGCGAACCATGTCGGGGCGCGCCATGTGGGCGTCCTGCGCTCCGGCGTGCCTCTCAGGGCCCCGTGAAAGAGCCGGCGGCCGCGCAGTTCGCAGCCCTTCAGGGAGCCTCGAGGTCTCACATTATCTGCGCTGCCTTCACTCCCGACGCGCCGCCAGGGAGCCCGCGAAACTGGCGACAGTTTCGCAATTTGAAAATCCAAGAAGCCGCGGGGTCTCAAAGTGATCCGCGCTGCCCCCACCTCCGCCGTGCATCCGAGGGGCCCACGATAATGGCGACAGTTGCGCGATTCGCAGTCCCCGCGAGGACGCGACGCCTCGAAGTTATCTGCCGCGCTGCCCTCCACTCTGCTGGACTTTCCAGGGGCCCGCGTCGGTGACGACAGTCGCGCTGTGCGCAGCCGCCCAGGGAGCCGCGAGATCCCGTCTGGATGCGCGTGCACCGCCAGCGCGGCCTGCGAGACTCGCTGGGGAATCCCCAGCGGTCATCGCCACCGCGGACGCGTGTGTCGCGCCTGTCTAGCTGGCCGCTCTGCGCGCGAGCTTGCGCGCGCTAGCGCGGCCGCAGCAGTGCGCCAGCCAGCGTCAAGCAGTCATCAGTTTTGCAAACCAGGTTGCAGGTGGGTGGGTGGGATAATAGCGTGAGCTGTGGAGTGGGCAACTTCGAGTTCCGCAAGAAGGCACCACGTAGATTGCGCAACAGAAGGTGTACCACATACAGTGCAGGCCAAGTCCACAAGAAACCTTCCACAAGAAACCCAACCCTGAGATCCAAGGACGTCCGTTGATTGTTGGTGTGGAAACGTCACGTTTTCCGTAGCAAAACCATCGAAACCCAGGATACCCACGGCACCCTGGAGGCAGGCAGGGTGTTTCTTTGCATGGGGCCCCACTGTACATTGCACACTGTACACTGCACATCATACATGACACAACCTAGATTGCGAATCATAGAATGCACCACGCGTACTGCTCCACATAGACTGCACAACATTTGTTGCTGAAAACACCCTGTTCGGGGCCCACGCTGGCGATCCTTTTACATCTGATTCTGCCACATTTCTCATTTTCCATATAAATCCACACCATCCCAGCCCAACGGGAGATCGACCCCCCCCAATCGCCGTTTTCCCTATAAGCCATGATGCACACTTACTGGTTGATCTCGAACGAGACGCGTTCAATAATATGCTGTGGTGGCGCGAAATCCACACGCGTGTGCGCATATGTTGACGTCGTACCATTCCCTTCACTGGTGCAAACTTTTCCATGTACAAGCGCTAAAACCCTGACTTTCCGTCACACTCGTCCCCGATCGTCTGCCTGTGAAAACTTCTGGCATCATGGGAACACCAACTGATCTAGCACGCGCTGGTCTAGCACGATCTAGCACGCGCCGGGTGCACGAACCCGTCTCCAATCATACCATGCGGGCCACGCGCGCGCCGCCACGCGCGCGCGTCGAAATCCGTCCAACAGAATGTGTTCTCAAAGCGTGTGCGCATAGGGCCCCCCAGGGCACATATGACAAGCCAAAGTCCCACCAGCCCTCTGGGCATACGTGGTTTAGGGGGTTTCGTTTTCCACCCCCCTTTTTCCCCTTCGGGAAGGTTTACTCCTTCCCCTACCCCCTCCCCTGGGCCTGAACGGGGACGGTCGCGAGCGGTCAGGGCGTCCAAAACGGCCTCGGCGAGGAAACCACAATCATTGGTTTTATTTAGGTTTTGGCCCCATGTTCGCCTCTTGGGGGGACGCTAATTGGAGCCCCCCTCTTGCTTGATCGATGGCCTCAAAGATGGCCCGAAGAAGCGCCCAGGAGGCCCCAAGAGGTCCCAAACTGGCCCCGAGATGGCCCCAAGAGACCCCCAAAAGGCTCCCAGGAGGCCCCAAAAGGACCCCAAGCGGCCCCCAAAGCCCCCCCCCCCAAGACGCCCAAGAGTCCCCCAGGACCGCCAAAAGACACCCAAAACGTCCCAAGAGGCCACCAAGAAACGCCCAAGAGGTACCCCAAGAGGCTCCGAGAGGCATCCGAGAGACCTCTGGCCCCTTTGCTTGCTCTCCTCCTCCTGCTCCTCCGTCCTCCTCCTACCCTTTCTTGTCTGATACACGGTATGTTCCTTTCGCAGCTTGGCTAAGATATGGCAGTGATCAACCATAGTCATTACAACATGCATACAAGAGAGCTAACCGATCAGCCCTCTTCGCCGCCGTGTCGAGCTGCCTCGAGTCTTGACCCAGGCGACCTCCGGGCTGCTATAACGAAGCTGAATGGAAAATACGCTGCCTCGCCAGAAGCACACTAACGGAGCTTACGCCTGCACTTCCTCGTCGCCCTCGTGGTCGCAAGCCGGTTCAGGCTCAAGCAGGTTGCCTGCGACCGCGAGAGCGAGACCAGACTTGCCCGTAGCCGCGTAGTAGCCCAGCAGCTCCAGCATCTCATCTAGCTCTTTCTGGGACAGGTGCTTGGTGCCCAGGTCTGCCACGTTGACCTTGCCCAGCGTCTTAGAGATGATGACGCGGCGCTCGGTCACATGGCGCTGGAAACACAGAGTTTTCGTCTCGATGTGTCTGATACGTCCCGCCCCACGGCGGTGAGCTATCCCGCTGGCCGCTGTCGCGTCGCCAGCCAGGCACAGCTCTAACTCATAGCCCATGTCGCGTGCCAACGAGACCAGACCGACGCCACAGGACGCTGTGTGCACCAGGGCATGCCAATCGGCTTCGCCAGAGCTGAGCGCCTCGCTGCCCTGCGTCGCGCTGAAGACCTTGATCATGTGGTCCCCTAGCTGGAAGACGCCGCAGCTCGTGCTCTTCCTGGTCCCCAGGCAGCTCGCGAAGTCACTGTCCGAGAAGCCCTTGAGCACACCTGACCAGCGCTGGCGACGGAATCGCTGGACAAGCCGAGGTCGGCCCAGGAGATACCTGGCGATCCTCTTGACCAGCTCCATGCCGTGCTCACACGGCTCGCGCACGCACTTCGCCGCCTCCTTCACGGCGTACTTGATGTCCGGGCGGTCCTCGCTGAGGCAGCTGGCCGGCATGACCAGACTGCGATAGCGAGTCGCCTCCCCGCCCTCCAGGGCCCTGCCACGGTCCGCACTCTTGGGCTTCGCACCTGCCGTCGAGAGCGCATTCGACTCACGCCAGAGGCCCAGCTGCTGCAACATGACGCGCGCGTGGCGAGAGCCCGCCTCGAGCTCGACGTCGCCTCTCGAGGTCCAGCGGAAGATGCGGTTCAGGCACGCAGCCTCCTTAACATCACCAGCACTTTTGTTGGGTCCCAACATGCCCTCGAGCTTGGCCCGCATGTGCTTCTGCAGCTCGCGGCAGTACTCCAGGTTGTCGTGGCGGGAGCCCTCCAGCGCGAAGTTGTCGCCGTAGACGTAGGCCGCGAGCTTGCCGTCGCCTCTGCGGTAGATGCAGGGGCACCAGACGCCACAAGAGAAGCCCATCTTGCCCTCCAGCGTCTCGCGAACCAACAACTCGAAGTTCTGGCCTGCGTCGCGACAGCCGTAGAGGCACCGGGCCAGCAACCCACGCGCATCGGGGTGTGCTGAGCGGGGGTCCTCCGGCGGCAGCTTCGCCCGCGGCTTCCGCTTCATCTCGCAGTGCGGGCGAGCCCTCGTGATGTCCAGGAACATGAGGACATGCTGGTCCTCCTCGGCATTCCTTGGCGAGCAGCAGAAGGAGATCAGCATCCTGAGCGCCTCGTGCGGGGGTGTCGCGCTGAAGGTCTGCGAAGGGTCCCCCAAATCCATGCTCGTGCGGTAACGTGTCTCTGCCGCGCACAGCCCGTTGCGGACGTTGGGCTTGCGGTCGTCGCCCTTGTTGACGTCCGCCCGGGCCACGGGCGCCGGGTCGCGCCCGATTTGCTCGCGGCAGCGCTGCTTGGAGTCGTGCGCGTAGGCGCCCAGGCCGCGCGGGAACTCCATCTCCTCCCTGCGGCCAGCTGCCGCAAGCTCGGGGTCCAAGGCGGCCCCGCTGATGTTGTCGACGATCTCTGTGTAGTACTCTGGACAGGCGTCCCAGACCGGCGGCTCGTCGAGGTGCGGCCCGGCCCCCAGCGCACCCAGCTGGCCGCGCGCGACCGCCTCACGACGCAGCCCGCGCAGCCACCAGCCGCGGCGTGTGCCGCTCGATGGTGCGCATGCCGCGTCGGCCCAGGCCGACCGTCTGGCAATGCCGAACGCACCCGGGGCACCGACGCGTCAGCTCCCGGTCGATCTCATCAGAGTTGGTCAGCCAGCCCGTAGGCTTCTTGACCAGCGCCGGGCCGATGGAATCGTTGCACCACAACCCGCAAGCACATTGGTCACACTCAACGTAATGTACTCCAGGCATCTCGGCGATCTCCCAGATCATCTAGAATCGCCAACTCCTCGATGAGGCTGGCTGCTCGTGCAAGAAGAGGCGGCCAGCCTTGATCTGCTCCTTGTAGCGCTCAGCGCAGAAGACAAGGTGGACGATGCCACGCTCCATGATGGCATTGACGTCCACACCCTGGACCACGTCGAGGGCCTGTAGGTTCGACCACGGCGCGCGCATCGGGCTGCCGGTGACCAGCAGCGGCTGCTCTAGCTCGATCGTGGCCTGCGCCCGCTGCCTGTCGCCCTCCTGGCTGAAGTCGTAGCCAGTCCTGATGTCGTAGGCCGTGCCGGGCTCGAGGTCGAAAACACTCGACCGTGACGTGAAGCGCCCTGGTCCATGCTGCTCGCTGACGGCCACCCTCCAGTCGCCGAAAGCCGCCAGCAGCGCGCAAAGCTCCAACGAGTCCGCGTCCATGGAGCCCCCAGCCCAAGGCGGCGCCTGCAGCAGCCCGCTCGGCCCAGCTGCCTGCGCCGGCAGTGTGGCCGGCGCCTGCGCTGGCGTCCCCGGCTGCTCGCCGCTGATCGCGGGCGCGCAGGGTGCCGGGCTCCCTGGCGCCGCGAGGCGACGCCTCGATGCCTGCGGCAGCTCCGCAGGCGAATCCCGACGCGGGACAGCCTGTCGGCCAGGTCGCTCGATCTCCATCGGTGCCTCAGCCGCGCGGGCCGCGCGAGCGGGCGCCTCGGCGCCCGCGCCCTCTTGGCGCGCAGGCGCTCTGTCAGCGGCCTCCAGCTGGCGAGCCGCTGCCCCGAGGACGCTGGGCGCGAGCTCCGGGTCGTTCGCCGTGGCCTGCTGGATGCGCTCGCGGCGCTCCGGGCTGTGGGCCTTCGCTGCTGCGTTGGCGCGGGCCGCGTGGCAGCCCTGGCATCCATCCGTGAAACCGGACTTGGCCAGCTCCACGTTCCGGCGGATGTAGACGTTCCGAGGTTCAGCCGGGACCTGCTCTGGCACGACCCCCGGCTGCTGCACAGTGGGGTCGACGGGGGGCTCGTCAATGACCGTCGGGATGCGAACGTTCTCCGGCTAATCTGGGGTCGGCATCCACGGTGCGCCCCTGGTCGAAAACAGCGGAGCCGCGTCGGCCCGCTGGCTCGGCGGTCTCCCCCTCATCGACCGCGCGCGCACGACCCTGCGGTCGTTGCCAACGAGCATCTCGCTCGACTTCTCGGTGGCGCCCAGGAAGACCCCGATCTTCCAGCGCTCCTCGAACTTGGTCTCGCGCCTCGCACTCGGGAGGAACGCGGTCTTCTCACAGAAAGGCGGCAGCACCTTGCGGAAGGCCATGCCCTTGTGCCTCTCGTGCGGCGTCCGGCCATCGGCGCCGATCCTGCCGCGGTTGATGTATCCTGCAGCGTGGGCTACCAGCCAGGTCAACACTGGATGGTCATTCGGGATGTCGGCGCCATGCAGCAGGGACAGGGCGACCCTCGGAGACCGTGCGACGCCCTTGACCTCCCTGACTGCCACTTCCGCCAGGCCGTTGCTAACGCTGTCGTAGGCAGGCGCCTGCCCTGGCACGACCTCGATCTTCGCGTTCCTGAGGCGGATCGTCGCCTCTCGCTTGAGCGCCACCAAGGCGCCTTCACCATCAGACTTGTAGATGATCTTCGGGTGGCCGGTCGCCTCCACCTGACTGAAGGCGCGGGCCACGTTGCACTCGTGCTGGGTGCCCTTGGGCTGGAGGACGTCATGCAGCGCTGACGCGAGAACTGGCTGAGTCGATGCGGCGAGGATGGCGGGCGCTGACTGGCCTGGCCCCACCTCCTCCCGCTTCGCGAGGTACCCGTAGTCCACCGCGAACGTAGGTATCGCATGCGCTCTCCCAGGGGCGCCCGCTGGGTGGCCATCAGCACGGCCGCGCCCAGCCATGCAGAAGTAGCACCAGTCCCGGAAGGGGGCGTGACCTGCCGCTTCGCGTTGCTCGAGCTCTGCCTGAGTAGGCTCCATCGGCCCGCGTCGAGCCCGAACAGGGGCAGGCTGAGACTCGTGGCGCTCCTCGGCGTCACCCTCGAACTCGATTGCACTTCCAACTCCGTCACCCCCTGCCTCGGCGTCTCCACCTGGAGGGGCGGGTTGCCCGCAACTGGGCCAAAATGTCTCTCGATGGTCGCAACTTGCCCATCATCAACTTCATGAGGTACCACTCCTATCAGAGAAACGACGCCGGGCAGCGCAGGAGCTCCCACTGCTGGCGCCATCGTCGCCGGTCTTGCGGCCGCGCCGGCCGCCCGAAAGGGCGCAATTGCATCTTCCCGCGCAGCCGATCGCAGCCGCCGCAGCCCTCGACCGAGCAGAGCGGCAAGTCCTTCACGAGCTTCTGGGGCATCTGGGTGACCTCACTCGCCGGCGCGATGCTCGCGCCCAGGTCCCACGTGCGCTGCCTCCGCGTGAAGCGGGCCGTCTTGCCGCTCTCGACGTGGACGGCGTGGCTGGTGTCATTGCCGTGCTGATCCTGCTCGAAGACCACCCGGTGGCCGCTCTTCACCAGGTCAAAGACCGAGAGCAGCGGTGTCCTGGCGCCCGTGACCTGGGCCCACGCAGAGCGCCGCCAGTCTGCGCCATGAGCTTGCGCTGGCCCTCGTCGGGGATCGGCTCGCCCGTCGCGCTGAGGTACTGTGCTCCTGATGGCTTCTCCGTGATCGGGTAGTCGGCCCCTAGCGAGCGCGGGGTCGCCGTGACCGCCGCGCCAGAGTCGATCCCGAAGCGCGCCGTCTCGCGTTGCGCGAGGACACGGCCGAAAGGTCGAGCGCCGCTCGGAATAGGCCGCCCGGGCCCTCGGGAGGCTCCGGCTCAGCCATCTCGCCGAGGGCGCCGGCCTTCTTCGCGACCGGGCAGTCCTTGGCCAAGTGCGCAGTCGAGCGGCAGGTCCAGCATGGCTTCGGCTTCGGTGCAGCGCTAGTCTTGCCGTCCTCCTTGCCTTTGCCACGACCTCGACCTCCACCGCCCTTCGGTGGCGCCGTCCCAGACCCCAGACGCAGGCGCGGAGTTCCACCAGCAGTCACGCTTCCAGTGGCCCGTCTTGCCGCAAATGGGGCACGGCTTGGTTGGTACATCATCGGCGCCCTTACCTTTGCCGAGCTTGCCGGTCTTGCCCTTGCCGTTGCCGATCTTGCCGTTCCGGCCACCCTTGAAACCGAGAGCCGCGAGCTGCTTCGCTAGTGAGTCGAGGTCCATCGGCGCCGAGCCCGTGCCAGTGCTCGCAGTCGTCGCCATCTGGGCGCGCCTGAGGTTCTCCACCTCCGCCTTCGCCAGCTCCCACGTGTCCAGCCGCTGGCTACTGAGCAACAGGTGGTGGCGCAGCGGGCCCTCCTTGAGAGAGCGGACCAAGATGCCGATCTTGATTTCGTAAGGGAACCTGGTGCTGACAGCCTGCTCGTAACGCTTGACGTTCCGGTCGAAGGCGATCAGCTTCGAGGGGACATCGCCTTCGAAGTCCCACGAGAGCAACTCCTGTAGCAACCCTGCCGCCCGGGCACGGATCTGAGGTTCATGGAATGTGACGAGCGTCCTTCAAGCCTCTAGCCCCTCATTCACGCCCGCACTGACGATGCGATCGAGTGAGAGACCCTTGTTCAGCATGACTAGCATGTAGTAGAGCTGGCTACTGAGACGCACTTGCTCCTCATGCAACGTGGCGTTCAGCACCGGCTCGTCCGAGTGTTCTGCCCTCTCCATGAGATCCATCAGGGCCGGCTCGCAGGCGCTGGAGTAGGCTCGAAAGATCGTGCTCCAGTTGCGCCAGGTGCCCGGCTCGCCGTTGAAGTCGTGCGGTTTCCCGAAGACTCTCGTGTCAATCAATCGCTTCACTCCCGGTGGCAGGCCGCCACGCTGGTCGGCTGGCTGCTGCGGCCCTGGCCCTCGCGCCGCCTGAGCCGCGGCCTCCGCCGCCTGAGCTCGGACCTCGGCCGCCTGGGCCTGGGCCGCCAGCTGCTGGATCAGCTGCTGCTGCTGCTGCTGCGGCGCCGCGAACGCCTGCTCGATCTGGGCGACGCGGGCCTCGTCCATCATCTGTGACTGCCTGGCCTCGCGCCTTGATGATCTTGATGGCCTCGCCCTCGCAGTGCCACCTGCTCCTGCGGCGCGCCAGCTGCAGCACGCCCTTCACGACGATCGCCCAGTTCTTGACCGGCCATCCAGAGACCAGTTGCCAGCCAGTCTCGTCCGCGGCTGCACCAGCCGCACAGGCGCCTCCTGGGAACGCTTCGGAGGAATGCGCAGCGGTATCGCAGGCAGGCCGACTCACAACCAGCTCCGCTACCATGATACACGATATGTTCTTCTCGCAGCTTGAATTGGATATGGCAGTGATCAACCATAGTCATTACAACATGCATACAAGAGAACTACCCGGTCATTTTCATCTTTCTTCTCCTCCTCCTCGTGTTCATCCTCCTTCTCCCCACTCCCTCATCCATCCATCCAGCCTCCTCCTTCTTCTCCTCCCTCCTTCGCACGGTTCGGCCGTCCCCCTCTTTGCCCCCGCGCTTCCCTGATCACCTCAACTCGCCTGGACATCGTTTCTGGATGGGCTGGTGGGGATACTTTTTTGTTCGCGAACGCAAGCGGGAGGGCTGCACACCGTCCAAAGCTACCACTGACAAGCAGGAACCTAAATTGCACACGAGAGAGAAAGAGAGAGAGGAAAAGAGAGACAACAAGCTGGTGGGGATACGCGAAGCGTCGAGAATTCGTCAATGCATCACCTGCCAGATTTCTCGAGTTTCTCCGCGCACAGTTCCTCACAATGACCATCATCAAAACCACTGCGTCACCACAGTTATCGCCATCGCCCATCGCCGCCCTGGCCGCCATCAGTCAATCACCTTCATCACCGACACATGAACATCATCACCATCATCACCATCATCACCATCATCATCGACATCATCAGCATCCTCATCCTCCTCCTCCTCCTCCTCATCGTCATCATCATCGTCATCGTCGTCACGCACACCGGCGCCGTCACTGGCCTGACGTCGTTATCGCCACCATCGCCACCACCATTGTTTCTATTATCATCGTTGTCGTTGGTATCGGTGGCATCGTGATATCGCGCCCACCCGAATCACCGATCCGCATGGAAGTGCCCGTGGTCAAGCGCGGCCTCGAAGACACGCTGGGAAGTTCCCATCGGCAAGCGCCACCGCGGCCGCATCAGCTGTGCCAAACCAGCTGGCCTTTCTGGGCGCGAGCTTGCGCGCGCCAGCGCGGCCGCAACGACGCGCCAGCCAGTGCCGAGCATCTCCTCCCTCCCCCTGCTGCCGCCTCCTCCTCCTCCTCCTCCTCCTCCTCCACCTCCTCCTTCTCCTCCTCCCTGAAAACCGACGTTGCAAAACAAATGCAGCATTGCGGGGAATCACTACCCGAGCCCGGGACCCGCGGCCCGACACAAGGCGAAAGTCCCCGTTGCGAACAAAAATGCAACGCCAGGATCTGAGGGACCTCCTCCTCAAACCTCAGGCTTCGAGAACTGGAGGCTCCTCGAATCTCGGACCTCAGCTACCTCACACCTCCCCTTGTCCCTTCCCCCCTTCCTCCCCCTTCCCCTCCCCCCTCCTCCCTCCCCTCCCCTCCCCTTTCTCCGCCTCCTGCCTCTCCCTCCCCTCCTCCTTTCTTTTGGCGCGCTCTGTGTCAACCCCCGAAGTCGGTCAACGATCGAAGCCGGGCAAGTGTGGAAATATAGACCTTCAGTCTTGCTCCTCCTCCTCCTCCTCCTCCTCCTCCTCCTCCTCCTCCTCCTCCTCCTCCTCCTCCCCCTCTCCCCCTCCGTTCCCCTCATCTCCCCCTCCGCGAGAAGGAGGCCCGGCGCCGGCTCCTCGCCAGGACCTCGGCCAACTGCTGCAGCTCAGGGGCGCCGAGTGCGGCCGTGGGCCGCAGGTGCTGCAGGAGCTCCTCGCGCCGCTCCAGCAGGGGGAGGGGGGAAAGGAGGGGGAGAGATGACGAGCCACAGGAGGAGACGAGCGTAGCCAGGTGAGTCGTCGACGGCCACGGCTAGAGACCCCGAGGTCTCCAACCAATCTTGACGCCGAGTTCGACGGAGGAAAAGAGAACGACCGACTGACGGGGAGGCGTAGCTGGCAGCAGGGCAAGGTCCCGTCTGCGAGGTAACGGGCGAGATGAGGAGGAGGAGGACCAGTGTAAACCCAAGTCATCAACGAAGTTGGAACATACCCTCCCTTCAAACTCCCTCTTCATAGGCCCCTATCACGGTCCATTTCTACTGGGGGAACTGCCCCGTTTGGAAGACAATCGCTTGAAGACCCTGAAGCATGCCAAAACATTGTTCTCGGGAGTCAAAAGCAACATATCGACCTGACTGTCGCGTCTTGACGATCCTGCGTCGTGCCAGAAAGCCATTCCTGGGACTTCAAACTGCAAATCAAACAATTGTGGCGCCCTCATAATCCTGACTCCTTCCAACGAGCCATTTCTAATACATTGATCCTGAGAATCCGTGAAACTCTTGCAAATTTTGAGAACGAATGTGCGCGGCGCTAAAACAAAAAACACATTTTGAAAAAGAACCGCCCTCAATCCGCGAAGCCCATGCAATTTTTAAGAACGGACGTGCGCAATACTGCTACGATAACCACATTTTGAAAACGGGCCACCCTCAATCCGTGAAACTCTTGATTTGTTTTTAAAGCGAATGTTCGCGGCGCGAAGGCGAGAACCACATTGTGAAAACGGGCCGCCCTCAAACCGTGAAGCTGTTACCACTTGATCAGCTTCAGGGCCATACATGGTGCGGAAGTCCCAAGCGAAACGCTCGCCCCGCCCCCAAAATTGGCTTCAGGATGCGAAAAGGGAACACTCATTTACTAGGAAAAGGAATGATGATGATGAGGAGGAGGAGGAGGAGAAGGAGGAGCAGTGTAAACCCAAGACGCATCAACGATGTTGCAATGAACCCTCCCTCCAAGCTTCCTCCTCATAAGGAGGAGTTGCTCACAAAGGACAACGGCAAAAGATGGATGATAAGGAGGCGGAGGCGGAGGCGGCGGAGGAGGAGGAGGAGGAATAGCCATCGGCCACAATGTCGGGATCAGGGCGTGCGGGAGTGGCGAGCGGCGGCAGCGGCCTCTGGGGCGATGCGAGAGGCGAGGGTTCCCCTGCAGTGCGGGGAGCAGCGGCTGCGAGAACGACGGGCAATGGGCAATTGTGCAGTGGTGCACGGGCCGTGACCTGGAGCCTCGAGGACGCGCGTGCCGCTGGCATCTTGGTGCGGCTCGCGCGCATGGGTGTGCGCGGGGGCGTGCCCCCGTCAGGACGCAATCGAAACGACACGAGAAAAATGGAGGGGGGGGATTCTGACGCCCCGCTCAGATCCGCTCACACTCTGACCGCCTTGTCAACTGGGGCCCATGCGTATTCGCTGGCACCCTACACGCTCGCAATCACTCTCACTCACCCTCGGCTTCACTCCCGTTCCGACACTAGTCCCTGGTATCATCACAGCATGTATCCACAAATGCGGATCTCCGCGTCGAGAAATTCGTTCCTTCTGTCCCAGACCTGCTGGTTGTGGGGTTTTCGTTTTGAACCACCTCGCCCTGCATCTTTCTCCTCACCTCCTCCCCCTCCTCCTGCCTCTGCCTTCCAAATGCCCATATCGGCGCACCTCTCACCCGCTTCGTGGTCCCATGGCGAACCCACCTACGGCCCAAGTAAGGGCGCCCGTATGGCACCACCGCCACCATTTCGGCAGCCCCCTCACCTGCTCCTTGTCCCCATCGGGATCCCCATGTATTGCTCGACCCCAGTGCGCCTACATGGCACCACCGCCCCGATTCGGGAACGTCGCTCACCTGTCTGTAGCCCCACATGAGCTCCACCTGCGGCCCAAGCGCGAACGCCCGTATGGCACCACCGCCCCCAGTTCGGCAGCCCCCTCACCCGTTCGTGGCCCCACGTCGAGCTCGACCTGCGGCCCAAGCGCGAGCGCCCGTATGGCACCACCGCGCCTATGTCCGCACACCTCTCACACGTGTGGAGGCTCCACAGGGAGCTCCAACTAATTGAGGTCCTGGTGAGGGCGCGCGTATGGCATCACCGCCCCCATGTCGGCACACCCCTCACACGGTTCGTGGCCAAATTTCGGTGCACCGCCACGAGGATCACGCCCCTTCGTCAGACCCTGGAAAAATGCTGTCAATACCAAAGAGATACTCAAGGGTGGGTCCTTCGCCCGGATATTTGTTGTTTGCTGGTTTCCTCACCTCTCCGGTCTTATTTAAAGCACCCAAGACGCCCCGAGTAGTCCCAAAGACAAATCCAGGATGGCTCAAACAGGCCCGAGCGAGCCTCAAGATCCCCAAGATGGCCCAAAAGGGCCCCAGGAGGCGCCAAAGCACCACATGAGCCCCAAGACAACCCTAAGGCGGTCTCAGAATGCTCCCAATTTCCCACCAATGCTTTCTCACACATCCCGGGGAGGAACACTCCGTGCACTATGGTGGTCGCACTTCCATGCGACATTCACGACGCATGCGTTTCAAAAAGGCAGAGGGTGGCGGCGACTCGCCGTAGGCGTCTTCGAAGCAGGTCGTCGAATGGCACTGAGGGACGACGCGTGAACACACAAATGATTGTGCACATGTGTATGAATATGTATGAAACGAACAACAAATACGTACACATACTGATCGACGACGTTTTCTTTCGACATCCCGTGCCGCAAAACCGTGCCCTTGGGAAAACAAACACCGTCTTAACACGAATTCTGGCACCCCAACATATCTGCATGCGTCCGGTGGGAAAAAACAAATCACCGGTCCGTTTTGCCTAGAGTTGTCGCCCCCACTGCTGGCAACCCTGGCATGCAAGCGCATCGTGTCGGAGTGCGCCATCTCTTCCTTCAAGCCTCTCCTGCACCATCATCACGGGTTGTCGTGGGACCTCCGAGCGGAATTGAGCTGGGTAAGCAGCCTGCCTTCGAGCATGCCTGGAGCAGTCCGACGCCGACATCGGCCCAGGCCTTGCTTTGCCTGTGGTCACCGCAGAGCCAAGAACGCGAGGCGCTGTCCCACGAGAAGGCCAGCAACCACCAAACTTCCTCCTCGCCGTCGGGTCCGAAACCGCCTGCCGGGACACCCTGGCCGCTGCCCTCCAGGTGCCACTGCAAGTACAGGTCGCGCACCGCCTCGAGCCGTTCCTCCTGCTGCGGCAGGAGGTCCAGCAGCTGGCGGCACAGCCCGGCGCGGCCAACCGCCGCAGTGCCCGCACGCGCCTTCGCCGGCTGCGCCGTCGTGGCCAGGCGGAGGCGCAGGCAGAGGCTGGCGACGTCGGCGCCGGCAGGGGTCGCCCTGGGAGCGGCCTGCGCCAGCAGGAGCAGCGGCGGCGGGGGCTCGGCGGCTGGCCCCTGCGGGCCCTCGGCCGCGAGGCGCACTTCGCGCAGGAACGCCGCAGTGGCGGTCGTGCCGAGGCGGCAGCACAGCTTCATCTCCTGAGCGGCCCGGCGTACTGCCAGTGCCAGGAGTCCCGAGCTCTCACAGCGACGCGTTCAGGGGCGCACCGTCGAGCCAGCAGGCAGACGGTGTCACCGTGAGGTGCGCCTGCATCCCTGGAGCAAAACGTTTCCACGGGGCACCGGCTGGGAGGGCAATGTCCTTTTTGTGGCAACTGGCCGTATCGCCCCGCCACGTCCCCATGCCCTCTCCGCTCTCAGGCCCCACCTCGTGGCGAGACCTGTGGAGCCCCCCCCCCTGCCCGTCCGCGGGGGCAGGAGGAGGGTGAGGAGGGGGAGGAGCAGCAGCAAGCTCTCCAGCAGCCAGGCCAGGTCGCGCAGTCGCCCCCAGTCTGGCTGCTGCCCAGGGCCGCAGTGGTCGCTCAGGCTCAGGAGCTGGCGCGCCTCCTGCACCAAGGCGCCCGCTCGCTCCGCCGGGCCGCCTGGCAAGTCGCTGGAGGACTCCTCATCCGCGAGCCCGCAAACTAGGGCGTCGGCGCGGTGGACAAGACAGCGGGCCTGCTCGAGCGGAGCCGCGCCAAGCCTGTGCTGCAGTAGGGACAGGGCCTCGAGGACCTCGCCGCAACTGTTCCACGCCCCGTCTCTGCGGCACGCCTCCGCGTACTCGTTCGTCAGCCGCACCACCTCCCAGGCCTCGTCTCTGGCCGCGCACTTGGCTGCCCCCGTTCCTGCCTCCGCCTCCTCAGTTGCCGAGCCGCCCTTGGACTCGGAGCAGGCGCTGATCTGCATCTGCTCGAGGAGCGTGGCGAACGCTGACAGCAGCTCGGTGACCTCGGACGCGGGCATCTGCAGCGCCACGGCCAGCTGCAGGCGCGAGCGCAGCACGCGCGCTGGAGTGCGAGCCGCCTCCGGAGGCCGCCCGGCGGGCACCTCGTTGCGCAGGGTTCGCACCAGGGCCCCTGCCCGAGCTGCCAGAGACCCGCCGTCGCGTGGGCGCGCGGCGAGCAGCGCCGCCGCGCCCGCCCGGTCGCCACGCCGCGCCGCGTCGGCCTGGAGCAGCTCCAGGGCCGGGGCGTGCCCGGGGCACCCCGCCAGCGCCGCCCCCGCCTCGGCGAGGGCCTCCTCGCGCAGCCCGCAGGAGAGGTGGCAGAGGGCCACCAGGAGGCGCGCGTCCGCGAGCCTGCCGGCGTCCCCCTCGCAGAAGTGCGCCGCCCAGGAGGCCCACTCCTTCGCCCGCTGCGCCAGCCCCGCCGCGAGGGCCGCCTCGGCGACGCGCACCGACGACTCCCAGGCAACTGCCTGCAGCTTGGCGCGGTCGTCCTCTGCGCAATCGCCGAAGGCCTTGACCTCCTCAAACACGGCCACCAGCGCCGCAGCCAGGGGTGCACTCTCTGGCGACGACCTCGCGCTGGAGGAGGACATGCGCACGTGGGCGGCGAGGACTTCGAGGCGCTCGGCGGGGTGGCGCGCCCGCAGGGAGAGCGCCCGCAGCATCTGCGGCGCGAGCGCCGCCAGCCACGGGGCCGCAGCCAAGCTGGCGCAGGCGGCGAGACGAAGGGGCAAAGGGGCCGTGGGGTGTTCCATCAGCTCCAGCGCTGACTGGCGCACGAGCTCCAGGGACTCCGCGCGGCCCGCCGCCGCAGGCTCGTCCGCCTGGCACGCCACTTGGAGCAGCACCTGCAGCGACCTGGCGCGGCCGTCCGACGCCAGCGCCTCGAGCTCCGCAGCCTCCCGTGCGCTCTCGAGCGCCTCAGGGCCGTCTGGCACCGCCAGCAGGCTCAGGGCCAGCTGGCGCAGCAGCCGGGCGCGGGCGCCGGCGCGCGGCGCGCCGCGGACGCCGTCCTGCAGCGCGGAGAGTGCGCGGCGCAGCAGCTCGGCGGATGCGGCAGGCTCCCCGCCCTGCCGCTGCGCCAGGGCCAGCCTGTTCGGGAGCCGCACGTGAACCGTAATCTCAGAGGGTCTGTAATGCTGCCGGCCCCCCCCCTAAGCTCTCGGCTGGCCAGGAAGCTCGGTCCTCCCCTCCTCGCCCTTCCCCTCCTCGTCCTCCCCCTCGTCCTCGTCCTCGTCCTCGTCCTCCTCCTCCTCCTCCTCCTCCTCCTCGTCCTTGTCCTCGTCCTCCTCCTCCTCGTCCCCCCTCGTCCCCCTTGTCCTCCCCCTCGCCCGACGACGTCCCCCTCCAGGCCCGATGTTTGAAACGTCGGCTGGGGTTCAGAGTTCGAAGGGCGTCTGCAGCCAAGTCGACCTCGGCGGGGGTATCCCACACCCCTGCCTCGAGTGCACCCGCAGGAGCACAGTAGGGGCCCGACCGCAAGAAACCTCCCACAAGAAGCCCAACCCTGAGACCCCAGGACGCACATCGAGATTTTCGGTGTGGGAACGCCACGCCTTCCATCGCAGAACCACCGACACCCAAGAAACCCAGGAGACCCTGGAGGCAAGCAGGGTGTCTCTTGGCGTGGGTCTCCACCTTGCCGTCGCTCGGACGT
Organism: Prorocentrum cordatum; assembly: GCA_963575745.1. Lineage (NCBI taxonomy): Eukaryota > Dinophyceae > Prorocentrales > Prorocentraceae > Prorocentrum > Prorocentrum cordatum. The sequence continues at coordinate 536,344 of CAUYUJ010016094.1, read as the reverse complement.
CCATTCACTGTGCGTTTTTCGGTTTTGTGCGTGTTCTTCTTGTTAGATGATCCAGGATGCTCTTCGATGGTCCTCGCCGAGAAACAATGCACACGTCCGAGCGATGCCAAGCCACTGTGAGGTTCGCACGCGGTCGCGGACCTGTAGCACGTGCCGACCACCTCCGCCGCCAGCCAGCTCGGGGCGCGCGGCGGGCCCAGCAGCGCCGCGCACGCGCGCGCGGCGCGCTCCGCCACGGCGGCGGCGGGCCCGCCGCCGGCGAGGAGCAGCTCCGCCGCCCACAGCTGCGAGTGCACCTGCGCCTCGGCGGCCCGCGCGTCCTCCGCCCACGACGTCGTGCGGGGGCCCGCGGCCCGGCCCGCCGAGCCGCTGGCGAGCCGGGCCTGGTACGCCTCGTGCGCGGCCTCGAAACTCTGCAGCGCGAGCTCCGCGCGCCCATCGGCCATCTGGGCGCGCCCCGTCGCGGCCTGCGAGGCCACGGACTCGGCTCCGTTCATCGCGACCGGTGTTGCGGCGGCGGCAGGGAGGCGGCTTCTGCTGGATGCGCCGGAGGGCCTCGGGCCAGCGGACGCCAGGCACGGGAGGGACTCTGCCAACGCTTACCACGGAGCGTGGAATCTAGCCAATTCGCCAAGGCCGGCATTGTTTGGGGTGGCCTTTGGGGGGTGAAATGCCATTGACCTCTCTTGAGGCCCTCTGGAGGTTGCTGCATGTCGAGAGGTAGATAGGAGGCAGAGGGAGTATGTTCCAAGGATGTGGGAGGAGGCCCAGCGCCCAGACTGGGCCAATCGGAGCATCTCCTCCAGACGCGGCGCAGCTGACCTACTCGGCTGCCGGGACGGGCGAAGGGGTGCGTTGCGGCCTGGGCGCTCCCCCTTCTTCCCTCCTCCATGTCCTGCCCGGTTGCCCCCCTTTCCCATTCTCACCCTCCCTCCTCCCCCATCTCTCCCTTGCCCCCCCTTCCTTCTCCTGCTGCTGCTCCCCCTGCGCACCCCTGACACGCTCTCATGCCCCACAGGGAGCTCCACCCGCGAACCCGAGGGGGCGCGCCCGCTCTGCGGAACCGCGCTCCATTCGTCAGGGCGCCCGCATGGCGGCCTTGGCGCCCCATGCGGAGCACCTCTCAGGCGGCTCGTGTCCAGCGGGGAGAGCCTCACCTCCGGCCCCAGTGGGTTCCACTGCACGGCGCCACCGCCCCCGGTTCGGCGCACCCTTCGCTCCGTGCCCCACAGGGAGCTCCATCTGCGGCCACGGTGAGGGCGCCTGGATGCTGAAACCCACGGGGAATTCCACCTGCGGTCCCGGTGGAGTTCGCACGGTGTCGCGCTGACTATTCAGGAAGCGGATGGATGGGATTACGTGGACGGCCGCGACGACGATGATGAGGATGAGGATGAGGACGAGCAGCGAGGACTCTTGGCGGCAGGGGCAGTGATCGAGCGGGCAGTCTATTGTTGGGGCATCCTTGTGAATACGCCATCAAATTCGGAAGATTGATGAACTCACAATCGCAAGAGGATGACACACATGAAAGACTCGATCACCTTCGAAGGCAACCACCTCCTCGCGGAGGAAGACCACCTGTTCAAAAAAACTACTTACCATCAACACCCGGGCGCCCCTAACTCAGCGAGAGCCCATGGAGGCGTCGCGGTTCGTCATGTGGTACTGCCTGGCTGGAGGGAGGTTGGCGAACGACTTCAGCTCCGACTTTTCCATGTACTTGGCGTACAGCGTCTTCACCTTGGCCGTCTCCCCGTCCGCGGCCGCATCCAGGAGCTCCTCGGAGAGCTCGGTCTGGGCCGCGAAGTCCTTCGGCTGGTTGCGCCAGTAGGTGTTGAGCATCTTGAACTTGTTCTCCTTCGCCAGGACGGCCTTCATGTCCCCGGAGTCCACGGCGCTCTGCAGCTTGATGATGGCGGGGCCATACCTCTTCATGCAGGTGACGGGCTCGCCCTGGAAGTCCGCAAGCGCGGCCTGCCGACCAGCCACAACTGGGGGAGCTGTGGCCCTTACCCCCTCTGGGGGAGCCCTATCGCCTCGACGATCTCTCGAGAGGGGTGTCGAAATCGATTGGTCCCCCCGGGGGGTCAGGACCCCAGCTCCCCCAGTTGTGGCTAGCCTGGCCTGGCTGCCGAGCGTCGCCGCCGCCGCGGCGGCGGCCTGGAGGGCCTCGCGCCGGCCGGCGGCGGCCGTGGACAGGAAGGCGGGCGGTGCGGGTGCGCGGAGCGCCGTGAGGCACAGGAGCGCCGCGCAGGTGCCTGCGAGCAGGACGCACGCTGGCAGCAGCCTCGCCATTGCCTCGCTTGAGGTTAAGTCGGGCGTGTCCCCCTACAGGGGGATCTTCGACGAAAAATGAAAAATACTCAAGAAATGCTCCAGACGGGTAAAAATACTATTAAGATAGTCCCCAGACTATTTTTCGACCATTCTTGAATATTCCCGCTGTAGAGGGACAAACCCGACTTAAGCTTAAGGGGGGAACCGCAACCGCGAAACCTTGACCTGGCTGCAGCCTGCAGCTTGAGCCAAAATGGCTACTGACCTCCTCGCGGAGGAAAACGATGATGAGGAAGACAAGGAAGGGAGAAGATGAGCAGGAATGGTGGGAGGGGGAGGGATGAGACGGAGAAGACGGAGGAGGGGAGTAATGATGAGAAAAAGACAATCAGGACACAGCAAGATGAGGAATAGAGAGAATGGGGGGATAATGTATGAGGAGGAGGAAAAGGGGGTAGAGAAGGATAGGATGAGTTGGAACAGCGATGGTAGATAATGAGGATACTAACGGCAATGGCGATGATAAAGATAAAGAGGACCGATATTCCTGCTCATCCTCTCTCTGCCTTTCCCGCCCGCCTCCTGTCCCTTCTCCTCATCCTCCTCCCCCACCCCCTCCTCCTCGACCCTCGCTCCTGGCCTCCTCCTCCTCCCCCTCACCTGCTGCGGCTGCCGCCTCGGGTCGGGCGGCCAAGACGGCGTCGCACCGCGCCGTGTCGCGGCTTCAGGGGTCGGTGCGGAGGGTGCGGATGGGGGCGCGGGGGCCGCGGGGCTGACTGGGTCCACGGGGGAGACCCCTCGGCCTGGAGCCGGCGATACATCGCAGGCTCCCGACAGCGGATCCGCACGTGCCCGGGCGGGGTGGGCTATCGGGCCCCTGCCGGCGATGAATAACTTCTCCCTGTCGCACCCGGAGGCCAATTTTTAGGGCGGGCTGGGCGTTTCGCCTGACTTCCTCACCATTTATGGCTCTGAAGCCCGAGTTGACAGCAATTTCACAGATGGAGGGCGGGTGGTTTTCCAAATGTGGCTCTCGCCTCAGCGCCGCGCACATTCATCTTAAAAAAGTTGCAAGAGCTTCGCGGATTGAGGCGAGTCGTTTCCAATATGTGGCTCTCGCCTTAGCGCCGCGCGCACTCGTTTTAAACACTTGTAAGAGTTTTGCGGATTGAGGGCGAATCGTTTTCAACATGTGGCTCTCGCGTTAGTGCCGCGCACACTCGACTTCAAAAATTGCAAGAGTTTCATGGATTGAGGGCGGCTCCCTTTCAAAATGTGGCTTTCGCCTTAGCGCCGTGTTTTGGCAGGATTTGGGCTTATGGGGGTGCACAAGTTATGTTGATTCGCGGTGTCCAAGTCCCAGGAATGGCGTTCTGGTACGACCCAGGATCGTCAAGACGCAACAGTCAGGTTGATCCGTGGCGCTGGAATCCCGAGAACAATGTTGTGGCATGCTTCAGGGTCTTGAACCAGTTGTCTTCCAACGGGGCAGTTCCTTCTGTAGAAACGAACCGTTGTAGGGGACTGTGAAGAGGGAGCGTGGATAAAGGGTTTATTCCAACATCGTTGATGCCTCTTGGGTTTACACTGGTCTTCCTCCTCCTCCTCGTCCTCCTCCCCCTCTTGAGGCCAAAATGCCTCCCCCCACCCGTTGGCCGACACGAGCCGACACAAGCCAGGACGAGGACACCACTGGGCGAGGATAAACCGAGAGCCTCTGACATCTAGCGAATGTGGAGGATGTCTCGGGCGCCGCGGCCTTCTCAGACGAAACGCTGTGGAACAGAGCTATCCTTGTCCTGGCCCCGTCCAGCGCGCTGCTGCGCTGGCCGACACTCGGGTTGGGCGAAAGGGGGGGATAGCAAAGGGGGGGGGTTGAGAATCAGCTCACGTAGCTGATTTTCCCAGCGCCTCCTGGCGCCGGAGGCGGCTATGTATCGAGGAATGGGCCCGGCGGCGGGGCCGAAACCAGCTGCATGCAGCAAATTTCGTACCCCCCCTTTCCCCATCCCCCCCCTTTCGTCCGACCCGAGACACGGGCTGCCGCACACCGGGATGGGGCGCACCTCGCGGGTCCACTCGGTGTGGCCGCCGCAGAACAACATCGCGAGCTCGTTGGCCTCCAACCGGGCCGTGTCGGCGGGGCTCGCCGGCCGCCCTCCGCCGTCCTCGTCCTTGTCCTCCTCGCCTTCCCAGGACCTCTGGCGACCAGGGAACATCACGAGGGCAACATTTGGACCTCGGGGGATCTGCACCAAATGCTGGGGCCGTGAGGAACAACGAGCCGCGACGAAGAACCGGTCGCGGGGGTCGCGGATCGGCGGAAGAGGAAGTCAATCAAAGAAGAAGCTCAGCGCGGGCGCGGCGCGCGGCACAGAGAGCACTGTGGCGCACGGCAGCCGGCTGCCCGCCCCTTAGTGGTCTGTCATCGTGTGGAAGAACTTGTGGGCCGTAGCAGCGCGCAAAGCTCAAACCACGAGAACCGAGGCCTTCCCAGACCGAGGACGGACACGATCCTGGCCAACTCTCGAGCAACGTTTAGAAAACGTCTCACTCGAAATAATGCCGCTGGTCTGCGTCAATAAACCCGCGCAGATAGCAGGAGTGTCGTGCAGGCTCGTGCATACGACGAGTGATAAACCATGCATGGCACCAAATCCTCAGGATCAGAGTACATCGTGGTCTGGAGACAGACGAGAGGCTCGCAATACCGGCGGAAGCATCGGCGATCGACAATGTGTCAACTTTCGTAAAGCTTTGCCAGCGCTTCAGGATAAGGCTCGGCCAATCAGGCACCCGCCACTCTCGTAGTGCAGCGGCCTGGATCGACCGCTGGAGAAGGGCGGCCCGGTAGGCTCCCAGACCGCCAGTCACGGCAAACAGCTGCAAGGCAAGCAGCACTCCGGCGCTGCCACGAGGGATGAAAGTCCGCAGCGCGCTCGAGATTAGGGCTACGAGTGGGGCCTTCCACCGGTCTTGCGTGAGGAAGCCGACGACGCGTAGGACGCTCCACCGGTTCGCAGCCAGGGCCCTTTGTGGCGGCAAGCGCATCCCGCCAAGAGGAGCAGGTGGTCAGGGCGAAGCTTGGATTCGGGGATGGACAGACCTCCCTTTAGTAAAACGTGGTTTAGTGAAAACGACCTGAGGCCCAAACCTGGCGGGCGCAACCCTGGAAAATAACGGCCGCGGCGCGCTCTCGAGAACCGAAAACGGACAATTCACTAATCGACGTGTCACTGTTGGGGGTTCTGTCCACCCCCGATGGATGGACTCGATGGGTTCGAGGACACCGGGGCGCACACCTTGCACAACATCATGACGACGGATGCCGGGGTTCCTCTCGCCCTCCGTCCTCGCCGCCCTCTCCGAATCTCGCTGCAGTCCGCAGCCCTGCACGCCTTCTTTTGGAGGGAGCAGCCTGCGATGAGGGCGCGCTCTTTCGTCGCCGCGTCCAGCTGGCTGTAATTTACATCGGCCTCATCGCCCTTGTCCTCGTCTCCCCACTCGTTCTCCCCTCACAAGCAGCCCACCCTGATCCTAATACATCAAGCTTTTGATGCACCGATCCAGCCAGCCCGACCGTTGCCGAAGCTCAGATCAGTCCGTCGACAACACCCGATCAGATGCACCATGTGTGATCGATCGATGGGCACGATCGTCATGCAGTCTGTATTTCTTGCAACGTGCACCCTAAAATGGTGCCCACTCCAACTCCGACGGCTGCGTTCTCAAACCTGCCAACGTATTTACACCAATGCTACCCAGCATGGACCGAAACCAGAACGTTATTGAACTCTGCATGTGTAAGCTACGTGATGCGAGCGATACGGTGTAAGTTCTGTGGCGCAGGAGACGTGGAGCAAGCTAATCGCGGCCACGAGGCGGCCACGGGCAGGACTGTGGCGAAACGTCGCATTCCGTCCAGCGCACGAGGTGGCCACAAAGCATACAGAAACTGGCGGCAACGTGGCGAAACCTCGCCGGACCCACCCAGCGCACGATACGGCCACGAGGCTGCCACGTGCTGCAACGTGGCGAAACCTCGCCTGACCCACCAGTGCACGAGGCTGCCACGAGGCGGCCACGGGCGGCAACGGGACGAGTCCTCGCCGGACACAGCCAGCGCACGAGGCGGCAACGTTGCGAAACCACGCCAGATCCACCCAGCGCACGAGGCGGCCACGAGGCGGGCGCGGGCGCTCCCGTGGCGAAACATCGGCGGACCCAGCCAACGCACGAGGTGGTCACGAGGCGGTCACGGGCTGCAACGTGGCGAAACCTCGCCAGACCCACTCAGCGCACGAGGCGGCCATGGACGACAACGTGGCGAAACCTCGCCAGACACACCCAGCGCACGAGGCGGCCATGAGGCGGCTATGGATGGCAACGTGGCGAAACCTCGCCAGAACCAGCCAGTGCACGAGGCGGCCACGAGGCGGCCACGAGCGTCAACGTGGCGTAACCTCGCCAAACACACCCAGCGCATGAGTCGGCCATGAAGCGGTCACGGGCAGCAACGTGGCTCAACCTTGCCAGACCCACTCAGCAAACGAGGCGGCCACGAGACGGCCACGGGCGGCAAGGTCGTGAAAACTCGCCGGACCCAGCCAGCGCACGAGGCGGCCACGAAGCGGCCGCGGGCTGCAACAGGTCCAAACCTCGCCAGACCCGTCAAAGTCTGTAGAAAGAAATGAAAGAGACCCAAGGTGCAAACTCTGTTTGGGGAATTTAAGTGTGCGTGCGCACATATTTGTTTACACATCTGTACACATGAGCAACGATCAAACAGGGGCTTAACTGCCCCGATACGTAACACGCAATAACTAGCGTATTGATACGGAGCTCGACACGTAGACTTAACACGTAGGTCAAGCGCTATAGGTTCGCCAAGTCGTGGGCCACCAAATTTAGCCAACACGCAGCGTGTTAAAACGGACGTTTTCAGCACGGCACGTGCTGAGTTTCAAAACGGGCGTGCTGAGGCAGGTGGGAACCAAGGTCTTACACGAGATGGCACGGCGACCTTACGCGGCGGTTTACGCGGGCCGATGTCGCGGCACGCCACATCGGAGACGAAAGCGCTGACGCGCGACCTTACGCGGGCAACCTGCGCGCCAACGTCGGCGCAAACGACCCCGTGACTTGGCGCTGCTCACATGTTCACTAACGTGGGCCCAAACAAATTCCCCAAGCAGTGCTTGCACTGAAGGGTTCTTACTTGGCTTAACCATCTCGGGATGAGTGGCGGTTTTTGCGGGCGGTGCCGCCCGTCGCCGCCGTCGCCGTCGCCGTCACCGCCGCTCGGGGCGAGTGGCGGCTTTTGTGTGCGATGCGGCCCGTCGCCGCCGTCGCTGCCGCTGCCGTCGCCACCGGTCGTGGCGAGTGGCGGTTTTTGAGGGCGGTGCCGCCCGTCGCCGCCGTCGCCGCCGCATAGATTGCGCCACGTAGATTGTACCGCGTAAACTGCACCGCGTAGGTTACACCGCGTAGATTGCTCCACATAGTTTCTCCTTTTGAAAAGAAATGCCCCCCTCCCCCCCAGACTTATCCACTCTCCAGGAACCGATGCGAAACACATATGATTATGACACCGTGTCCATCCTACCTGTGGGTCCACACTATCCCAGCCAAACCGGTATCGTTTCCCCCGCTATCCTCTGCAAAACGAAACTATGCGCGCACACTCGTTCAACAAAATCAGAACGGTTTTCATAAATCCCTTACAGAAAACGTGCCGAAGTTCACACGCGCGCGTCGTCGCGCGCGCATGCCAGAATCCTTCGACTTCGGAAGGGTTCCAAAACCGAGTGTCCAACAAACTTAAAAAACACCAGTTTCGCAACACCGATGTTCAACAAAAACGTGTGCGCGCTGTTGCGAATTCTCGAAAAAAAAACCATTCATTTTTCAATATTGCAAGCAATTGCTACCAAACGGGCTTCGCGCGCGCGTCGAAATCGTTCGAACGCCCTCGGGCGCGTGCCGTCGCGAGAATCCCTTGTACAAAAAACGAAACGAAGTGCGCACGCGCGCGTCGTCGCGCGCGTCGGCTGAAATCCTCAAACAAGCTCCGGTTTCGGAAAGATTTCAAAATCGAGTGTCCAAAACATACAAACACGCATGGTCTCGCAACGCAAATTTTCAACAAAAGCGTGCGCGCTCTTGAAGTTTCTTCATACATTTCATAACATGTTGCCAAACTGGTTTCGCGCGCGCATGTCGGAATCGTTCGAACACGGTCCGTGTCAAATGATACCATGCGAGCCACTCTCGCGCGTCTGCCGCGCGCGAATTTCGAATTCCTTCCACAACCTTCATCGCCGACGCGGAGGCGCCGTCATCGTCGCCGGCGTGATCGGCATTGGCGCCGTCATCGCCAGTGTCATCGTCATCGTGTCGGCAGTTGTCGTAAACAACATCGCCACTATCACCGCCATCGTGTCTACAATTCTCGATGTTGCTAGGGTACCGCGCCCGCGCAAGGCCGCCGACTCGCACTCAAGTGCCCGCTGGGATGTGCCGAGCGGTTAGCACCACCGCGACCTCGTTGGTCGCACCAAACTACCTGGCCGCTGCTCGCGCGCATGCGCGGGCTGGCGCGGCCGCGGACATGCACCAGCCAGCGCCAAGCACTCTTTGCAGCTTGCGTGAACATTGGAAAGGGACAAAGCAGCGCGAACAACAATTAATTGCACCACGTCTATTGCACCGCGTATCTTGCCTTATATAGGTTGCACCGCGTAGACTGCACCACGTAGAGCGCAACGCAATTTTTATAGCGCATATATTGCATGACATCGGTTGCATCGAGTAGATTGCACCACTCAAATTGCACCGCGTAGACTGCAATGCGTAGGTAGCACCGCGTAGATTTTCTTTTCGAAAGCAAAAAAAACAAAGGCTCTACCACCCTCCCCCCCCTCCGGGGATTCTGACCCGGGGTCCATCCTACTGATGAACTCATACTGTCCCAACTAGGCCGTTATCGGTCCCCCCGCCATCCTCTGCAAAAAATCGGCGCGAACGCACTCGTTTATGACAACATTTTTTTTCGGAATTCCTTGACAACAAAAACGAAGTGCACACGCGCGCGCCATCGCGCGCACATGCCGGAATCCTTCAACAAGCTTCGGTTTCGGAAGGATTCCAGAACCGAGTGTCCAATAACGTTTTCAAACAAACTAGCGGGTATCGCAGTATTGATTTCTCCAACAAAAATGCGCGCGCGATCTTGCAAATTCTCAAGAAAACCATTAGTTGTTTCAACCTGTCCCGGACATGCTGCCAGCCGGGCTTCGCGCGCGCATGTCGAATCGTTCGGACGCCCTTGCGCGCGTACTGGGGCGGTACGGCTCGTATCAAATAGTACCATGCGGGCCACTCTCGCGCGTCTGCCGCGCGCGAAGTTCGAATTCCTTTCAACACCTTCACCACCGACGCGAAGGCGCCGTCATCGTCGCCGGCGTGATCAACATCGGCATCGTCAGTGGCTGCCCCGTCGTCGCTGCCAGCATCGTCACCAGCATCGCCAGTATCGTCATCGTGTCTATCGTTGTCGACGTTGCCAGGGTACTGCGCCCGCCCAAGTCGCCTACTCGCACTCAAGTGTCCACCTGATTGTGCCGAGCGGTCAGCGACACCGCGTTCGCGTCGGTCGCGCCAAACTACCTGGCCGCTGCGCGCGCGAGCATGCGCGGACTAGCGCGGCCGCGGACATGCACCAGCCAGCGCCAAGCACTCATCGAAATCGCCGCCGCATGAGGTTTGCAAACAACGTTGCGGGTGGGTGGGTGGGATGGTTGCGCGAGCAGTGTAGTTGGCAACGTCAAGTTGAACATTTTCGTGGCCAAAAAACACAAGACAAGGTCTCTCAACACGGAATTTCAACAAAAGCGTGCGCGCGCGCTCTTGCGAAATCTTCAGAAAACTTAAGGGCTGTTCAACATGTTCATGACATGCTACCAAACGGGCTTCGCGCACGCGCATGTCGAAATCGCTCGAACTCCCTTGCGCGCGTGCTGGGGTGGCACGGCCCGTGTCGAATAATATCATGCGAACCACTCTTGCGCGTCTGCCGCGCGCATTTCGAATTCTTCTCAAAGCCTTCATCGCCGACGCGGAGGCGCCGTCATCGTCGCCGGCGTGATCGGTATCGGCGCCGTCACTGGCCGTGCCGTCGGCGCTGTCAGCATCGTCACCCACATCGTTACTATCATCATCATCATCATCATCATCATCAGCATCATCATTATCGTGTCTACACTTGTCGACGTTGCCAGGGTACCGCGCCCGCCCAAGCCGCCGACTCGCACTCAACTGCCCGCTTGGATGTGCCGAGAGGCCAATACCACCGCGGCAGCGTCGGTCGCGCCAAACTACATGGCCGCTGCGCGCGCATGCGCGGGCTGGCGCGGCCGCGGACATGCACCAGCCAGCGCCAAGCACTCATCGCAATCGCCGCCGCATGGGGTTTGCAAACCAAGTTGCGGGTGGGTGGGTGGGATGTGTGCGCGAGCAGTGGAGTTGGCCACTCACTGCGGACATAACTTACTTGCGTCTCGTGGTTTGCACTGCGTCCGTTGCATGACATAGTCTGCGCTGCGTAGACTGCACCACATGGATTGCACCGCATATGTTGCATTAAGCCACCGCACGCATTGCACCACATCGATTGCACCGTATAGACTGCAAGAACCTACTGTTTGTGGTCCACGCTGGCTAACACTTTGCTGTTGCTCTCTGAGGGTGAAACATTTGTGGTGCAAGCTATGTTGCGCAAGCTGCGTCGTGCAAGCTGTGCGAGCGTGGTGTGCGCCATTTGGTGTAAGCTCAGCGGACGGTTCGCCCACGAACGCCCACGAGGCGGCACGGGCGGCAACATGGCGCAACCCAGGGAAAACCACCAAGCGCACGGGGCGTCCTCGCGGCGGCACGGGCTGCAACGCGGCGCAACCTCGGCGAACCCCCCCGCGCACGGGGCAACCACGAGCGCCCACGAGGTGGCACGGGCGGCAGCGTGGCAACGTGGCGCAACCTTCTCGGACCCACCCAGCGCACGGGGCGCACACGAGGCGGCACGGGGCGGCACTGTGGAAAAAATCCTCGGCGGCACGGGGCTGGCAACGTGGAAAGCTGTGGATGGACAAGCGCGTTCCACTACTCGCAAATTGACTGCTCGCAAATGGCCTGGATCCGCCATGGGAGATTTACGATACATTACACTGATGCAGTGATCTGTTTTCGGACGTTTGCGAGTAGGCACTTTGCAAGTAGTGGAACGCGCTCGGTGAGTGGAGAGGAGAGCTGTGCGGGGTATCCTGTGGGCGCTGGTCGGTAACATAGCTAGGCCGTGTGAGCTATGAGGTGCAAGCTAGGTTGTGCAGGCTGGGCGGTGTAAGCCACGCGGTGCAAGCCACGTAGCCCAAACTATGCGGTGAAAACTTTGCCGGGCAAGCTCAGAACACCGGGCGCCCACGAGGTACCCACGAGGCGGCAACGAGGCGCGCCCTCGGGAAAACCACCCGCCGCTCGGGGCGCCCACGAGGCGGCACGCGCGGCAGCGTGGCGGGAAGCGCACCCAGCGCAGGGGGCGCCTATGAGGCGCCCACGAAGGGCAGCGTGGCGCAACCTCGGAAAATCCGCCCATCACGCGTGGCGCCCACGAGGCGGCACGGGCGGAGGCACGACAAAAACCGGACAACTCATTCATCTGCGGACAAAAAACGACAAAAAACGGGCGGAGACACGACAAAACACGACAAAAAACGGGCGGAGACACGACAAGAACCCTTTATTGCAAGCCCTGCTTGTGGAATGAATAAACACCTTACGTACAAATGCTGTTTGGGGGAACAGGTAAGACCACCTCAAGGCAAGCGTTATTCGTAGATGTTCCGCACAGCCCGCACCCTCCTCCCCCTCGCTCTCCGCCGCCCCTGCAAGTCTGGGTGAGCGCCCGCCTCGAACGCCCAGACGGTCGAGAACTGGCATACGTCCTGGGGGAGTCCAGTGCCGGAGCTGGCACGGCGGGCGGCAGGACCGTGGGGAGGAGAAGGGTCAATCGCCCTCCTCCTCCTCCTCCTCCTCCTCCTCGTCTGCTCCTCCTCCTCCTCCCCCTCCTCCCTCCTCTCGCCCGCCTCCCCATTTTGCCCCTCCTCCTCTTCTCCTTCTCACCCTCTCCTCCTCCTCCTGCTCCTGCTCCTCCTCCTCCTCCTCATCCGCCTCAGCACATCCGTGTTGAGTTGGGCCAACGTTGGCTGGCGTGAGCCGTCGCGTATTGAGCGTCCGCCCCTCGTCCTCCTCCTTCCTCCTCCTCCTCCTTCCCTTCCTCCCTCCCTCCTCAGGCCATCGCCGGCTCGAGGGATCTTGGAGGCGCCGCGCGGCGGGTGGCAGGGTGGAAGCGGGGCTTGAGGAGGGAAGTGGGATGGTCGAGGTCTTCGAAGGTTCTAGACAGCAGAGAACTTAGTTTTGTTGTTGCTCTTCGCCCCTTTCGGGCCTGCGGAAGCCTCTGAGGCCTCCAGAGACCTCCAGAGACCTCGGGGGTCAGATGTCCTCGGACTTCTGTTTTTGCGGTCCCCGGAGAAACAAGTTGATCGTGGCTGGATATCCAGTTCGGTCCCGACGGGCTCCCGCATGGCACGTTTTCGAGCGCGTGTTCAATGCATAATCCTCTAACATTTCCCCGAATAGCCCAGTCTGGTGTCGACCCAGAAACGTGCCTTCACTACCACGAGGGTCATGCCATGAACTCCGGAGTGTGCCCCGTATGCCCTAGCAACTAGCAACACGACTGCCTTTGCATGCCACGGCCCGCGCGACCTGGATGCCATCAGAAGCTGGATGCGATCAAACAACTGTGTTGCATCGACTCGTGCGGAACATACTCGAAACGATCGCTCAGAAGATATTATCGGAGATGCGTCTATATATATATATATATATATATATATATGTATGTGTATATATATACATATATAAGTAGCTCGTTATGCATATATATGTGTGTGTATGCACAAGGGGCACGTGTGTGCCCAGGCTCATACGAAGAACTGAAAAGGTCGTTTGGAGCATGAAGACACCATGACGGCGGGATCGGATATGGAGAAGGGGAAGCTGGCGCGGCGCCGCCAGGGCGTGCCTAAGAGAAGGGGAAGATGCAGGAGGTGAACGCACAATAATCCATCGAAATCATCGAGAGGCCTCCTCCTCATCCTCATCATCCCCTCATCCTCCTCCTGCTCCTCCTCATCCTTCTCGCTCGCCACAAACACAAGAACATATAGCACCAGTGATGCAATACGGGCTGGCGGAGTGAGCGAAACGATTAACAAGAGTAGTGTAAACAAGGTTCCCACCAGCCGATTTGTTTCACTAGATGTGGAAGGAAAGAGACGGACGAGAAGAGGGGGAGGATAGCTGCTGGGAGTGAAGTGCAAATAGGGGGGTCGCACTCGAGCGCAAGCGGGGTTGCCACACCTTGCGATGTGTGTACCACGGGCCCCAAGGAAGCCTCAGGTGGCCCGACCAGGATGCCAGAAAATATTCCAGGATACCCCAGGTGGGGTCGTCTGGGATCGAAGTTGCGAGGATGTCCATGGAGGCCTCAGGAGGCCCGACCAGGAGGCCGCAAGAGGCTCCAGGAGGCCGAAGGAGAGTACGTCTTGGCTCGAGGAGGCCCCAGGAGGTTCCAGGAGGCCCCCAGGAGGCTCCGAGGCGGGGTCTGGTGTACCAGACGGTACGTCGGGGCTCGATTTTGGGAGGATGTCTCAGGCGAAACCGCCATTCTCTGAGAATCGGGGTCAAAATCATTGACATTACAATGTGGTTTGAGGGTTTTATGTTAGAATGTTGAAATTCCCATGTGTTTTTGGACCCTGACGTCACGATCTGTGTTAGGGGTGCCACCGGTTTTCAGAATTTCGAGGATGTCCCTAGCGAAACTGCGAGAAACATCGCGAACGCGGCGCGTACGCATTAATCGCCTCTGAGCTCTACTCCGTCGGAGAGGTGCGTATGATAATACATATATAAATATGAAAATGTGTATATGTATGTATGTATGTATGTATGTATGTATGTATGTATGTATGTATGTATGTGTGTGTATGTATGTATGTATGTATGTATGTATGTATGTATGTATGTATGTATGTATGTATGTATGTGTGTATGTGTGTATATGTGTATATGTGTATACGCCACCGTGCCTTCGGCACGTGGTGGAGTGCCCTAAGGTTCATGCAGCTCTGCGAAGTAGAGTCCTTCACGGCCCAGACCCCCGGTTTCACGGGTGGTCCTGGGCGGTCCTGCGCCCTGCCGGGGTGTGTCGCCTGTGCTGTCGGGACGCCACTAGAGCCCCAAGACGGACCAGGAGGACCCCGAGGGACCCCAAAGACGGCCGAAGAGGGTCTTCGAGTCGTCGAACGATCGGTCCAAGGCGCCAGAGATGGCCGCAAGCCGGCCGAAGATGCTCCCAAAGCCTCCACGAGGCCTTCCAATAAGCACAAGTCGCTTACTTTCAAGATTCTGGCGTTCCCGCCTTTTCGGCTTCCCGACGCTTCAGGACGGCCCAAGAGGCCCCCGCAAATCGCTGCAAGACGGCCCAAGAGGCCTCCAAGAGGGTCCCAAAACGGCCCATGATGGCCCCAAACAGCCCGAGAGGCGCCCAAAACTACCTCAGAGGACCCCAAGACGGCTCCAAGAGGGAGCCCGGATGGGGGACCTGAATGGACATTTCGAGCTTTCGGCCATAGGAGGCCCCCAAGAGGCCCCAAGAGGCCTTAAGAGGCAGCCGAGACTTTCCAAGAGGCCCCCAAGAGGCCCCAGGAAGCCCCAAGAGGCCCCCCAGTGGCTCCCAAGAAGCCCCCAAACTGCCCCCAAGAGACCTCGAGACACACCCCCGAGCACTTGGACCCGCAATCCAGGCACGGTGGCGGGATAGGCCGACTGCCATTCTAGTCCGCCGCCCCCTGTTGATTCATCACAGGGGTGCTTGGCGTGCCAGACTATATGGGTTTTGGATTTGTTTTTTTTCCAAAAGAACTCCCCCTGGGGCTCCGGCGCGTCCCGCCGGGGTCCCGGGAGGATTGCCAAGGACCTCAATTCCCTACTTTGCTGCCCAAGACGGCTCCAAGATGGCCTCCAAGATGCCTCCAAGACGGCCAGGATGGCCTCCAAGACGGCTAAGATGGCTTTAAGACGCCTCCAAGACGGCCCAAGATGTACCCAAGGCGGCCCAAGAAGGCCCAAGAGGCCCCCCAGAGGCCTCCCAGACGGCCCAAGAGGCCTCCAAGAGGTCCTCCAGGAGGGCCCGAAGAGGCCAAAATCATTGATTTTCCCGAGGTTTTTGAAGGGCTTGGGAATTTGCTTCTTCTCGGCATTCCGACGGCTCAAGACGGCCCAAAAGGCCACCAAGATCGCCCAAGAGGCCCCCAAGAGGGCCCCATGACGGCCCAAGTGGCCTCCAAGATGGCCCCAAGACGGCCCAAGAGGCCTCTAACACGCCCAAGATGGCCTCCAAGACGCCCAAGATGGCCTCCAAGACGGCCCCGAAGCGCCCCAAGAGGGTCCCCCGTTGGCCCAGAGAAGGCCCCCAAGACGGCTCCCGACCGCGTCAGACGTGCCAGGAACCCACCAAGATGGCCGAAGTTGGCTCGGAGCTGGCCCAAGACAGCCCAAGAGGCCCCCAAGAGGGCCTCCAGGAAGGCCAGGAAAGGCCAACAACCTTGATTTTCCTAAGGTTTTCGATGGATTTTGACATTTCCCTCTTTTCGGCCTTCCGACGGCCCGAGACGGCCCAAGAGCCCCAAAAGATCGCCGAAGGATCGCCCAAGAGGCCTCCAAGACGGCCAAGATGACCTTCAAGATGCCCACGTGTTCCACGAAGGCTTTCCAAACCGATTCGGGGAACACATGGTCCGATGACTTGGCAGGTCTGGCCTCAACGTTCGGCCACATCGGCGCTTCCCAAAAGGCAGGGGGCGGCGGTGATTCGCCGTAGGCGTCTTCGATTAGTATATAAGCATGGATTGAGGTACATCGGTAGGCGCATCATTACGTACATAATGTGCATCTCTAGATCCACGCGCGCGCTTCGCTCGCGCTTCGATTCTAGCGCAACGCAGGCCAACGTCTCGGCACACTGGGTGCGTATCGCCATGTCTGTCCTGCAACTGCTTCGATACACATCGAATGCTATTCACACTCCTCCCGTTACTCACCCTCCCCAATCTCTGCTCCGCCTCGTCTCCTCAATACGTCCCTCTCCCTGTGGCTCGTCCCTTCAAACCGCTGTCCCTCCCGTCTCGCTCTTCTGTCTCCTGCGTCATTAACACGCGCGCGCTCTCTCTCTCTCTTGTCTTTCTCTCTCTCTCTCTCTATATATATATAGATATGTATGTGTGTCTCTCTCTCTCTCTCTCCCTCTCTCTGCGCACACAACACCAATTCGTAGGTCGCCTCCTCCCCATTCCTCCTCCTCCTTCTCCTCCTCCCTCACGCGTGCCTCCTCAGAAAGTGTTAGGACGTCGGGGGGGGGGGGGCGGCCCCGAGACGCACATCAAGAGCACTCCAGCATGAGTCGCCGCAAAAGGACTTGATGGGAATCTCCTCCTCCTCCTTCTTTTCGTTCGCCGACGCGTCCTCAACCCCTCTTTCAGCCTTCCCTTCAATCTCCTTGCCGTCATCACCCCCCATCACTTCTCATCATCTATATCATAGTCCCTCTCCACCTCAACTCCCAATCCCTTCACCTGCTCCTCCTCCTCCTCCTCCTCCTCCTCCTCCTCCTCCTCCTCCTCTGGTCCTCCTCCTCTCGTCCTCCTCCGCAGCATGGCAGAGAGAACACGATTTGGACCGAGTAATAAGAAAACTAACGCGCATAACAAAACTAACCGCTCTGAGGCGACTTTGGTAGTGAGGGGCCTTTCTTGTAGCGTTTGCACCCTCTTCGGACCCCAGGGACAAGGTTCGCATCCCTCCCCAGCGCCTACTTCGGCACACCCCTCTCACGTATCGCGCCCCAGAGGGAGCTTCCCGCCCGCCTTTTTCGTCAAGCGCCTCACACGTATCGTGCCCCAAGGGGAGCACCACCTACCGCCCCAGAGAGGAGGTTCGCACAGCATCCTCTCGCCCAGTTCGGCACCCTCCCCCCCCCTCCTCCCCCTTCCTCCTCCTCCGCCTCATCCTCTTCCGCCTCCTGCTCCTCCTGCGCTCCTTGCCCTCCTCATCCTTTCCGTCCTCCTCCTCCTCCTTCTCCTCCTCTTCCTCTTCCTCCTCCCACTCCCGCTCTGAAGCCCTGGCGCCCGGCCTAGTTCGGGATGGGTGGCCATCGGGGGTGGGCGCAGAGAAAGCCAACCGATCATAAATCCGACGGAGAGCGACCACTTAGCATGGGGGAAACGAGTCCTGAGGGAAACTTGTTCTGGACCCCAGTGCCGTCCCCCGAATTGTTCATCCCGAGCCGTTTCCTGACAGTCCCGGGGCCCGTGGAAGGCCCCGCGCGCCTGAAAACAGGGAAAACCTCAGGAGCCGTTTCCCTCAGGACCCGCTTTCCCCATGGGCACACCCGCTTGAGATCCGCCGCTGGCACCGGAGCAGCAGCGCCCTCTCGGCTACACGTAAGAGTACAACCCTAGGCAAGAATGACCTTTGGTGCGCGAGGTGGCCAAATCCAAGCGCGCAAGCAACCGCTATCGCCTCGCGCTCAGCGATCGGGGGGACCCCGAGGAGCCCGCACCAAAGGTCACTCCGGCGAATGGTCACTCTTCCGCGTAGTCTGAAGCCGGGCCTGTCCCTCCACGGGAGGGATATCCCAAAAAAGTAGAAACAATAGTCTGAGGACTATTTTGAATTGTTGTTGACCGTTTTGGGGCATTTTTGGACTATGTTTCATTTGTCGCCGAAAGTCCCCCTGTAGGGGGACAGGCCCGACCTCAGCGTAGTCGACGCCCTCCCGCGAGGCGGCCTCGGACCGCCCTCGGGCCCCGGCCTGGCCCGCGCGCCCCCCGCTTGGGCGCTGCGTAATAGGGGGGTCATAAATGGGGGGGCGGCGAGGGTGGTCCGAAAAGGTACCCAAACGGTACCTAAACGAGCCCCCTGGGGCTCTGGAGGGGCCCGAAAGGGGCACGAAAGGGGACCTTTTCTGACCCCCCCATTTGTGACCCCCCCATTAAGCCACGCCCAACCCGCGTGGAGCGGCCGCTCTCCGGGAGGCCACCCCGCCCCCGCGCCCCCTCCCGGCGGCCATGCCGGGGAGCCAAGGCGGGCGCCACGCAGGCCACGGCGGCGGGAGGCGTGGCAGCTGGCCGCCGCCGGCAGGGAGGGCCGGCGCGCCCCGAATGAAGGGACCCTGGGACACACAAAGAAGTACACACAATTTCAGGGTTGTCTTCCCCCCCAATTCCCATGATTTCCAATCTCTTCTGGGAAATCGACGAAGAACTGTGTCTGTGCTTTTGTCCCTCCTGCCCGAAGCATCCCCGTGGGCTTCGATGCGGGCGCGGCCTGAGCGACCCCAGCAAAGGCCGTCCCTTCCAGGACGTCCTCGCCTCTCGAGCGGCCCCTCCGGCCACAGACATGCGTCTTGGGGCGAGGCGAGGGGGACGTCACAGAGGGGGACGGTTTGCCAGGGGTCGACGAGGCCGCCCCTGATCGATAGGGAGGGGGCAACGGGTGCGGGTCGTCGCGTAGCCGGCTGCCGCCATCGCCGTAGCCGACGTGGCCCTGGTCGTGGCTGCTGCCTTGGTTGCGGTCGTCAGCGGGGTCCGTGGCCGCGTCCCTGGCCGCAGCCGTAATCGCAGCCGCCAATCCCGGATCATCGGGGCTGTGTGCGTCTCAGTGTACGTGCTTGTGCGGTCCACATCGGCGCACTGCTGCCAGTGGCAGTGCCACAACCGTGGCCGCGGCAGCGGCTCACTGCCACAGCGCGCTCAAGAATATCTCGGCGCTTCCCGTATGCAGCGTCACGGAGATCTCCCGCCAGAGGCGGCCCAGAAGCTCTGAGCGATGATCCTACAGGCCGACGGCGTAGCCTCGCACGAAGGCGGCAGCCTCCTCAGAGGGCCGTCCCCCGTTCTCGAAGTCCATGGACAAACAACTATCAATAATGCCTCGGCCGGCACCAGGCCTGCTTATCCTCTACTATATGTGCCGCCGGCGTGCCCATCTTGCGGGACAGGGCCTGCCTGCGCGGAGGATGCGTAAGTTGAGAATGCGCAGGTCACGGCCAAAAAAAACCCACCTCGTCCTGCTCCTGCTCCTCCTCCTCCTCCGCCTCCTCCTCCTCCTCCTCCTCCGTCCTCCTCCTCCTCCGTCCTCCTCCTCCTCCTCCTCCTCCGTCCTCCTCCTCTTCCTCCTCCTCCGCATCTTCCTCCCACTCCCTCCATTGCTCCCCCCTCCCCCTGCTACTCCTGCTCCGTCCCCCTGCTGTTCCTCCTCCCCCTCGTCCTGGATAAGGACACGTGGGGAGGAGGGGAGGAGGTGGAGGATCAGAGGGAGGTGGCGGAGGAAGTAGGAGGAGAAACTCTTCTTGGAGGAGCAGGGGTTGGCAGGAAGAGGAGCAGGCTGCCCCGAGCACGGCGCCGTCACTCTCCCCCTCCCCGCGCCGCGCGCCTCGACGCCTGCCCGGAACGCCGCCACCTGGGCGGCCACGCCGTCCCGCAGCCACCTCGGCGGCCCCCGCCCAGGGAAGGGAGGCTCCATGAGCCAGGGGGCCAGCGAGGCAGCGAAGGAGGAGGAGAGGAGGAGAGGAGGAGGAGGAGGCGGAGGAGGCGGAGGAGGAGGAGGAGGCGGAGGAGGAGGAGGCGGAGGAGGAGGAAAGAGGGAAGGGAGGAGGAGGCGGAGGAGGAGGAGGAGGCGGTTGAGGCGTCATAGGTGGAGTAGGGAGAGGAAGAGGAAACTGGCTGGAGTGGTCGTGGCCCGATTGCAGAATCGAGGCAGAAGACTCCCCGAGGTGGTTCTCGGCGATGTCCGAGGGGAAGCCGAGCATCATCTCTGTGAACTGGCGTACGCCCGACGGCTCGCCGCACTCGGACACAAGCGCCTCGGCGTGGCGGGCCACCGCCGCGCAGACGCTGACCGTGGCCTGGGCGCTGGGCAGCAGGGGCAGCAGCAGCGTGGCCCCCGAGATTGCCGCGGGCGCCGCCGCGCCCGCCGTGGCGGCGGCGCCGCCGCGCCCCACCGCGCCCGCCGCCCGCGCCGCCCCTGACCGCAGCGGGGGCCAGGAAGGCGGCGGCGTCGAGGCCCGCGAGGAGGGCGGCGGCGCCGAAGGCAAGGGCGGCGGTCAACACGGAGCGGGAGCGGGCCATGCTGCTGGGTGGGTGCTCGGCCCAGGGGGAGCGCTGGGACCCGCTGGGTCGAGACAAGAGAGCTTCAGCCAAAATGGCCACGGAGGAGGATGAAGAGGGGGGGGGATGATGAGGAGGAGGAGGCGGAGGCGGAGGAGGAGGAGGAGGAGGAGGAGGAGGAGCAGGAGGAGGAGGAAGAGAGGAGGACGAGGAGGAGTAGGAGGAGGAGGAGGAGGAGGAGGAGGAGGAGGAGGAGTAGGAGGAGGAGGAGGAGAGGAGGAGGAGGAGGAGGAAGATGAGGGAGAAGGAGGAGGAGAGAGAGGAGGATGAGGATGGGGAGGAAGATGAGGGGGGAGGAGGGGGAGTAGGAGAAGGAAGAAGTAGGGAGGAGAAGGATGAGGACGAGGACGAGGATGAGGATGAGGAGGAGGGGGAGGAGGAAGAGGAGGAGGAGGAAGAGGAGGAGGAGGAGGAAGGATGAAGGAGCAAGAGTCGTAGGAACAGTATGTGGGTACCGGGGAAGGGGGGAATTATGAGCATGGGGAAGAGGAGGAGACATATGCGGATGATGATGTTATGATGATGAGAGGAAGAGGGGGGACGAAGAGAGAGGAGGTGATATTGAGGGGGTCACGATTATGACAACGATGACGAGGGGAGGTGTTGATGTTGACTCGGATGAAGATGCTTAACTTCAACACACGGAGGGGGGATGCAGGGGGGACAGGGGGGGGGGTAAGGCTTTGGGGGGCACTGAGGGTGTCTAGATAGCTGCCCACGATTTTCTGTAAGGGTGTAGGAGTCTCGGGGGATGTGCGAGGATTGACGATGGAGGATAGGAAAGGGGGAAAACACTCTGCCTACTGTCTGTCGGGGTTTCAAAGGGATAGGCGTGGGCATAACAATTTCACGGGCCCCGGGGGTGAAGAAGAGAAGGGGAATGAAGAGTTGACATAATGAGGAGAGGCAAGGGAAGGGCTGAAGACCTTCAGGGAACAGGGATGAGTGAGGACGAGCCGCAGGAGGATAGGGGAAGGAGGACAAGGAGTTGGGGGGGAACAAGGGATGAGGATGTAAAGGATCGATGAGTTGGAGGAGGGAGCTGCTCGGGGGTGGAGGAGGATAGGAAGGGAGGGGCATGGGGGTGATATGGTAGGTGATATGCACAAAGAGTTGGATGAGTGAGAACGGATGGTGAGGTGAATGGAGGAGTTAAAGGATAGAGGAATCGACTGGCAAGGAAGAGTGATACAGAGTGGAATTAGGGATGCTGAGCAGCGCAGGAGAAGCTACAATGGCCACGCCGGAAAGGCGGACACAGGAGACACAAACGTGACCAAGCGATAACACAGCACATCGGGCAAGTACGGGCAAAGCAATCTGTATTTATCTGTGGGTCCGGCCTGGCGGCCTCGACGGGCAAAGCAGCTCGACGGTGACGACCTTGATGGTGGCGACGACCCTAGCAGCCCTCCATCCCTCTGGGGCGCTGAGTCCCCCTGGTGCATGTCTGACTCGGTTGGTAGCGTTACGGGGAGCTCCCTGCAATAAACGCTCAGCGCTGGCGTCAACAGGGCAAGAGCGATGCAACTGCCTGCCCGCAGTCGGACCACTGGGCAACACACCCAACACACGATGTCGACAGGCACGGGAAGATCTTGAGGGTGATACGAAACACATCGCCAGATCCAGCGCATGATCGGTCATGCAATGTCAGCGAACAGGTGGGGAAGGCTAGGGATGGGGGATGAGGACTACGAAGATGATGCGTAGGATAAGTAAGAGGGGATGACTAGTCGGAAGAGTTGGAGGAGGAGCAGGATGTGTGGAGGGACAAGCGATGCTGATCATGACGACGACGATGCGCTGCTTCTGCTCCTGACTCTGCTCAGGCGGAGCTGGCGCCCGCCAGCGTGCGGCAAGCTCCACGAACTCCTCCAGGCAGTGCACATCCAGCGGGCGCGCGCCTGGCGAGTGCCTGCTCCTTCTGTTCCTCCACTTCCTCCACCTGCTCCTCCTCCCACACTCCTCCTCCCTCCCCATCCTCCTCCTCCTTCTCCTTCCACCTCCCACCTGCATCTCCTCTCCCCTCTCTTCTTCCCCCTCTCATCCATCCACTTATTCTCCTCCTCCTCCTCCTCCTTCTCCTCCTCCTCCTCCTTTCTCCCTCTCGCCCCTCGTGCTCCTCAGAATGTTTCTCCTCATCTTCCTACTTCTCCATTCCACTGCCTGCTTTCTCCGACGCCCTTCGTTCTATTCCTCCCCCTCGTCCACTATATCATCTTCCTCCCCGTCTTTTCTTTCTTCTCCTCCTCCTCCCCTCCCCCTCCTCCTCCTCCTCCTCCTCCTCCTCCTCCTCCTCCTCCTCCTTCTCTATCCGTAGCTGCTGATCACCGTCCTCCCTTCTCCCTCCTCCTGCTCCTTCAACCCGTGCTGCTCCTCCTGATCCTGCTGCAGCCCTTCCTCCTCACCTCCAGCCTCGTCCCTCCGTCCTCCTCCTCCTCCTCCTCCTCCTGGTCTATACTCCCGCCCTGCTTGTCCCTTTTCTCCTTCTACTCCTCCGCTCTACCTCCCCATTCTAGTTCCCCTCCCTCGTTCGACCGTGCAATCGTCCTCACTATCGATTACACTATCGATCCCATAATCGATCTCACAGTCGATCTCAAGATCCATAGTAACAATTTTCAAATCGTCAACTGATTGGGGTTTTCTCAAGTGTAAGTTTCTTTCCTCTTCTCTCCTCGCTCCCTGTCTTTCAACCTCTCCACCCACTCCTTCCGATTCTCCCCCTCTCCGCCCTGCCTGCTGCTTCTGCGCCGTGAGGACTCCAGGCGCATTCCTGGGCACAGCACGGGGCCGCTGAACCACGGGGGCGCGCACGCCCAGGGGCGTCGCCACTGCCAAGGCTGGCCCTGATCGCAGAGCTGCCGCTGAAGACAGACTTCCCGCTCACGTGGCTGTCGACCAGCGGGCAGAGCTCTGGCCAGAAATTCGAGAAAGCCCTGTCCTCGGTCTCGGCCGCGCGCGTTCCAAAGGCGAACTTCTGGTAATTACAGGACGCAGTGGGCTCGGTGGACTCCTGGGACTTCGCGAGATTTCAATCAACTGGTCGGAAGGCCTCTCCGCCGAGTGGCGCCGCGCAGGACCCAATCCGGCACCCGACCATGCTTGCGACGAGTGCAGACTGCCGATGAGCACCGTCAGACCCCCCGGGAACTTGCTGCCGCTCCAGGCCCGGCCAGACGAGGGGCCGATTGGCATGTCGGTTCCTCGCCATCGCTTGGGCGTCCATTGCCTGTGCATGTTTCGATGTCGTGCGTAGATGTTTCACCCGATGAGTCAAGATGCTCCTCGATGGTCTTCGCCGAGAGAATATGCACACGTCGAAACGATACCAAATTTCTGGTGGCAAATGCCTGTGCTGGCTTGGGCGTTAGAGGCAACACACCGTCGGGCAGCGGATATGGGCTTCTGTAACGCTAGGAGAGACAAATATGACTGATGTTCCAAATGATTTGGGCAGATTTGGGCGTTCTCGCCTTTGGGGGATTCCGACGCTCCAAGACTCGGGTCGGACGAGAGAGGGGGTAGCAAGGGGGGGGGGGGGGGCGCAAATCAGCTCAAGTAGCTGATTTCCCTGGCGCCCTCCAGCGCCAGGAGGGGCCAATGTCTCGAGGAAGGCGCCCGGCGGCGGGGCAAAACCAGCTACATGCAGCAGATCTCGAACTGACATGTCGAGCGCTCCGCCCAAAGATGACCCCCGAGACCGCCAGCAGGCCCCCAAGAGGCCCCTAAGAAGCCCCAGGTCCTAACCCAAGGGGTCCCAAGAGGCCCCAAGGCACTTCCAAACAGTCTCCAAGAGGGTTCCGAAAAAATCCCAAGAGATCTCCACAGGCATTCAAGAGGCCTTTGACCTACAATCCAGGCACGGTTGCGGGGTGGGCAGAAGTCCACTGGATCCTACGACCCCTGTGGCTTGCCACAAAGTTGCTTTGGTTTCTTAACAGCTCCCCATGGGGTCTCGGCCGGACCCGCCGGCCGCGCGGAAGGACCAGACCAGACCTCATCGTCCACAACAGATATCCCCAAGACGGCCAAGATGGCCTACAAGAAGACGCCTCCAGAACGGCCAAGATGGCCCCAAGAGGGCCCAAGATGCACCCA
>CAUYUJ010016094.1:321616-506616 GCA_963575745.1 Prorocentrum cordatum | reverse complement strand
AGGGTGTCCAGCAATAACACATGTTTAATACTTAAGGTTCAACAACAACACCACCACCCACAACAACAACAACAACAAAAACACGAACAACAACAAGGCAAAACAACCAGCTGGTGCGCCCGGACCAGGTACACCAGCTGCTTGTTTCGCCCCACGTAGTGAAACAATCCATTGGTGTACCCAACCCCCACCGCGCAGCGCAGCGCAACGCAACGCAACGCTACGCGCCATACGGCCAACATAGGAAACCACATGCAGTCGTTGGAAATATTCTGGAACCCTTCGGGATCCCTACGGTAGCCCACGTGTTACCACGAGCTTGACCTATGCGCGCTCCACCGACCCGACCTCGGAACTGCAGACTCCTCCGGAATCGTACAAGGAATCCTGTCGACTGGGGCTCCTGTAAATCCTAAGGGGGTGCTATAGAATGGTTGGGGGATGATATAGAATCCCTCGGGGTTCCTATAGAATCCTTCGGGGATGCTATAGAATCCCTCGTGGATCCAAAAAGAATCCACAGGGGATGCGAAAGCATCTCTAGGGCAACCTTTTTAAAAGATCCTTCAGAATCTCTGCGGAATCCCGCAGAATCCCTAGGGGATCCTATAGGGTAGCCGTAGTCGTAATCGTAGTCGTAGTAATCGTAGTAGAAGTCGTAGTAGAAATAGTAGTAGTAGTAGTAGTGGTAGTAGTAGTAGTAGTAGTAGTCGTAGTCGTAGTAGTAGTAGTAGTAGTAGTAGTAGTAGTAGTAGTAGTAGTAGTAGTAGTAGTAGTAGTAGTAGTAGTAGTAGTAGTAGTAGTAGTAGTAGTAGTCGTAGTCGTAGTCGTAGTAGTAGTAGTAGTAGTAGTAGTAGTAGTAGTAGTAGTAGTAGTAGTAGTAGTAGTAGTCGTAGTAGTAGTAGTAGTAGTAGTAGTAGTAGTAGTAGTAGTAGTAGTAGTAGTAGTAGTAGTAGTAGTAGTAGTAGTAGTAGTAGTAGTAGTAGTAGTAGTAGTAGTAGTAGTAGTAGTAGTAGTAGTAGTAGTAGTAGTAGTAGTAGTAGTAGTAGTAGTAGTAGTAGTAGTAGTAGTAGTAGTAGTAGTAGTAGTAGTAGTAGTAGTAGTAGTAGTAGTCTACGTCCGTAGTAGCCGTAGTAGTTGTAGTAGTAGTAGTAGTCGTAGTTCGTAGTAGTAGTAGTAGTAGTAGTAGTAGTAGTCGTAGTAGTAGTAGTAGTAGTAGTAGTAGTAGTAAGTAGTTGTAGTTAGTAGTGGTAGAAGTAGAAGTAGAGTAGAAGTAGAAGTAGAAGTAGTACTAGTAGTAGTAGTAGTCGTAGTAGTAGCTGTAGTAGTAGTAGTAGTAGTAGTAGTAGGAGGAGTAGTAGTCGTCGTAATAGGTTTCATGGTAGTAGTCGTAGTAGTAGTAGTAGTAGTAGTAGTAGTAGTAGTAGCAGTAGTGGTAGTAACAATAATAGTAATGTGAATAATTTCAGCCGTAGTAGGCGTAGTAGTCGTCGTCGTAGTACTAGTAGAAGTAGTAGTAGTCGTAGTAATAGTGGTCGTAGTAGAAGTAGAAGTAGTCGTAGTAGTAGTAGTAGTAGTAGTAGTAATAATAGTAGTAGTAGTAGTAGTAGTAATAATAGTAGTAGTAGTAGTAGTAGTAGTCGTAATAGTAGTACTAGTCGTAGTAGTAGTAGTAGTAGTAGTAGTAGTAGTAGTAGTAGTAGTAGTAGTAGTAGTCATTGTAGTTTTACTATTTATGGAGGTAGTGGTAGCACAATGTGAGTAGTAGTGTCGTTGGTATACGGATTCCTGAAGGATTCGTTCAAACACCCAATGCGCTATAGGTTTCCTTGGAGCCCTCGAAGATTCCTATTGCGATTCCATAGTATACCGATGGGATTCGTTGAAGCCCTATGGGTTCGCATAGGGTTCGTTGAAGCCCTGTACGACTCGTATGAGATTCCTATAAGATTCGTTGAAGCCCTGGGTCCCGAAAGTATTCCAATAGGGTTCATTGAAGATCTATGGGGTCCAAATCGGACTCGTTGAAGACCTATAGGATCCTTGTCGGATACCCATAGGCTTCGTTGAAGCCCGATCGGATTCCTCTTGGATGCCTATAGGATTCGCTGACGCCATATAAGATCCCTATAAGATTCGTTTAGCCCTGTAGGGTTCCTTCTAGATTTCACAACGACTCGTTGAAGCCATTGGGTTTCCTATAGGACTCCTGAGGATTCGCTGAAAACTATAGGCGTCCTATAGGATCTGTTGAAGCCCAGCCGGGTTTCTTTAGGATTCCTGAACGATTCCAAAAAGATTCGCTGACGCCCTATAGGATTTCGATGGCATTCTAGAAGGATTCGTTGAAACCATATCGGGTTCTTATGGGATTCCCATCGGGTTCGTTGGAGCCCGATCGGATTCCTACATGATTCCGGTAGGATTCGTTAAAAACCTATCGGGGTCCTATAATTCCTGTGCGATTCGTTGAGGCCCCATTGAATGCCCAATCTGTCGTTGAAACCTCAAGGGGTTCCTATGGGATTTCTACACGATTCCGATGGAAATTTGCTAAAATCCCAGAGGATTCCTATAGGATTCGTTGACTCCCATGGGATCCGATCGGGCTCCTAAACGAATCCCATCGGGTCCTATAGGATTCCTACACGAATCCATATAAGCCAATCGGACTCCTATGGATCCCATCGCATCTTACAGGATTCCTATACGAATCCCATCGGATACTCAAGGACACCCTGTCGGGCTCCTATACGAATCCCATCGGACCCTATAGGGCTCCTATACGATCCCATCGGATCCTATGGGGATCCTATACGAATACCATCGGATCCTGTAGGGTTCCTACACGAAACCTACAGAATCCTACAGGACTCCTATACGAATCCCATCGGATCCTATAATACGACTATGCGATTCACATACGATCCTATAGGACTCTTATACGAATCCTATCGGATCCTATAAACCCCTATGTGCGAATCCCATCGGGTCTTATAGGAGTCCTGTACGAATCCCATCGTATCCGATGGGGCTCCGGTTTGGATTCCATAAGATCCTATAGGACTCCTATACGAATCCCGTTGGATCCTGTAGGACTCCTATACATATCCCATGGGATTCCATCGCGCTCGTATACGAATCCTATCGGATCCTATAGGGCCCCAAAAGACCTCATCGGACTCCCATGCGGCTTCAGGGCGCGGGGTAGGGTGCGTTGCATTGCTTTGCGTTGCGCCGGCGGGGTGGGGGGGGGGGCGGGCGCTAGCTAGTTGTTTCGTCAACAACAACAAACACAACAACAACAGCAACAGCAAAAACAAATTAGCCTGGCGAAGGACCCAACCATATGCAATTGTGAGTAATGCTGGTGTGAGTACCGTCTTCGGTGGATCTCCCTATGGGGCCACGAACCGTTTGAGGGGTGTGCCGAAATGGGTGTGGGGGCGGCATGCGAACGTTGCCACTGGGGCCTTCGGTGGAGCTCCTTATGGGGCCACGAAACGTGTGAGGGGTGCACCGAAGTTGGTGTGGGGGCGGCATGCGAACGCAGCCACTGGGGCCTTCGGTGGAGCTCCCTGTGGGGCCACGAAACGTGTGAGGGGTGTGCCGAAATGGTGTGGGGGCGGCATGCGAACGCAGCCACTGGGGCCTTCGGTGGAGCTCCCTATGGTGCCACGAAGCGTGTGAGGGGTGTGCCGAAATGGGTATGGGGGCGGCGGTGTGCCGAAATGGGGGTGGGGAGGCATGCGGACCCTGCCACTGGGGCCTTCGGTGGAGCTCCCTATGGGGCCACGAAACGTGTGAGGGGTGTGCCGAAATGGGTGGTGGGGAGGCATATGGAGGGGCCACGAAACGTGTGAGGGTGTGCCGAAATGGGTGGTGGGGAGGCATGCGGACCCTGCCACTGGGGCCTTCGGTGGAGCTCCCTATGGGGCCACGAAACGTGTGAGGGGTGTGCCCAAACTGGGGCCTTCGGTGGAGCTCCCTATGTGTCATGCCCTGCCACTGGGGCCTTCGGTGGAGCTCCCTATGGGGCCACGAAACGTGTGAGGGGTGTGCCGAAATGGGTGGTGGGGAGGCATGCGGACCCTGCCACTGGGGCCTTCGGTGGAGCTCCCTATGGGGCCACGAAACGTGTGAGGGGTGTGCCGAAATGGGTGGTGGGGAGGCATGCGGACCCTGCCACTGGGGCCTTCGGTGGAGCTCCCTATGGGGCCACGAAACGTGTGAGGGGTGTGCCGAAATGGGTGGTGGGGAGGCATGCGAACCCAGCCACTGGGGCCTTCGGTGGAGCTCCCTATGGGGCCACGAAACGTGTGAGGGGTGTGCCGAAATGGGTGGTGGGGAGGCATGCGGACCCTGCCACTGGGGCCTTCGGTGGAGCTCCCTATGGGGCCACGAAACGTGTGAGGGGTGTGCCGAAATGAGTGGTGGGGAGGCATGCGGACCCTGCCACTGGGGCCTTCGGTGGAGCTCCCTATGGGGCCACGAAACGTGTGAGGGGTGTGCCGAAATCGGTGGTGATGATGATGGTGATGGTGATGGTGATGGTGATGATGATGATGATGATGATGATGATGATGATGATGATGATGATGATGATGACGATGATGATGATGATGATGATGATGATGGGAGGAGGGAGGGGGGGGAGGAGGAGGAGGAGGAGGGGAATGCGGGGCGCCGTCTCTTCAAAACGAGAACCCAACACCACAGGATGGTTGGGAACAACGACGACGACGACGACGACGACGACGACGACGACGACGACGACGACAACAACAATCACACCACCACCACCACCACCACCACCGACAACAACAACAACAACCACAACATGAACAACCACAACATGAACAACCACAACGACAACCACAACCACAACCACAACCACAACCACCACAACACCACCACCACCACCAACAACAACGGCTCTCGCCTGACACTTCCTCACAATTTGTTGTAGAGTCGCGCTCTTGCGCGGGACTTTGCCAGAACGTATGCAAGAATCGTGCTCTTGCGTGGTACCGCCTCACAATGTATTTCGCAGCGCTGTGCCCCCCAGGCTCAGGAAGCACGATCTCGCTCTGGATTTCCTCACGATTTGGTTCGACATCGCGCCATCGCACGAAACTTCCTTCATGATGGATTGACGCTTCCACGACCCGCCCGCTCGACCTGGCCGTCTGACCTGCCCGTTGGGGTCCGCCCGCCCGATCTGTCCGTCTGGTTCTGCCGCTTGTACTCCTTCTCGTAACCCTCCTCCTGCAAATCTCTCTCGCGCTCCATCCTTCTCCCTCCGCCGAGTCTCTTTCCTCCTCCCTTCCTTCCCCCGTGTTGGGGCTGCGTCAACTACACGCGCCAGGTAGGGAAGATGTACCAACAAGGGGAAAATGATCGAAAACGGAGAGGGCGGGTATCGAGGGTGTGGGGTGTACGTGTTGAATGGCACGCGGGCAAATAAGAATGAATAATCTTAAACATATTGTTGTTGTCGTCGTCCCACACATGGCCCGGCCCGCGACCCACCCACGACCCGCCCGCGACTCACCCGCGACCCATCTGCGATCCACCCGCGACCCGCCCGCGACCCACCCACGACCCACCCACGACCCACCTGCGACCCACCCACGAACCACGCGCGACCCACCCGCGAACCACCCGCGAACCACCCGCGACCCACCCCGCGACCCATCCGCGACCCGATCGCGACCCAGCCGCGACCCGCCCGCGCCCGCCCAAGCACTCTTATCCGCAACTGCGGGCGCTTATCCTTTGATCGAACATTCTCTGCGTGGCTCGGGTGTGGCTGCCTCCGCGCCATCGGTTCTGACCTGTGATTTCTGCGCGTTTGGGGAACATCCAACTCGCACGCCCTGCACTGCGCAGGCGGTCTTTGCGTGGCGCGCTTGGCCTGCCGCTGCTACTTATGACCCTCGCATCGCCACCACGAGAACTGCTCATGGGCCCCAACCCGTGCTGTGTGTTCACTGGTAGACTGACCGCTCCGCAAAGTTCGGGACTCCTGCGCACCATCTTCTCGGAGAGGTGTGCAGTAATACGCCGGGAGCCCGCTGCTTGGAGGATGGAAACCGCTTTCGGTGGCGAGCCCAGGGGGCAAGCCTTCTCAGAAAACGCCAGGGCTTCTCAGAAGCCCTGCTTGAAAAGGCGCGAGGCCGTCTGAGAAGCCCCGCCGCCTTCTGAGAGGGCCTGCCGTCTCTCACTGTCCCCCCCTGGGCTCGCCGCCGACGGATGTTGGCCGAGCTCCCACACCAGCTCTGGTCGGGTGCCCGTCGCTGCCCAGGGCCCGACTTGAGGACAGCGCGGCGACGGCCTGCAACTGAAACTCCCCCCCTCCTCCTCTCACCCTCTCTTCCTTGTGCCCAAGTCCTTCACAACGTGTTCGGAGCCTCTGGAGCTCAGGCGAGGCCATGCCCATTCGAACGCACCTGGCGCCCTCCTCCTCGTCCTTCCTGCCTCCTCCTTCTCCTCTGCGCTCCGCGCCTCAAGGCGATCCACCCCGTGAACAGAAGATGCCCGCGCACTCGAGGAACGACACAATACCAACACATCAACAGCAATACGCCTCCTGGGGAGCGCGACGGGCACGACCGCCTCCATCTGACGGCAGGGCGGGTCCCTACCCTGCTCCAGGATGCGGAAGGGGGCTCAACCTTCCTCGCAAGGCGCGGCAGGTCTGCTTCTGCCGCAGTCGCCCCCCCTGACCCCTCGACCTTCGGAGAGGGATGACGAGAGAGGCGTGAAGCATGGCGAGATGACATAACCTTCCGCCTCCTCCTCCTCCTCCTCCTCCTCCTCCTCTACCTCGCCATCGCTCGGACGTCTATTCCCCGTGCATCTTTCGGCTCCGTGCGTGTATTGTTTCGCAAGATGGCCCAACGTGCTCCTTCATGGTGCTTGCAAGGAAGAGCTGCACACGTCCGAGCGATGCCAAGCTACGTTCAGATCCTCCTCCTCCTCCTCCTTCTCCTCCTCCCCCCTCCTCCTCTTCCTCCTCTCTCTCCTCCCCCTTCTCCTCCTCCCCCTCCTCCTCCAACTCCTCTCCTCATCGTCCTCCCCCTCCTCCTCCTCTCCCTCCTCCCCCTCCCCCTCCTCCTCCTCCTCCTCCTCCTCCACCTCCTCCTTTCCCCGTCTTCCCTGCGAGCGCGGGCGCCGGCGCAGCGCGGCACTGCGGCTGCTGCAGCGGCGGGCGCCAGGTGATCGGGCGCGGCTCGCCCACTGCGGGGTAGAGCACCGAACAGCTCCTCCTGTATTGCGTTGTGGATGCCACGACAGTGGGCACCCTAAGAGTCCTATCACTGAATTTAAGATGTGCTTACAATGTCGGAAACATGTTCTGAACATGTTTTAAACATGTGTTTTTACATGTTTAAAACCTGTCTCAGACCAGTGGAAATTATTTGGCAGCATGCTTCCTCTCCATTTACCGACTTCCACGAGTCTTGCGCTGCTCGGGTATTGATCTGTACGATCGCTGCGTCCTTCCCCTCTGCCAGACGAGAAACGGAGAGGCACGATCGGCAGAGGATCTCGATGAGCGGCTTGGCTAGGTGCGTGGCCCAAATGGGGGAAAGGGCGGCGAAGAGGAGAGGAGAAGTGGAGAAGCCCTCTCGGACGTAAAGGTGGAGGGAACAGGGCAAGAGCCCTCATGGAAGTTAAGATGTACGCAGACCATCTGAGGGCAGCAGTCTGCCCAACGTCTCGCACAGGTACTGACCCGCGCGGGTACTGGGGCCGACCCGCGCAGGTACTCGCGACGCACCTGTATACCGGTGCCCTCTCTTGCTGTCACCCTTTGACTGGGCGCCGTCGTGCAGGCTGCTGATGAGCTCGAGCAGCGCGGCGTTGTCACGGCGCATCTCCCCCTGCGGCCAAGAAACAGTCCTCTGCAGGGGCGCCGCTCTGGTGTGCACGTCTGGCGCGTCTCGTGTGCGCGCGAGAACCCGCTCGGCTTTGCCAGTGCAGGATCGCAGCAGAGAGCACATTTCACGGCCCGACCGTGGCCAGTGTTAGCGGCTGCGCCCGCAGCGCCACAGTGGGAACTGGGCTGAGAGTCGCGGCGCTTCCTGCCCCGGCCAAAGTGTGCGCCCTCCAATCTCGCCTCGGGGGGATTCGGCCCTGCAGACCCCTGGACAAAACAACAAATCACAAACATTGCAGGTCGTGCCGAAGAATCGTCTAGAGGACTTCTCTGGGGACAATTTTTCACACCGGGCCCATGTCTGACGGCCCCGCGCCCCGAGCGCGGCACCCAGAGGCCAGGCACGGCGAAACACCGAAGGCGACGACGGCAACACACACCGACAAGTAAAGTTGCATTACTTCTCCAGGGCAAGGTTGGATCTGGGGCTCGGCTTCGTGGCACGTGCTGGCTGCCCAAGCAAAGGTTGTGGCCCTGGCCTCAAGGGCCAGGCGTCTCCGGCTTCCTGGGCCTGCGCGGAGGGCAGGCCGCCCTGCGGGCGCAGCGGCAGACGCCGCATCATTCCTCGAACCTCGGATCTCCGTCCTCCGTCCTCCTACTCCCTCCTCCACCCGCTTGCTCCTCCTCGTCCTCCGTCCTCCGTCCACCTCCGTCTTCCTCCGTCGCCCTCTGTGCCCCTTATTCTCCTCCCCCTTCTCCTCCTCTTCCTCCTCCTCCTCCTGCTCCCCCCTGCGCGCCGCCGCCAGGGCAGAGCTCGGGGCCGCCGAGGCCAGTCTCGCAGAACACCACGCCGCAGGACGACACCTGGCGCTCCACGCGAAGCGGGGGAGGGAGGGGGAGGAGGAGGAGGAGGAGGAGGAGGAGGAGGAGGAGGAGGAGGAGGAGGAGGAGGAGGAGCGCCATGCAAAACGGCCGAGGAGATTCTGGGCAGGGGGGAGGGATATTCTGGGAGAAGAGGAGAAGGGAGGGGAGGGGAGGGGAGGGGAGGGGGATGGGGAGAACGGAGCGCTGTGCAACAATCAAGGCGGAAGGCGTTTGACTCTCGTCGGCCTCCGGGGGCCCTCCCCAGGCCCCCGGGGCCGTCAGCAAAAGAGACTCAGGATGGAACGCCAGTCCAGGGAATAGGTCGAGACTTTTTTGGAGGCCCACGTTGTGAAACACTCGCGACGTCGGGGGTCTGGGGAAGGGGCCCCTCCTCCTCGCCTCCTCCTCCTCCTCCTCATCTTCCACGGCCTCCGTCTCCGCCCACTTCGTCGCCGACGTCGTGGTCCTCTCGAGGGTCGGCGGCACGGGCCGTCTTCGCAATAGGTCGAGACTTTTGGAGGCCCACGTTGTAAAGTATTCGCGACGTCGGGAGTCTGGGGAAGGGAGGGGAACGGGGAAGCGGGAGGGGAAGCGATAGAGGGACATGGTAGCTGCGCTCGCGCCATATCTAACACCCCATCCCTTCCACCATTTGCAAGAAAGCTCAGGAACCGAACCGAACCTACCGAACAAAACAGGGCCGAACCGAACCAATACGAACCGCACGTTTTGCCAACAAGAACCGAACCGAATCGGAACCGAACGAGACCGAATTTCGAACCGAATCGAACCGAACCAGATTCGACTTCGAACCGAACCGGGCCGAACCTGACGGAATCGCACCGAACTGGACGTCTCCGGGGGGGGGAGGAGGAGGAGGAGGAGGAGGAGGAGGAGGAGGAGGAGGAGGAGGAGGAGGAGGAGGAGGAGGAGGAGGAGGAGGAGGGCATTGAGGAGGATGAGGGTAGGGACGAGGTGGAGGAAGAGGAAGAGGAGGCCAGGAGGAGCAGGAGGAGGAGGAGGAGGAGGAGGAGGAGGAGGAAGAGGAGGGAAGGAGGAGGAGGAGAATGAGGATGGGGAGGATGAGGAGGAGGAGGAGGATGAGGAGGAGGAGGAGGAGGAGGAAGAGGAGGAGGAGGAGGAGAAGGAGGAGGAGGGCAGGGAGACAGAGCAGGAGGACCTTCTCCCGGCCCTCCCCCCAGCACCCCCCCTGGCACCCCAGGCACCCCTCCCCCGCCACCCCCCGCGGCACCTCCTGGCACCCCGCCCCCGCATCCACCCCCGGCACCCTTTCCTGCCATGGCACCACCCCTCGG
This sequence comes from Prorocentrum cordatum, assembly GCA_963575745.1. Taxonomy (NCBI): domain Eukaryota; class Dinophyceae; order Prorocentrales; family Prorocentraceae; genus Prorocentrum; species Prorocentrum cordatum. The sequence goes on along the minus strand of CAUYUJ010016094.1, from coordinate 496,551 downwards.
CCCCCCCCCCCTGGCACACCCTCCGGCCCCCCCCCTGGCCTTCCCCGGCACTCCTCCACGCCCCCACCCCCGCGGCACCCCCGCTGGGCACCCCCCTGCCGCGGCCCCCCCCCCCCCCGCCCCGCCCGGGCCCCCCCCCCCCTGGCACCCACCCCGTCCTCGGCAGCGAACCAGGCGGAACCGGAGCGAAACGCATTTCAAACCGGGCCGAACCAAACGGCACCCCTGACAACGACGAACCGAACCGAACCGAACTGGAAAATTCCGACGCCGAACCGAACCGAACCGAACCGGACCCATTTCGGAACCTAACCGAACCAAACCGAACTGGACCCTTCCTGCATTTGGGCTAACGTTTCAATATCCGCCGACGGGCGTACTAGCGGACCTGGAAGCTCCCAAATGACCCCATCGCGTTCTGCGCAAGCAGAAAAGGGAACCGGAGTAATTTGGAGGTGGGCGAGCTGGCGAGTGAGCAGGGGAATAAGAGAGAGGACGAGGAAGGAGGATGAGGAAGGAGGAGCAACCGCAACATCAGGAGCAGGAGTAGGAGGAGCGGAAGGAGCTGGAGGATGAGGGAATGGCGGAGCAGGGGAATCGGGGCGGCAACGACGAGGAAGGACCCCGATCCAGAAATCAGGCCCGCGCTGGGGCGGGAGCGCAATTCGGAACGACGGGAGCAAACTGCCGACCCTGAATGAGGCGAAAGCTGCAACGGGAACACCTTTTTGAACGACCTAGAATGTACCTGACTGAAGATCACGGGATCTGAAACACAATACCCTGAAACTATGTGCATTAAATGAATATGCAGGGGGACAACTGCCTCCCTCGGGCTGGATCTGGAGGCGGGAGGGGGCAGGGGGAGATGGATGGTGATGGGGGTTGTTCTCTCTCCCTATGTATCTATCCTTCTCTCTCTCTTTCTCTCTCCCTCCCCCTCCTCACTTCGATATCCAATCAAAAGACTTCTGCGTGAACCTGGGGAGAAGTCGGGGGAGGAGGCGGGGAGAAGGCGGGTGAGGAGCAGGAGGACGGCGGAGGAGGGAGACGACCTGCAGGCAGGGCGATGACGCCGCTCACACACTCTCTCCCTTCCAGTGGGAGGCGGCAAGCAGAGCAGGCGGTGGTGAAAGCTGCGCGCCTTGCTCAGACTCAGGCCCAGTTCATCGCATGATTGCGTTTTGTAGTGGGGAGGCACGTTCCCTGGTGTCGTTTCGGGAGAGCTCGACAAAACATCCCTAAGAAGGAACCCGCGCAGCGCAGCGAGCGGCTGCACAGACCACGGTGAGCTCCGGCGCGAGCACCGATGTCGCAGACGTCGCTGGGCTCGCGCATTTCCCCCTGTCGGGTCTGCTTCGCCGCATGCGTGTGGCGCAGAAGCAGAAAACGCCCTGACAGACCCGAGCCGGGGGGGGGCGCACGTACTGGTCGAAGCTCCACGTCATGGCATCTCCCTCGCTGAGGCCCAAGAACTCCTGAGCGGTGATGGGTGGCCGCAGGTGGGGCTTGCCCCCAGCGCGTGGGGCTGGCCCCCAGCACGGTGTGTTCCCACTGGTGAGCGAGAGGAGGGGTAATGCCCGTCAAGGGAGGAGGAGCACGAGAGGCAGCATCAGCAGGATGCGTGGCGGGAGCCGGAGGATGCGTCGGCGGAGGACTGGCAAGAGGAGAGGGACGTGCAGGATCAGGAGGACGCGTGAGCAAAACCAGGCGCAAAGCAGCAGAAAGAAGAAGGAACAGATCAGCAGGAGGATGAGAAAGCGGATGATGCGAAGCACGGAAGATGGGGATGATCGATGGTCGATACCCTATTTAGGTTTTCCGAGACCAGAGATCGAGGGTCGATATCGAGGTCTTGATCGAAGATCAAGGATCTCGAGGCCTTTATCGCGGATCGAGGATGATCGAGGGTCGATACTCGTGTCCCTTCTTGGTCTCTGGATGCCCTTGCATGCCTCTGGAGACCTCCACTGACTTCTGGAGGCGGAGGGGGGCAGGAGGCGATGAACAACCTGTCGGATATGGTGGGAGATTTGGGACGTGCTTTGGTGTGACGGTGGATCCCACACGCGCTCATTCAACATGTCGCTAAGAAACGATGCCACCGACCGCCTGGCTGATTATAGGCCCCCTGGAGGCGATGATAGATAGGGAGAGGGAGGAAGGATGGGTTGAGGAGGAACACGTGAAGATCACGCGGGGTGCACCTCGCGGGCGTCGCGCACCTTCCTGGCGTCTGCATTGCTGCGTTTGTGGTCGGAGTGAGTGAGACGGCGTCCTTCCAGGGGTAGCTTGATCACTGTTCCATACTAATACGCACCCCCTCCCCCACCCGACCGGCGACAAACCCAGGACCATGACAACACCCCCCTGCCATCCCTGGCCATCTCTGTCAAAAAATTATGCTAACGGAGTTCCCCACATAAAGAGATTAACGGTTTCGTGGGACCCATTTTCTTGATGCCCTCCTCGCTTTGGCGGGGCCCCGCTGGAAGGGGGGAGGGCTACGAAACCTGGCGAAGAGTAATGCTTTCCGCGCTTTACCATGTAAATAGTATGGTTTTCGGATACCCTCCTCGCTCAGGCGGGGCCTCCCTGGAGGGGTGGGAGGGGCACGAAACCATGTAAATAGTATGGTTTTCGGATACCCTCCTCGCTCAGGCGGGGCCTCCCTGGAGGGTGGGAGGGGCACGAAACCATGTAAATAGTATGGTTTCCGATACCCTCCTCGCTCAGGCGGGGCCTCCCTGGAGGGGTGGGAGGGGCACGAAACCATGTACATAGTATGGTATTCGATACCCTCCTCGCTCAGGCGGGGCCTCCCTGGAGGGGTGGGAGGGGCACGAAACCATGTAAATAGTATGGTTTTCGGATACCCTCCTCGCTCAGGCGGGGCCTCCCTGGAGGGTGGGAGGGGCACGAAACCATGTAAATAGTATGGTTTTCCGATACCCTCCTCGCTCAGGCGGGGCCTCCCTGGAGGGGTGGGAGGGGCACGAAACCATGTAAATAGTATGGTATTCCGATACCCTCCTCGCTCAGGCGGGGCCTCCCTGGAGGGGTGGGAGGGGCGCGAAACCATGTAAATAGTATGGTATTCCGATACCCTCCTCGCTCAGGCGGGGCCTCCCTGGAGGGGTGGGAGGGGCACGAAACCATGTAAATAGTATGGTTTTCCGATACCCTCCTCGCTCAGGCGGGGCCTCCCTGGAGGGGTGGGAGGGGCACGAAACCATGTAAATAGTATGGTTTTCCGATACCCTCCTCGCTCAGGCGGGGCCTCCCTGGAGGGGTGGGAGGGGCACGAAACCATGTAAATAGTATGGTTTTCCGATACCCTCCTCGCTCAGGCGGGGCCTCCCTGGAGGGGTGGGAGGGGCACGAAACCATGTAAATAGTATGGTATTCCGATACCCTCCTCGCTCAGGCGGGGCCTCCCTGGAGGGGTGGGAGGGGCACGAAACCATGTAAATAGTATGGCAGGCGGGGCCTCCCTGGAGGGGTGGGAGGGGCACGAAACCATGTAAATAGTATGGTATTCCGATACCCTCCTCGCTCAGGCGGGGCCTCCCTGGAGGGGTGGGAGGGGCACGAAACCATGTAAGTAGTATGGTTTTCGGTATGGAGTGGTATGGAATGGTATGGTAGGTATGGTATGGTACGGTATGGTATGATATGGTATGGTATGGTACTGGAGGTATGGTATGGTATGGTACGGTGTGGCATTGGTGTGATATGGTATGGTATGCTATGGTACGCCATGGTATGGTATGGTACAGTATGGTACGTATGGTGTGGTATGGTATGGTATGGTATGGTATGGTATTTGTGGTAGGAACTATGGTATGGTATGGTGTGTGTGGTAGGAATAATATTGTGCTGTATGGAAAATGGAGCGGGAGGTGGGTGGGAAGGAGAGGGTGTTCTGGGAAAACAAGAACCCCACTCAGGATGTGGGGAACAATACAACATGCACTCTGCACCAAAACCTGGATCGTGCGCCGACGCCCCGCCCGCGAAAACTTTGCAGTGTTTTTTGCCAGGGGCGGCGGGGGTGCTGGCACGCGGCCTGCTGTAGGCAATGCCCCCCCCCACACCCATTGCAAAACACAGTGCAAAAGGCTCGGACGCCGCCCCGCGATCACTTTGCAACGATTTTGGGGGCAGAGACGGCGGGGGGGCCGCCATATTGCTTGCTGTGTGCAATACCACCGCACCTCTGCAGCGTGCAGGCCCACTATCCCATTCAACAAATCATGCAAGCTTCACTTGGCCAGGGAAAAACGGGTGTGGCGGCATGCTGACTGCTGTGTGCTGGACTGCTATTCCTGTCAAAGACGAGTGCACTGTGACTGCGGGCGCACGCCCACACATACAACGCACAATGCTCGCTAGCCCGCCGTCATTGTGCGTGTTTTTGACAAGGACTGCGGGGCGCTCGACGTATTGCCCAATGTGGCGCACCTGGTGCGCGTGGCGCACCTCGCGGGCATCGCGCACAAGGTTGATTCCCGATGGTTGTCGATGGCGGCCCCTACCTTTGCTAAGACTCGGGTGCTACTCAAGTAGAGTGAAGTAGGGTGGGGGTGAGCGACACGGCTTGCGGCTTGGGGTCGCTTGACCCCTCCCCCTACCCCCTCCCCCCGGGTCTGGGGGTATTCGTGACGCGTTGGAGCGTCCCAGATGGCCCAAGATGGCTCCAATGTGGCCTGAGAAAATCCCCGATGGCTTTCAGGACTGTGCAAGATAGCCCAACATTGCTCAAGATAGTCTCTCGCATGCCTTGAAGAGGTCCCACGACCGCACCAAGATCGCATCAGGACGCCTACCAAAGACGTTCCTGAAAATATTCCCAAAATATATTGCATCCTCGCTGTTTCGCTTCCGATGGGCTTCCGGGGGCTCAAGGTGCTTCCGACATGCCCACAGGTGCCCCAAGGAGGGCCCAAGAACCAGAGCGACCGGGCTGAGCCCACCCTGCTTTTCCGCCGATGGCCTCCAGGGGGCCGACGATACTTGTCCACGACGCGACGAGGCCATGGGGAGGGGGGTACAATCGGACCTAGGCCAGAGAATATCACTGAGGAACATGAGGCCCTCCGCCGGCCAGAGCGAGCAGAACATCCAAGGGTGCACGAGGACATCCAACGAGCACGAAGAACAGTAGGCTTAAGTCGGGCGTATCCCCCTACAGGAGGATTTTGGGCGAAAAATATCACATACTCAAAAATACTCCCAAATGGTCAAAAATACTAAAACAATAGTCCCCCGACTATTTTTTGACTATTTTTGAATATTCCTCATGTAAGGGGACAGGCCCGACTTACCAGTAGGGCCCCCTCCCCGAACCGACCTCGCCTTCGTACCTCGGTCCGCACGGCGGACGCCTCGCGCCCTTAGCTGCCCCGATACGCCACACGCAACACGTGTCGTGTTGATACGGGGCTCAACACGTAGGCCGAAAACGTACAGTCAACCCGCAGAGCAAGGATGCGCGATAAGGATGCAAGGCCCTTGGAAGCCCATTTCGAAGTTTTCGAGCGGGGCGCGACTAACGAAAGTGGCCAAGGATGCACCGAGGAGGCAAGGATGCAAGGGCACCCTTGGGAAGGTTGCCCGTCCTTACTATGCGGGTGGACTGTAGGTCCGACGCCGTGCAATCGCCTAAAATAAAGGTCCAATACGTGGAACCAACACGCAACGTATTGACACGGACGTCTTGAACACGGAACGCGTTGCGTTTCAAAACGGGCGTATCGAGGCAACCAAGCTCGCGCCACGTCCTCTCTTCGCCCCGCCGTGCGGATGCTCGCACCGTGCCGCGCGAGGAGGCGCTCACAGGCCCCTGCAGCTTCGCTCCCAGTGGGCGTCCGAGGCCGCGGGGCCATCACGATCGCCGCGCACCGGCATCGTGCATCGGCGCCATCGCAATCGCCATCATGCACCGTCGCCAGCATCTCCGTCATGCATCGTCACCAGCTCGCGAGCGCATCACCAGCATCGACACCATCAGAAGCATCGCAGTCGTCTTCAGTTGCCCCCCCCCCCCCAGCACAGCCTCCGAATCACCTGAAGAGTGTCCCAAGATGGCCCAAGAGAACTCCGAACGGGCCCGAGAGGGCCGCAAGACTGCCTGAAGAGCGTCCAACGCGGGCCCCAAGAAGTCAGTCGTCGGACTCCAGCGGGGCGGGGCTGACTTGGACCTCCACTTTTCTTTGATCGTTGTGCCCCAAGATGAACCAAAGCGACCCCCCAAAGCCCCAACAAGGGCCCCAATAGGGGTCCAAGAGGGCCTCAACGGCTCCAACATGGACCCAAAAGCACGATGGTTCCGAGAGGCCTCAAAGAGGCACCAACAACGAAAGGCCCGTGAAGGCCTTGATCGATGAGCCGTCATCTTTGTCTTCTTCTCCCACAGCCTTCTCCTCCTCTTTCTCTGCTTCCTTCCCCTCCTCCCCCTTCTCCTCCTCTTCTTCCTCCCCCTCCTCCCTCTGCCCAGGGGTCACCAGACATGCAGTGGGAACGCGTGATGTAAAACACATGTTCCTTCTGCTCGCCGTCCTCCTCCTCCTCATCCTCATTCTTCTCCTCCTCCTCCTCCTCCGCCTCCTCAGCATCATCATTACCATCGTCGTCGCCACCATCATCATCAGCATCATCAACGTCATCATCACCATCATCACCACCACCACCACCATCATCATCATCATCATCATCATCATCATCATCATCATCATCATCATCATCACCAGCATCATCAGCAGCATCCTCGTCTTCGCCATCATCATCACACTCAACATCAACATCAACATCACCATAAGCATTATCATCATCAGCAACAGCATCATCATTCGTCCTCCTCCTCTTGCTCAACCTACTCATTCCCATGTTCCTTCTCCTCCTCTCGGTGATCCGGCCTTCTTCTCCTCTTCTTGCTCTTCCTCCTCGTCCTCCTCCTCCTCGCCGTCATCATCACCACCACCATCATCATCGTCATCTTTGTCCGTATCATCATAATCATGCTCATCACCATGACAATCACCATCATCACCATCGGCATCATCATCATTTTAATCATCCTCGCCATCGTCATCATCACCATCATCATCAAAAAGCATCATCATCATCATCGTCATCGTCATCGTCATCATGATCATCAACACCAATATCAACATCAACATCATCATCATCATACGTCCTCTCCTTCTTGCTTCTCCTCCTCACCCTCCTTCAACCCGTCCTCCTCATCTTCGTCATACCGCCTTTTATCCCTCCTTTTCATCCGTCCTCCTACTCCAACTTCTCATTCGAGAGGGCTTCGAAGGCATGCGTGGTTCACTGCGGGGTCCGCTCATGCTGATCCAAGTCTTCGTTTTGACGACTGCCCCCTCGCAGTTCCACTGCATTTTCCCACGCGTCCCTGATCAATGCTATTCGTCTGGGTATCGTTTCCCAGCCCATTTTTGCACTGCATGCTCCCTGATCAGGACAACTCGCCTGGGTATCGTTTCTGGATGGGCTGGTGGGGATACGCGACGCGTCTAGTATATGATTATATTTACACACACATATTTCGCAAGGGGACTTCGGGCGGGACGGTGTGATGTAGCACCAGGTGTGCCTGTGCGCGCGCGTGTGTGTGTGTGCGCGCGCGCGTGTATGTGTGTGTGTGTGTGTGCGTGTATGCTTGTGCGCGTGCTCCCCGCCATCCACTCCAGGATGGCAAGGTGCTGCCGCACTCTGACCCGGCGCGCGTGCGCGGGCACCGACCTGGGTTTCGGCCGCCGCACTTAGCTTGCCTCGTCTCGTCGCCGCGCGCGAGGCCGCGACCGCCAGCAAGTGTGTGTGTGTGTGTGTGCCTGTGTGTGTATGTGTGTCTGTGTGCGTGTGGGTTTAGTCAAATCCACCTCCTCCTCCTGCTCCTGCTCGTCCTCCTCCTCTTCCCCCCACTGCCTTCAAGCTCACTTCACCTTTACCTCTTCCTGCTCCTCACCATTCGCCTCTCGTCGCCGTCATCGTGCTCCTCCTCCTCCTGCTCCATGCCTTCCCCCCCTCGGCCTCCACCCCACTCCTCTTCCCCCTCCTCCCGGTTCCCCCTCCCACGGCGACGCCCCAGGCAGTGTGCGCGGGAGGGGGGCGCTCCTGACCCCACCCGGCCTTGCCTGCCGCCTCTGTGCGCGCGGCGGTCAGCTCCTCTCCAGCCAGCCCTGCGTGCCTGCTTGCGCGCTCGCGGGCGGCGCCGTGCGGCGGCCGGGAGGCCATCGCCACCACTATCGCCATCGCCGTCGCTGTCGCCATCGTCGTCGTTTCTGATCCTCATCCTCCTCCTCCGCCGCCTCCTTCACCCCCCCCTTCTTCCTGTGCCGCCTCCATCCACTACAAGTGAGGTGTCGCCGCCAGGGGCCACCAGCGAGGGGGCCACCAAAACTTGCAAGCGCTCGTTTTGCTGATGGGGCGCGACAGGGGGGCCGCGTGCATGACAGGGCCGCTGCTCGCGCCACGCTGGAAACTGCGAGGGGAAAGTGTGTGCTCGCGCGGCACGCCCCTCGTCCGGCACCTGCGCTGTGGTCGAGGAGGCCTTCCCCGCCGTGGCGATCCACGGGGGAAGGGGAGGGGAAGATGAGGGCGGAGAGGCAAGGAATGATCAGGGAGGGAAGGGGATGAGGACGAGAAAGAGGAAGACGAGGAGAAGGAGGAGGAGGAGGAGCAGGAAGAGGAGGAAAGATCTGGATGGGAGAAGGGGAATCAAACGGAACGGAGCGGAACACTGAGAGCGAACCGCGCGTGCTGGCGCCCAGCTGCGCGCCCTAAGGGCTCGGTGTAAGCTGGTCGGCCCATCGAGCCAGCGGGCGCCTGCGGGCTCTCTGCTCTTCTGGAATCCAATCGTGTGCTCTTCGGGCCCACCGTTCAGCACTCAGCCAGCCCAATCGTGCATTCCAGCGTTGAAGCCTGGAGCGGCGCTCATCAGTCCCTCCGGGTATGCTGAACTACGCCATAACGTGCCACGCCTCGGTCGCAACACGCTGTGCCCATCCCACCCATGTGTCAATGTCCCCTTGTGGCGAAACAGTGAGCCGTCGTCCAGACATCGCCCTGATCGTCTTGAACCGCGTGCTTTGCAACCGTGAATCCGGTTCATCTATCATCACTCAGTTGCCGCAGCCGTAGAAGACAGTTGGGCTCACACTATAAGGACACCCTTAGATGGATCGGGCCACCCCTGTCAGTCACTTCCTGTTTGAAAATACCCAACTTCGCCCAAACCTTCTTTAATCGATGTGCGACTTCGGAACCGTGAACACTCGTTAGTGTCAGTGCTCGCCCCAAATAGATATTGCTGGAGTGCGGCTCCATAGCTTCGATTGTCATTCCTCCCACGACAACCATTCTTACATTGCTCCCATGACCAATGTTGTTGTGCTGAAATTCGTTCCCTCTGGGTGTAGCTCCAGACCGACTTTGGCACGAAGAAGGAAGGAACCAGGGGAACAAGAAGAGGATACATCCGACGCTGCAACGCACCCTTCCGTCCAAAGCCCCCTCCTCATTCACCCATGTAAGTAATCCTTTCTACTGTTGTAAAATATTCCCCCCTCCACTTGGATGAAACACAAGGTAGCCCCAATTCGAAAACAAAAAAAGCACAAGCCCCCCGTCCGTCTAAGCGTCGCAGGATGCTTGTGTCCTGGACGCGTAGCCCGCGGAAGTCCCACGCGAAAGCCCTTCAAGGAGGCCCAGGGCCCAGGGACAACCTCGTTTTGGAAAAGCGTGCCCTCCATCAGTCTAGTCGCTGCAATATGTCAAAATGTTGGAAATCTGTCTCGTGGATGTCTGATGCGAGAGCCCCGTTTAGAAAGAGAAGCCGCCCTTCATCAGTGCTAGAAAAAAAGGTCGTGAGTGTAGATGTAGAGGGCGAGCTATGGAACGCTGGGACGTCAAGGTCGAAAAAGGGTCACGTGAGTGGAGATGGTGGGCTTCGTGCTCGGACGCCCACGAGACCAAGGGGAGATCCCAACACGGTGGGGGCGTTCGTCAAGAGGCAGCTTCAGACTGTGGGAAATCATTGTCTGATGACGGCGGCGGTGAGATCCACGGCCGGCCCGCAACTGGAATTCCACCGGCTTCAAGACGTTGGCTTCCTGATCGGTTCGTTGCCTAATGCGCCCAGAATCTTGGAAAGGATGCATCACCCACTCGCGCAGCTAAGGGGACTTCACGGAGCAGGGCGAGAGCCCTTTCTTGAAAACGACCCGCCCACTATTCGATTTCGGTTGTGCTAAAAGTTGTGCGCGGCGCAACCAATGCGAAAACACCATGGTGTCCACGCGCCAACGCGATCGCGGCGAAGACGGCGATGAAGATGATAATGTGGATGCCTTTTGCTGCTGGTGGCGGCGGCGGCAAGCCTGGGAGCACCTGGGGAGGGATTATGGCGTCTGGGAGAGTCTGGGAAAGCCTGGGATCGTCCGGGGGCGTCTGCGAGGGCCTGGGGCAGCCTGGGGAACGCTCGGGTCCCACATCGGAATCGGCGGCGAAATGTGCTCGAAACATATCGTTTCATCATGATTTTGCGCTTCGGGGCCAGGGGGGTAGTCGATGCTGCAGATCAGCAGATGCGTGCCAAATTCAGTTCTCTACACGGGATGGTGACGGTTGGATTGGATGGGTGTGCAACGTATCGCATCTTTTGCAATCGGATTTTGAAGGTTAAGTCAGATGGATGTGCACCAAATTCACTGGAAGACAAACAAGATGATGAACGATTCGGTCGTACGTATCAACACCGAATCGTATATGTTGCATGGTATGGTGAATGTTGGGTCAGATGGATGTGCTCCGCATCAGAATTGTTGCGTAAAATGGCGAAAGCTGGGTCGTACGACGGGGCGCTGGTAAATGTATTTTAAAATGGGGTGTTGAGGGTTGGGTCGTACGGAGGATGGCGAACTTGCAGCTGCCGCGAAAAATGGTCAAGGTTGGATCGGATGAACGTGCATCGAACAATAATGTGTTGCCCGGCTGCTGAAGGCTGGGTATGATTGAGGTGCGCGGCGCTGGACAGCCACATGGGGAGCTGGCCTCCATATTTGAAGTTGCTACAAATTTGTTAAAGCGAATGTGCGCGGCGCTGGGACGAGAACGGCGTACAGAAAACAAGCAGGCCTCAGTCTTTGAAGCTCTTGCAAGGCTTGTATAAAGAAACGAATTAGCGCGGTGCTCACGCAGGAAACGCATTTTGAATACCATCCAGGCTCCAACCTTGAAGCTTCTGCAAATTTCAGGTTCAAGCGAAACGCCCAGCACGGCTATAGATCCGTCTGTTGGTGCGAGAAGGATGAGTTATCCATGAGGAAAAGGGGTGCAGGAGGATGGATCAAAGGGAGATAGATAAGAGGAGGAGGAAACGAGGAAGTGGAGGAGGAAGGGAGGTCGACGAGGTGGAGAAAGAGAGAGAGAGAGAGACAAAGAGAGAGAGAGAGAGAAAGAACATACACAAGAGGTGCGCTTTCCCGGCCGACTGGCAGTCCTGGGGCGGGGCACATGGCGGGGCCTCGGCCCCAGAATTCTTGCAATTCTCGTGGACGCCCAACTTCTCGAATGTCGCAAGCGTGCCATACATCATTAACTTTCGCTAGTACTAACTTGATCCCCGTAGACACTCAGCTACCTGATCCTCGCAAATACGCAGCCTCTGTGATTGTGGAATGGTACATGATGTCGACGCGTCATCCCATCTCCTCCGAGGCCCGCTGGGCCTTCTGAGCTACTCTTGAAGTTCCAACAGGAATACTCGGCGTGCCAACGGCGCCTCACTGGCGTCCAACATTTGCAACCGCCCGCTGGTCACTGGTCACTCCACCACGGATCTCGCTCACAGGGCGTCACACGGCGCCTCACTGGTCACTCCCCCCACGGATCTAAAATATTCTTACCTTCGTCACCACTGCCTGGCAACACTCCGCCATGGCGTGCTGACGATGTGTCCGACGCCGTGCCCTGTTTGGCGATCCTCCATTCTGCTCCTGCAATCCCGCGGGGCAGTTTCTCTGTGCGCGCATTGCATTATGTTCGCCAATCATTGAATCACTACCCACACTTAGCACCGAATCGGAAGAGTCGCAAAAACTGTACTGTCAAACAAATGCGGATTTCGAATGCAGTGACTACTTTTTGTTAACAGACCCATCGCAGAAGCACATGGAACGCTTCAATGCCGAATTTGTCACATGGAGCACGTGGTCAATATTTGCATTATGCGGGTGCTGGAAAAATATCATCCAGCCGCAACACCACTTCGATACTCAGATGTCCATCTTGTACACGACGGTACTTCGGGCGCCTTGTGATATTCAGGATCTTGGTCTTGTCAGGGTAATGTTCCAGACCCCGCAGGAAAGCCGCGCGCCGAATATCAGAAAGCATCCCTCTGTCTTGTCGCAACGTTGCGCCAATCAGTAAAACGTCATCAGTAAAGCGCATCTTTGTCACCGTCCAGTCGGCGCAAAGCAACATCCCTGAGCACGTCTTCCAGAAAAGCGTTCGACAACCTGTTGCTCGAAGGATCATCTTGCCTTGTGCCTCGCAGGATGTTGTATGGTTTGCTGATCTGGTCTGTGCGCGCCCTCGCTTGGTACAATACCTGTAGCAGCTGTACATCTAAGTCCGGTGCTCGTTGCTTAGGCACCACGCGGCCAATACTGTCGCGGTCCACGGGATCGAACGCATTTTGGAACCGATAGCTCCAAAGGATCCGTTACCACTGGTGGCAATTTTCAAGAAACAGACTGGTGGTAAACATGTGGTGTACAGTGGCTACACCTTTCCAAGAACCGGCTTGGTCCAGTGCCAGCGAAGCGTCAAGGACAACATGCAGCAAGGCATACAGCAATGTGGCGGAGAGTGCGCACCGCAGCGGAATGATTGTGATCGTCGCATGAATTTCTAGCCGACGCCCGGGCTACACTTTTGAGTCTCACGCTGAAGGGACGAAGGAGGTCGATGAGGAGGGTGAGGAATTTGAATTGGGGGGAATGTGGGGGGGCAGGACGATGAGGAGCATGATGAAGATCAGGCGGGGAGGCGCTCTCCCGGACACTGCGCTCAGGCAGCCAACCGCTGCGCGACCGGGGAGGCACAGAGCCCCCCACACCCCCCTCCCGCGGCAGGTCCTCCTGCGGAGGGCGGCTGAGAACTTCGCCGCGGCCCCTGCCCGCCCCCGTCGTCCTCTTGCTCCTGCTCCTGCTGCTGCTGTTGCTGCTCGTCGTCATCGTCGTCGTTGTCCTCCTCCTCCTTTTTGCGTTGACAGGCATTGGCAGGGTGGCCGTTGCGTCAATGGAGGCGTTCGCGACCAAATAAAGAAAGAACGATCGGAACGTAACGCGCGATCGACCTGGGGCCTGTGTACACATGCCCCAGGTGTCGGCAACGTGCGCTCCTTGAAGAGAGAAGGGATGCGACTATGTCCTTGACGGGAGAAGGAAGGCGAAGAGGTGAGGAAAAGTAGAGAAGCCCTCTCAGGCGTAGATGTGGGCACCAGACAAGGACCCTTACTGAGGGTAAGGTGTACACAGGATCCGCCTCCACCGTTCTCTGAAAAACATCTCCTCACAATACACCACCACGAGCCCTGGCCAGGCCTATCGTGGTCCCCAGACTGGTGTACAGGCCTTCCTGGCCTAGGCCAGGAGGTCTGTACACCCATCCAGGGCAAGGAAGTGCCTGGCCAGGGCTGCTGATGGTGTATAGTTAGCGTCTCTCCAAATACTGGCGCGCACGAAGATGCGAGGACCTCGAAGACAGGCCTGAGCGGTGCCAAAGCCTGTCTGTCACGCAAGAAGCCGACGTGGAAAAAGGCAGCCCACGGAAGGTGATCTTGCGCTCTGATTCTGCGGCGGCATCAGCAGCGAAGGGTGCGTCGAAGGACTGGCATGGGCGGTGCCAGCCAAGCCATCATAAAAGGCCGACGTGGAACGTAGCAGCCCTGCGGCGGCATCAGCAGCGGAGGGAAGGGAAAAGGGAAGGGACGATGTAGGAGCGCAGGAAGAATGGTGGGGTTGCTGGACCTCGTACTCCTGCAACGAACGAGGCGTGGACCAATGGTACAACCGTAAAGGCTTTGCGCAACTTCACCGGTGAGTCGGACGTACTTGCGACTCTGATGTAAAAGGCATGGGCAAGCGATCTGCTCCTCCATCTCCAAACCTTCTCCTCTCCCCATTCCTCCTCCTCCTCCTCATCGCGTTGCGGTCGGTCCTGCTGACCTGAGTCTTGCTAGCACGAGACGCACGGTACTGGTTGGATGATTACGATCACGCGGAACGAGCACAAAGAGGACACGAAGGGAAGGAACATGAGGATGGTACTGAGAGAGAAACAGATAGCACATCGAACATTCGAGGTGAGCACGTGCCGTCCTGCAAACCTGGTGAGGTATAGTTTACTACCAATGAACGTGGCGGGTGCCGAATCGTTCGTCTATGTCCTCCGCCTACTCTTCCTCTGTTCCCCGGCCCTCTTTCTGTCGCAAAGCTGGCGCAAGCAAAATTGGCCAGGACGTGACGCGATGGCGACGGCTGTGACAACTTGCCGAATTTGGTGTGGTGGCGGTGGCTGCTTAGGATCTGTCGACATTTACGCTCGACTCGCTTAGCCAGCAAGGCTAGATGCAGGGCTGGTGAATACAGAGAGCCTATTCTACAAATGCTCCCCATCCCCTCTACCGCCACCAAAACCCGCCCCCCGTGCTCGGCCCTCAGGAGGTGGTGAAGTGACGATGCGGAATAATCGTCTGTGAGGGATGGGTAGGTTGGGAAGGCGGGAGGGCCTCCCAGAGTGCATCTGTGATGTAGATGCCCACGTGTTTGTCCTGTTCGGTTGCAGTCGAACGAAGGCCTGGCGTAGACTATCGGGATATTTCTGGTCAACACCAGCCAACTCCATGAGAGACTGTACGCGTCCGTGAACAATGGTATGTTGCCACACTTTGTCGAAGACTCGCCTGACGTATTCTTCTGTATGCTTATACATATATATATATACATACACCGCGAAGCAAGCTGCGTCTCGGCGGATCGCCACCGCGCCGTGGGCTCTTGGTGGATTCTCCTCCCGCCCCTTCCGACTTATGTGCTTCACACTGTAAGTGCACTCTCGAGGGGCCCACGCCCCGAATTCACGGGCGCTCCCGATCGCTCGCGGGGCGGCCCGCGCGACCTGTTTCGGAGGCCTCGGGCGCGGGGCTAGATCTGCGTGCATTCCTATGGCAGAGGATTCCTCGGAAAGGTCTTGTGTCCTCTCGCGCGTCCTCCCCAATCCGCCCGGCTGTGCTTCCAGCATGGCCGACTGGCCCGTCCTGGAACCCGCTTCGGTGCCCTCGAGGCCGGCTTGGAGGCTTCCCAGACGGCCCGGGAGGCCCCGAACGCTGCGCCAGCGCGGCCTCCAAGTCACCTGGGAGGGGCCCACGCGGCCACCAAGAAGGCCCCAAGAGGAGCCCAAGGTGGGGAACGCGAACTGACATCTGGAGCCCTGGACCCCAGGATGGCTTCGCAGACCACCAGGTGGCCCCCAAGAGCCCTCCCCAAAAGCCCACAGGATGCCTCAGGAGACCCCTCCAAGAGGCCCCCAAAGGAATTCCAGAGCTTCCCCTCGTCCACAGCCCGGACGCGGGTTGGGCCGACAGACGCAGACCCACCGTCTCCGTGACCTGCAGGAGGGCTGCCTTGGCGGCGTGCCGAATTTTCAATTTGTGTTTGGAACTGTTTTTGTCTGTCGGTGCTCGGCCCAACCCACCGGCAAGCCCCGCCGGAACCCGCCGCCGCAGACATCGGGGGGGGAATGGTGCTCTACTGCAAGATGGCTCCAAGACGGCCAGGGAGGCCCCATACGGGCGCCAAGACGGTCCAAGACGGCCTCCAAGTCCAAGACGGGCCAAGAGGGTCCCAGAGGCCTCCAAATGAGCCTCAGGATGCCTCCGATCCGGCGTCAAGGCAGCCAAGGATGTCCGCGATGCTGCCCAAGGGGCCTCCGAGAGGACGGCGGTGTGGCGCCGACGGACGCTTACCCCGATTCGGAATGAGCGCGGAAAGAGTAGGGCTCCGAGGTCCAAGGCGATGGCAAGGACCAGCCCTCGGCGGCGAGCCCAGGGGGGATGTGAGAAGGAGAAGGCCTTCTCAAAGGCTCGGAACCCCCCCTGGCCTTCAGAGAATTGTCTGAGCCTTCCCCGAAGACACGGAAAACTTCTCGGTAGGCGTAAGGGCTTCTGAGGAGTCCCGACGCCTTCTGAGAAAGCCTTCTCCTTCTCACTTCCCCGCCTCACTCGCCGCCGAAGCCCGGCATCGGTCTGCTTGTGGACCTGCCGCGCACTGTCTAGAACAAATATGTGTTCGTAGAGAAGGCAACACTCACCATCTCGTAACATGAGGACAGACACAGAAGCTTTCACAGAGCATCATAGCAGCACCTGCACATTCCAATGTCACTTTGCGGTAGGCCTGCCAGCAGGCTGGTATGCTTCGCCGCTGCTGGAAGGACTGGCCGCCCCCCCCTCGCGCGCCCTCCCCTCCGATGAACTCGCCGACGCAGCCGTCGCCCGGCGAGGCGAGAGCCTCCAGCGGGAGATCCTGGCTGAGGTGGCGCAGGTGTGACAACCGTCGCGATGGTGAGAAGGAGATGGAGGGGGAGGAGGCGCAGGAGGAGGAGACGCAATGTTTGAAGGGTGGAGGGAGTGAGGAGGAGAAGGAACAGGCGGCGGAGCAGGCGGGGCCAGAGGTCGAGGAGGCATGGTCATGAGGAGGAGGAGGAGGAGGAGGAGGAGGAGGACAATGAGGAAAAGCAGGAGGGGCCTGACTACTGTGTTGACGATGATGTTTTCCGATGTCTCATGCACGGTCGTGAACATTTGCTTTGCGTGTCGCGGCCGCGGTCCCAACGGCACGCCATGCCTTGCGAGTGGAGAACGTGCCGCTCCGCTACGCGAGGCGGGAGGCTCGGACAAGCTCGGGACGTGGACGCCTGGGGACCGGGATGTGGATAGCGTGTCTCCTCCTCCTCCTCCTCCTCCTCCTCCTCCTCCTCGTGGGCCAGAACCTGCGCAGCAACACGCTTTCCGACCGTACAAAATTGACGATGATGGTTTCAGTATTTCAGGTATCACGGAATCCTGAGGAACAGCTGCATGGCCTCGCCGAGGCCACCCTGCCAGCAGCAGACCAAAGAGCAGTTGAGGACGCCGAGCCCGAGGACCAGCCTTCCGCAGCCCGAGAGGCGCAATGGGCGGGTCCCGCCGCCCGCTCTTGACCAGCAGAGGTGGGCACCTTCCTTGCGCCACAGGACTACGACGGCTACGACGTTCTGAGTGGCGCAGAAGGGGAGGAGATGGCCACGACGAGGCCCTACGGCAAGCAAAGCTGCTGGCCTCTGCCCGCCCCGGTGACGACGCTGAGAGGGTCGGCGCGTCCTCCTCTCTTGTCGAGGGGTCGGCCAAGCGTGGCCGAGCGCTCTCGGCACTTGGGCGGGATTCCTGGATTGGGGAGGCCGCTTTGCGCTGCGCCAGCCCAGGAGGGGGCACGACGATCGCCACCGGCGTCGCCTTCGCCGCCGACCTCCCCCGCACCTGCAGTGTGCAGGCCCTGGCCGGCGCACCCCCTCCCCGCCCAGAAGCGTGGCCGCCCTTCGCGTGCCGCTCCGGGAGAGCCTGCCCCGCCCGGTGGGGCAGCGGGGAGATGCCAGGGCCCCGTAGGCAGGGAGCACGCCGTGCACCAGACTTCGGCGCGCGCGCGCGCGCGAGGAAGCTGCAGCCGTGGGCCCGACCGTGAGCCATGCTTTCGTCCCCTCCCAGGTGGGATTCTCAGAGCTCGTCTCAGCAAGATCCTTTGAGCCGGGACCGACCGTCCCGGCAGTCCTACAGTCCTGCCACGAAATGTTCTTAGAACCCCAACTGTTCGAATAACAAACACAATGTTCTTAGAACATGAGCCCGATGCGGCCAAACGAGACAGACTCCGCCAGACATGCTCTAAGAGCATTTCGTGGAAGCCGCACCAAGGGTTCTTAGAACATTGCTTGGCAGGGCTATAGGCCAGCCAGGACGCTTCACCACTGCCTGAATCTTGGCGTGCAACGAAGCCCCGAGAAAAATGCGCCCGCTTCCGGCAGGCCCGCGCCCGCTGGATGGCCAGCGCACAGGTCGCGCCACAGCGTTTTTTTCCGGAGCGCCGGGGGCAGGGTGAAGAGATACCTGCAGGGGCCCTTGGACACAAATAAAGAGACACAAATCACAGGATTTCCTATAATTGCCCGTATGCTCTGGGTTCTTGTCTTCCCCCCCCCACCCCACTTCCCATAACTATTTTCCCCCGTCTTCTGGGGAATCGACGATTCATTGTCTGTGTGCTTTTTTCCCTCCTGAGGATACGAGAACGGCGCCCGTCCACCGTACCATGTCTGGACTCCCGCCAGGGCCCGCTCCAGCGCGGTACGGTGCTTCGCTGTCTCGGTCCTGGGGGCCCAACAAAAAAATGCATCCTACCGCTTCTGGGTTGAGGACTGGCCACACCTCGGGAGACTCGAGGCCTCCTGGATGGGGCCCGAGCAGATGGGACTGGAGGATCGCGCCGCATCGCCGATGCATCGGCGATGCATGGGCGATGCAGTACCGAAGCATCGGCGAGGCATCGGCGACGCAAGCGACGCATCGGCGACGTTGGCGTGTAGAAAGTCGGGCTCCACACCGAGTCGCAACGGCGATGCGGCGCGATCCTCTGACCCCGTCAATTCCGACCCTAGCCGGGAGGGCTAGATTGGACAATAATGATGTCATGATGCGATTGGCTCAAAATACGTTCCATGAGCTCCAGAAATCCTCGTTGCTGGAAGCCGTGGGGAACGAGCCGGAAGTCGAGGAAGTGTTAGACATCTCAGAAAGCCTGGAACGCATCTTCATCATGACTTCTCGCTCCGCTGACTAGAGCAAGGCCAACGCTGCGATCCTCCGACATCATCTGCTCCGACCCCATCTGTGAAGGGCAACAATCGGGGGGACTGGCTCATGAGGGGGAACATCGACCTGGAATCGGCGATACGTCGCCGATAGATCGGCGATAGGCCCCCGATAACAAATCTGCACGCTCCTGGGCAGGGAGAGGCTATCAGACCCTTATCGGAGATCAATGGGCCCTTGGGGGTCGATGCATCCCCCCTGAGCACATCCCCACATACAGCCGGACCAAGGACAGACGACGATCCTTCTAGAGCATGAGAACCACCGCCGGAGAGAACACCCCAAACCATCAGCTCACCGAGGGTACCCTTCCCCAGGATGCATAAGAGCACACGACAGATACGAAAAACACCGAGGTACCCTGCCCGAGCCGACCTCGATCTCATACTTCGGTCCGGCCGTACCCTCCCCCTGTCGTTGCCCCTGGATCTGCGATGGGCCTAGAGAGACGCCAGCGCTGCACGGAGCACACCCTGCCGTCGCTCGGACGTCAATTTCCCGTGCCTGTTTCGGTTTCGTGTGTTCTTTTTGTTGCTCGATGGTCCAGGATGGTCCTCGATGGATCTCGCCGAGAAAAAATGCACACGTCCGAGCGACGCCAAGACACAGGCCGCCCGCCGAAAGGAGGCGAGCCACAGCCCGCCGCTGCGGGGGGCGAGCCCGGCGTCCTCGCCGAGGACGGCGGCGAAGAAGTGGCCTGCCGCCCGCGCGGGGGCGCGGGGGGCGCGAGCGGCCCGGGAGCCGCCCTCGTCCACGCCCTCTGGGGGGGGGGGAGGACTCGTCTTCCTCCTCGTCCTCGTCCTCCAGTTTCTCCTCGAATTCCTCCAGCAGCTCCTCCTCGGGTCTCTTCTTTGCCTCCTCCTCCTCGTCCCTCCCCCTTCTTCTCCACCCCCTCCTCGCTCCCCCGTCCTCCCTCAATTCCCCTTCCTCCTCCTCCTACTCCTCCTCCTCCTTCTCCTCCTGCTCCATATTCTCGCTCTTCCAGTCTTCCTCGCTCCTCCTTCTCCTTCCTCCTGTCCTCCCGAGTGTGTAGGCCCTCCTTTCCCACCCTCCCCATCTCTTGTGGTCGGCCCTCGTCGCCTCGATATCGCATCAGCCGGTCACGTATGTCCGGATCTAGGCCCATCTCCAAATGTCTACCATCGATCGGGTGTTGTTGATTGTGTGTGTGCTGTCGTGGATATCTTTTGTAATAATCATGTCACGCTCTGGAGGTCCCATCGATACCAATCCCATCCGCAATGCGCCATGCCGACGTGATGAAACCATGTGCTGCCACATATCAGTGTAAGTGGTGTGGGGCCTGTTGCCTGACAGCGTCGGTACTTACGAAGTTGCCGGATAACCCTGCGACGCAAAACAAATGCCAGAGTGGTGAAAACATTTTGATGTATTGCTGTGTGCGGTGCAGTGTAGGTGGTGCGGCCAATGGGGTGCAGCGCGATGCACATCAATGCGGTACTAACTAATACCAGTCAGTGTACAGCAATGCGACTCAATGTATTGCAATGCGTCCTAGTGCGAACTATTGTATAGCAGTGCGAAGCGATGCACACCAACGCACACCAATGCAACGCAATGTAACCCCATGCATTGCAGTGCTAGGCACTGCACAGCAATGCAAGTCAACGCGATGTAGAAACTGCCAAACAATACAAAACCATGCAGCGCAGCGCAAAGCAACGCAATGCGATGCACAGCAATGCAAATCAATGCCAAGCAAAACAACCCAATGCAAAACCATGCAATACAACGCGGCGACGGGCGGTGACGAGCCGGCCAGACCGTGACTGGAGCCCAACAGCGACGGCGGCAACGGGCGGCGACCAGCCTGCTGGACCGCCACCGGGGTCTAGTACACAAGTAAGAACGCCGAAGTGCAAACATTGATTGGGGATGCTACCCTTCCGCCCCTAATCAGAGGACTGTGCGAAATCAAGCTGCAGCCACGAAGGCCGCTAAAGAAGGAACGACACCCTTGCTTGGCACCAAAGAGCTCCTGGGGGAACGAGGGGAACTGGAGGAACAACCACGGAGTGCCCCAACGAACGAAGAGCCCCTTCCGAATCCAAAGCGGCCCACGTTTTAGCGGTACTAGGGCCAGGGCGGCAGCGATACACCCCGCAAAGGCCCGCGAACCCAGATCCTCTGGGCGGGCAGTCTCTGGGTGCCTTCTTGGGGTCCTTGGTGTTCTTGAGCGACGATCAAGTTCGGGTCTTGCGGGAGATGCGGTGTCGACCATACGCGGCGGCCTGCGCGGGCCGCCGGCGCGGCACGCCGCATTGGAGCCGAGGGCGCTTTCGTGCGACCTTACGCGGGAAGCTGACGCGTCAATGTCGGCGCAATCAATGTTTTTGGTGTCGCTCGCTTGATGGCTCCGGCAGTTCCTGATTTTCCCCTTGGTAGTCTCAGGGCCGTTCGATTTTCCTCTTTGGGCTCAGGCAGGAAGAAGAAGAAGCGGCCTCCAGCTTTTTACTGCACCTTTGCGCACCCCGATGCGGAACGGAATTCAGCCCAATTTCCCCAATCAAGGTCCAAACATTTCCGCCTCCACCGTAGCATGCATGATGGGTTTGCTCCCGGCTTTCATGGTGCCCGAACCTCCACTGCGTGAGCACACAACGGAAGCCCAAAAAGAGTTACGTGGCTACCCGATAATCGACAGTGGTATCCGCCGACCCCTTGTGGGTCTCTAGGCGTGTGAGATAGTTCCCCCCCCTATAGTCCCCCCCCCGGGGCCCCAAACCGGCGATTTGACCCCCCCCCCCCGGGCCCGGGACGAGCGCCTCCGGGGCTTTTCCGGGCCCCAGGAAGCCTCAAGACGGGCCAAGATGGCCCCAAGAGGCCTTCAAGACGGCCCACGGGAGCCCCGAGACGCCAAACGAGCGCTCCCAGACGCCCAAGATGGCTCAAAGACGGGCTAAGAGGCCTCCAAGACGGCCCAAGAGGTCCCCAAGAGGCCCCAAGAGGCCTCCAAGATGCGTCCCACGAGGGTCCCTAGACGTAAAAATTTGCCCATTCCCTTCGTAAAACGTACATTTTTCACGAATTCGCTTTTTGGGCTTTCGGACGCTCCCAGACGGCCCAAGAGGCCCTAAATACCGCCCCAAGACGGTCCAAGCAGCCTCCAGGGAAACTCAAAGGCAGCCCAAGAGAGCCCCAAGACAGCCCAAGACGCGCCCAAGATTGCCCAAGAGGGCCCCGAAGACGGCCCCAAGAGCGCTCCAGGAGCGCTTCAAGTGGCCTCCAAGAGAGCTCAATATGGTCACAGACGGTCGAAGAGCGATCAAAGACACCGACGATCGCCTCCAGACGGCCCAAGACGGCCCCAAGAGGCCCCAAGAGGCCTCCAAGATGCGTCCCAGGAGGGCCCCAAGAGGCCGCCAGAGGCCCCCAAGAGGCCGCCAAGACGCCCCAAGGAGCCCCCAAGAGCCCCCCAGGAGGCCTCCAAAAGACCCCCAGACGCTTCCGCATTGCGAGCCGTCAAGCCAACTGCAATGCACTCCGCGCATGCAGCCTTGCTCTTCCTCGCGACGTGCTCACAATCTTGCTCGGCGCGAATGTGCTGCTGCTACGCGAACTGTTTCGTGCGCGCTGCGAACGTCAACAGCCTCTTCACCCGTTTCGACTCATCTGCCACATCTTTCGCGGTGATGTTTCGCTGATCACAGCAAACATTTGGACCCCCTACGTATCTGCCACCACCCGCGCGCGACACCGCACCCTCACACAAGACGCCGCTGGCCAGAAACTCCTGGTCTCGCAACAGTCACAGAAGGGGTCGGCGGATGTGGCGTAAGCCTGTAGAATCTGTATATAGCACCACACACCCTACTGCTGTTACCAAACCTTGGCCTCAGCGACTTCGCCGACAACGCTTGAAGATGCGTCTGTGCCAATAGCGCTGTCCCTGTAGTATCACATTGAAAGAACACGACGCCCATGCAGTCCTCGCCCAGGGCACCCCTCTTGTATATATTGTTGAGGGTTAGGTGTACGTCCTGTAATGGTTTCTTGATATATACCTCCCTGCTCCTTCTAAAGTCTCATACGGGAGGCCCCCAAACACTACCGTCGTAATGCCCGTCGCACGCGGTGCAACTGTCGATGATCTAAGTGTCGTGCTGATTTGAACTTGTGGTAGGTCCTGCCTGCATTCGGACATTTCTTACCGTATCTCGCCATGTGTGCTGGTGATTCCTCCCCGTGTCGTCCCAAGGTCATCCTCCAAATTGGCAGTCCTGGTGTTGATCTCCCCCATTCACGCTTCCAGCGTCGTCTTGAAGGCGTGGGAGTCTGTGTTCATGGATTTGCCCGCTCTCATGACAGAGAACATGCGCTGGCGGAACATGTTGTGCATGTTGGCTAAAACTACCGGTGCCTCTGGATAATCAATATCCTCATGTTTCGGTTGGTCGCCAAATTCCGACTGGAACGTACTTGGAAAGGCACCAATGCAGCCTCCGCCCGAACGTGTTGGTGAGCGGTTCGTCGGGCAGCGACGTCGGCCTGTGTAGTATCCATGGCGGCACTTGGGCCGCCCAGCCGCGGCTGCTCGAGTACGCCCTTCGGCGGCGGTGCGGCCAGGGCGTAAGCCTCTGGGCGTCCAAGTCGTTTGGGTCCCCCCCCAGTCGGTCGCAAATCATTGCCACCTGCCGAACCTGCTGACATGACGATGGGCTGGAAAGAGTGCGTGAAATGTACACTTGGGATCGAGCGTGACATGAAGAATTATGATTGTAGAAAACGCTTGGGCCAACTGCAGAAAGCTGGGCGGCCAGGTGACGGAGAAAGTTGGGCGGCCAGGTGACGGAGAAAGGGGACCATGAAAAGGGTCCAGAGAACTCCCGAGAGGGGGCATCCTTGGGCCACCCCAAGGGAGACGATACATAGGGGAAGCCGTCTGTGCCCGCAGCGGGTGTGGGCGAGAGCCCTTTTTGATAGAGAGGGCCATTCAGATTCTGAGACCCGTAGGTGGATTAGGAGGAGGATGAGGAGGACCAGTGTAAACCCAAGAGCCATCAACGATGTTGGAAGACACCCTCCCTCCAAGCTCCCTCTTCATGGGCCCCTACGACAATTCATTTCCATTGAAGGATCTGCCTCGTTGGAAGGCAACCGGTGGGAGACCCGGAAGCATGCCAAAAATTGTTCTCGGGATTCCAACGCCACAGATCAACCTGATTGTTGCGTCCTGGCGATCCCGGATCGTGCCACAACGCTATGATTGGGATTCCAGCACCGCGAATCAAAGTAACTGTTGCACCCGCAGAATCCTGGAATCATCCAAAACACAATTTCAGGTACGTTGATCGTGGGAATCCGTGAAACTCTTGCACAAATTGTCAATGAACGTGCGCTGCCCTAAAACGGGAATCCGTCAAACTCTTGCAATCTTTTGAGACGAATGTGCGCGGCGCTGAGGCGAAAACCGCATTTTTGGAAACGGGGGATCTTCAATCCGTGAAGCTCTTGCATATTTTTAAAACGAATGCGCGCGGCGCTAAAGCGATAACCACATGTTGACAGCGGGTGATACTCAATCCGTGAAGCTCTTGCAAATATTTAAACAAATGTGCGCGGCGCTGGGGCGAAAACTACATTTTGAAAACCACCCGCCCTCCATCTGTGAAAATGTTGCCAATTCTAAAGCTTCAGAGTCATGAAGAAGTCTCAAAAAAAAACGCCCGACCCGCCATAAAATCTGGCCTCGGGGTGCGACAGGGAGAAATGATCTATAAGGAACAGGAATGGAGGAGGATGAGGAGGAGGAAGAGGATGATGAAAAAAAAAGGGAGACACTTGAGCACACATCCCAGGGCCAAGCACGCATGTGTGGGGTCGCCCATAATCTGGATATAGTGGAACGATCTTTCGGCGGCGAGCAATCGAACCCGGGTCCTTTCTCAGGTCTGGTGTGGGTGGGCGCTCTTGCAGCGCGGCGCCCGCGTTGATTGAGCGCTCACCCTGGGCCCTGGCAAACCATAGCGTGCTCGAGAAAACGGCACCACTACCCCGAGTGCGGCCAAACAATCATTCATCGGTGAGGCCGATAGAAAGAACATACTTGTTTCTCGTGTGGGTCGAAGCCTGCGGCCTGACGGCTTCGACGGCGACGGCGACGATGACGAACCGGGGACATGTCTCCAACCGCCCCTTTCCCAAACGGGGCGCTGTCTCCCGGGCATGTCTTGAACCCACCAGCCCTCTGGGCGCAGGAGGTCCAGAGCGTTTCCTTTTCTCAACCTCCTTCCTTTCCCTGCTCGGGAGGTTTACCCCCCCCTCTCCCTGGGTCTGGACGGGCTCCCCCGCGAGGGGTTAGAGCATCCAAGATGATAGCTTCAAGAAGGCTTTAGCTAGCCCAAGAAGGTTTCCAAGATCGCCCAAGAGACCTCAAGACGGCTCAAGACAGCCTCAAACACGCATCCAGGAGGCCTCAAGACGGCCCCAAAGCGGTTTCAAGCGCCCTCCGAACCCCCCAAGGACCCCACCAAGAGGCCAACATATGTTCGAAACCTACCGGAAATCCATGTTGTTTGCCTTTTCGCTTTTTCGTTTCTGATGGGCTCTTGAGGCGTCAAGATGGCCCCAAGATGACCCAACAGAGCCCCAAGAGAGGCCCAAGAGGGCCCCAATACGGCCCCAACAGCGCACACGATCGCTCTGAGAACGGTCCAAGAGGGCCCCAAGACGCCCCTGTTGGGCCCCCGAGAAAGAGCCCAAGAGGGGCCAATAATAGAAAATCCGATTCTACGACGGGGTCCGCTGCGCCAAAGACGCTTACCACAGGGAACACCCTAGCGTATCTTGCACCAGCTTCCATCTTAAACTTCGCTGCGGAACTCTATGTGTGATCCTTGTTTCTCATGGCCCAGGGTGGATACAGCCACCTGCGCTAGAGACGTTCACCACGGGGAGCACCACGTCGTATCTTGCACCGGTGTCCATCTTAAGCGTCAATGCGGGAAGCTATTTGTGATCCTTGTTTGTTTCTGAAGACGGCCGCGCAACTGCATGCTTCGGGCCGCTCTTGACAACTCCCCTGCTGATCGTTTCTGGATGGGCTGATGGGGGTTACTTTTTGACCGCGAGCGCAGACGGTACAGCCGCATGCCGTCCGAAGCTACAACTAACAACCGATAACCTAAAGTGCACCGGGGAGGGAGGAAGAGAGAACAAACGGAGGACAGCGGAGAGTAAGACAAGCCGAGACGGGCCGCGCGGCGCTCACAGGGGGGGTGCCATCGGCAGCAGCAGCAGCCCGGGGTGCACGCCAAAATGGCGATAATTGGCTGGCAGTGTGGTGTCCCGTGACCGTGGCGAGGGGCAACCCCGCGAGAGCTAGCGGCCCGCAAGCACCCGCGCCACTCCGGGGGACAGCACGCGGTTGGCTGAGCAGAGCAAGGGCAATGCACCCCACCAGGGGGTCAAGCCTTCAGGTGCGACGAAACCCGTGGGGGTGGCGGCGGAACGAGTGGGCGGCGACTGGCCAGCAGTGTACGCCGCGGGACAAGCACGCCGAAAGCAGACTGAAGGCAATCAGCCGCGCGGCGACGCCAGTGAATAAGCCAGCTGGCATGCAGGCGCTCGACGGACGGGGGTCCGGATCGCCAGGACTGGCAGGGCGACAGAGGCGTCGGTTCCCGCTCGGGAAGCAGAAGGAGACAGCCGGTGGGGCTGCTCTTTTGATCGCGAGCGCAGACGGTACAGCCGCGCGCCGTCCGAAGCTACAGCTAGCAAGCGAAACGTTGGTGGGGCTACGGGAAGCGTCAATAAGTGCTTGGTCGCATGACCACGTGTACCCGTCGCGAGAACGTTCCGAATACAGACCTTCGTGAGGAGAAGGGGGCAACATGGGGCAGACCTGTGAGCTAAGCATGCAAAGCCCACAACTCAAGATAAACTCCACGCGCGTTTTCGAGCTGAATATGTCCGCGGCGGCGAGGAGGGCGAGGCAGGAGGAAGAGGATGAGAAAGGAACAGCCTCATGAGTAGCAGAGAAATGAGGTAAGCATGGAGGGATGAAGTTGTTCGGGAGTCCTGGGGGCTCCCAGACGCTCTGAAGTGTTATGGGCGGCGGCGCAAGAAGCCTCGGAACGTCCTGTGAGGATGAGCCAGAGGGGGAGGAAGAGGCGGAGGTACAAACAAGCAAACGAACACAATAACTCACGCGATATATCTTACTGTGGCTCCCCCCCTGGCTGGCCCGAGAGCGGCAACGGCACGGTGAACCCGTCGCGCAGGGCCTCCCAACGCCACTCCTCTCCAATGTGGCTTCAAATGCTGACGATGCGTTTGCTGATGCTGCGCGCTACCAGGGGGGCTACCACCGTTACCGCCTCCACCGCCGCATCTACAAAAAAACACGACGTGAACTGCTGCTGAATGCTTCCTCTTCTGCTGCTCATACCTCACGCGCTGCGCATGCGCTGGCTCGAGCCCTGCAAACCGTGTGGCCACCACTGCTGTTGATACTACTTCTGCAATTGCTGCTGCTCCTCCTGCTCACTGGTACTCCCTGTCATAGTCACTACACTACGCACTCAACTTCCTACTGCCTGCCATCTCCTACCAACTGTTCGGCATTCCCCACACGCGACACTGCTTATCCACACGGCAACCTCTGTACCATAAATCAGCGACTAGTACTTCGTCGGCGAAGACGACTACGACTGCACCTGCTCCTGCGATGCGCACATATTCCGACCAAATGCCCGCCACCCTGCCACCCATCCAACGTTCGTTCTGCCTAATGTCGGCTGTCTTATACATCATGTTGGCTATCCGCCGCCGCATCCTTGATACCTCCTACTCCCCTCGGGCTAAACTTCGAATACAACGCCTCCGAAGTATCCCAATATGGCATTACAGCTTCATTAGTTTTTCCCTCGCGCGTAGATATCGGGGACAGCACGACCCACACATAATCACACAGACAAACAGACACACAAACACACAGACGCATACACATACACACATACACATACACACCCACACGCATACACATACACACATGCACACATACGTATACACACGCATACACATACGTACAACCATACACGCATACATACGTACACATATGCACGCATACACATAACACATGCACACACACACACACACGCGGAACGAATGCTTCGTACGCGCCAACCGAAACTTATCACACGCGTCGCATGATCGTTGATATTGTGCACACTTCCCAACCGATTGACGGCCTTCCCTTCGCACCTTTGCCATCAAGCGGCCCAAGAAGCGAAACTTCCCGCAAGCGTACTCGGAACCTGGCAATGAGTGAACGCGTGCCGCATGTGTGAAACATGTATAATGACAGATCGCGGCTTTTTTGGGGCAGGGATGAAGCAGCCAGCGGAGCCAATGGGGGAACACAGGGTGGTAGTATAATGACATACTTGTGGGCGTCCAGAAGGAGGTTTGGTGAGGCGGACGAAGAGCAGGACAAGGACAAGGAACGGCGCCAATAAAGGCACCCGAATGATGGTCGCTTCGGTATCACGGCGGGGTCGCTGGGGCTCCGAATCTCGGGCGGAGGAGGAGGAGGAGGAGGACGAGGAGCAGGAGGCGAGGAGGA
This sequence comes from Prorocentrum cordatum, assembly GCA_963575745.1. Lineage (NCBI taxonomy): Eukaryota > Dinophyceae > Prorocentrales > Prorocentraceae > Prorocentrum > Prorocentrum cordatum. Next base: position 467,968 of record CAUYUJ010016094.1, on the reverse strand, counting down.
CGGGAGGAGGGCGCACGAGAAGTGGTCCCACGCAAGCCGCGGTGTCTTGCATCAGAGGGCCGCTCGCGAGCTGTTGGCGCTCGATCCAAACGGCCCTCGCGTTGGACCCCGAGGCCAAGCGTTGCCCCTTCGCCCCATCCCCACCCTCCGAACACTGTCACTCTCCGATTGCTGTGTCGTCGTGTGCCACGCCCCCCGAATCTGACAAGTGTTTGTTGCATCCATCGGCCTCGGGGAAAACATAACCACGCAACGCACAGCCTGCATAGGAGCAGTGCGCACTGTGGCATGCATTGAAGATCCCGCCACAAGGTACGTGATCCCATGCTCGCCCAGGCTGGGCGCGCCTCGCCAGAAGGCTCTTCGAGCGGCAGGCCCGCGTGCGCTCGTCTCTCGGCGATCCTTACGATACGCCTTTGTGCTGACTGCGCTGGAAATTCTTTAGCTCACGAGCTGCCGCTTCCTCGGCTTCGTAATCGACCTTTGGGTACAGTCTGCTGGGCGCTGAGCCCGCTCTGCCTCAAACTGGCAGCGACGCTGGATTTCGCGGGCGGGGCGTGTGAGGCGATGGCAATGGGGCGGCTGTGGGATGCCGAGTTCGCTGGAGCTCGACATGCACGTCTCTCAGGTCTCAAAACGAAAGAAAATGCCGGATGGCCTCGGGCGGTGCTACCATTTACTATTATATACTGCTGAGATGAGGCAGGGACAGTACTGGTCGGCCAGCTATGAAGAGGAACGCACGCCACGACTACACTCTTCCTCTTCCCCTTCCTCCTCCTCCTCCTCCTCCTCCTCCTCCTCCTCCTCTTCCTCCTCCTCCTCCTCCTCGCGCCTCCCGCTTGCGCCGGCTCCTCGCGCACCCTCCCGCTGCCCCTCCTGCCTTTTTTTGTTTTTTCTCCCAGTGGCTCTCTCTTGACACCCACCAGTCTATGATCGCAGGGTCTGCTCCGAGGGGCCCAAAACACCATCGACCACCTCCCCCCCGCACCAGTAGAACGGAACCCGAAGGCCAGGACCGCCTTGCTGGCGCAGGGAAGAGGCCCATGTGCCTGGCTGCCCCTAAACCACCACCGCCCGCAGGCTGGTGGGCCGATCCTCCTCCCGACCTCGGACCGAGGGGGGAGGACAAACAAATAACAAACGACTCTTGACCACCAGTCCGCCCCCTCATGAGGCGCGAGACTGAAGAGCCAAGGGCCCGTGATCTTACTACTCCGCGGTCAGGGGATGTCGCCTCGAAAGAGTGTCGCCTCTGCCATGCAAATACTTTACCACAGGGCTTCAGCAACTGACAAGGGGGCCCCGTGCAATATGCCCCCCACCTAAAGCCCAGCACCACAGGCAGGGAAAACCGAATCATTTTGGCAACGTGCAGGGTGTGAGGCCTGGGGCTGTCGACCTGAATTAAGGAGCGCATGAAAAAAAGGGTCGAAGCCGCGCAAGCCCCCCTCTCGGGAACTGGGTGCCGGCGGTAAACCGTTAACCAGGCTACCGCCGGGGACCACGTAGAGCTCCTTACACACATAACAGTGCTGTCAATGCAGACAGTGGGGTTTCGCAAGCCCCCCTCGGGGACTGAGAATCGAAAGCGCGAGCACAATCCAGGCAACGCCAGCGGCACCCTTTCCAGGGCACACGGCAGCTGGGGAGGACCAGCGGCCTCGCGGCCTGGGGGGGGGGGCGCGCTCCAAGTTCCCGACAAGCTCCTGGGCTCTAGGAGACATGTCTAGAATGTGACCCATACCTACAGCTAAGTCAAGCCAGCTACGCAGAGCGCCCTCGTACAGGACCATGTTCTGGGCCATGTCGGGGTGCATTTGAACCCCATCATGTGCACACTCACCAGCTAGATCATTACCGAGCTTTTGAAGACGATCCACTCCCCCAACATCCTCTCGCAGGTAGGATCTAACTTTCTTTAAAGACCAAGGCGAATCTGATCTCGAGTAGGGTACTTTCCAGACTTCGCCCAGCGGGCTTCTGCCACTCGTAGCTGCCCTCGGATCTCGGGGGCCTGGCAAAAGCGCCTGACCAAAATCGACGTGTAACCTGAAAGGCTCGATCTCCTCAGAGTCTTCAAAAAGCTCCAGGGGCTGAAACAAAGCATAGTGCTCGGCAAACGCGGCACTCTGAGGCAGGAGCCCAGGAAGGTTGCCACTGATAGTTTTTTTCCAACACCCCTGAATCATCAATATGGATGACAGCCCACCCTGCACGGGCAACGTGCACATGGGTGGGCGCGTGGCAGCTTCCATCAGAATTCAATTTTTCACCACTCTGAAATCTGAGCTTTTGCGTTTCACCCAACCATCGAAATACCTGACCGGCCCGCCCCACTTCGCGCCCACGATGCCCTCGGGCTGAGCCTTCCACAAACTGGCGCACAGTGGATCATCGGGTCCAGCTTCAACAGCCGACCGAACAACATCAACACACAAGGCCTCGCCCCTCTGGTCGGCGAGGGCATGACAGACAAAACGACAGTGCCATGCAGTGTCCTCGGCTCTTCCCTCTGGGGATCCGCAAAAAAGGGCACGCAGGCGGGATCTCGTGCATCCAATCGTGTAAACGTGTGGCCGTTGCAAACGACCTAAAGAAAGCCAGAAGGGCTCGGCGCAACGCTGCGACGGCCACTTCATGGCCCGATGCGGTCTTCTCGATGGTGAGCGCTTCGTGCAGATAAGATCGGCTATTGGAACTTCTACCGTCTGATAAGGATGGGGGCGCCGGCCCCGCCCCTGGGAAAACTCCGAAGCGTGTTCCGAAGCTCTCCCCAACACAATTCAAACCAAGTCTCGCGCTGATCATCCAAGCCCTTCTGAAGCCTGAGCCGCTCTTGATCACCAGAAAGTCGGACTCCCCTCTCTTTCTCGATCGGCAAGACGAGAGCCTCAAGTCTCCCGGATGCTGGTGCAAGCTGGGGGCTGAGGAGCAGGGCCAATTGGAGGTCCACGGGGGGCTTCTGATACTCCAGGAGCCTCTGGATCACGATGGCGTCTTGACCCTTCTTGAGCCTCAAGGTGACAGGGCGGCGAGGAAGCATGTCAGACTGCATGCCGGCCTTCGCCGACTCGACGCCTGCCGGCAAATTCTTGCTGATCGTGAAGTAGTCGTAGCATCTACCCGGCGTGCTGGAGAGACATGTTTGACTGGGGATCTGGACGACGAGCTGCCCGTTCAACCTGCGCGGCCAGAACCCTTCCCCGAACAGATGAGGCTCTAAATTGTCATCCCCTCCTGAGATATAGGGCACTGGCGATAGCGCCCCCGAGCGCATGGGCCAGCCAGGTTCTGTCCCCCGAGACCGATCCCATCTTTGCAATGCTGAGAATAAACCGAAACCACTCCCAAAAACTTGCTTCTAAAGTAACAGCGGGGGATACGGGCCTCACCAGAGCGGCTTTCTCTAGAGGAGGTTGCCGGGCAACTAGATGACCCTCGGTCAAATTGCACGCCCCCGCGCTTTCGCCGCCTCGTTGGGCGATAACACGCGGGGCCCAGAAACTCTTCCACCCCCGCTTTCGCAGACGCCCCTTGGCCTCTAGCAGAGGTTTACCACGTAGCTTGTGTTCTTGAACAAGTGCAATGTGGCAAGCGCTGAACCAGGAATTGGCGTTCACCGCGTGGGCCACGAGCTGGCCGCCTTTCTCGCGCTCGCACAGAATGTTACCCACCAGTTGTGTCAGCCTCCGACGACGCAACCTCCTCCCGGCCCTCGCCGCGCGGACGCTGCGCGGGAGGGGTCTGGGTGGGCTCCGCTGCCTCAGCCGACCGACGGCCAGCCTAGGAGGCCTGCGATCTCACTGTCGCGGGCCTCAGCGTTTGCCTCCTCGCTCGCAGCGCCTGACGGCTGCCGCCTCGGGAACCTCCCCATCCTCCGCGCGTTCCTCCAAGGGGGGCGGCGGCGGCGGCGGGGCCGGGATGCGCGCCCCCGAGCGAACAGCCCCTGCGGAGGCCGCCATGTGGTCGTTCAGCGCTGCTCTCAACGTCGGGCCGATGTTGGTCGAGAGGTGGGTCAGCCCGCTGAGGTAACCTGATGGGTCATAATTTGATTGCGTTCCACTCGAGGCCGCCATGGCGGCTCCTTTGCCGCCCAGCAACGGTGCAACGAACGGCGTATGGAGGCCTGGCGGGATCATGCACGGGTCGACTGCTGGACGCGTAGGAGCACTGAGCTGGAGGTGCGCCAGCTTCTGCTCGAGCTCCGTCTGGATACCCTTCGCGCTCTGAATGTCCGCTACGATGAGGGCCCTCTGCGCGTCCAGGTCAACCAACGCCTGCCCCTGGTTGTCCACGTAATTGGTGTGGGTCTCGAACCGTTTCTGGGCCCGAATCAGACGGGAATGAATGGTGCGCCTGAAGAAGCTGGCCCTCCGATGTCTCCGGATCTCTCTCCATCCTCATACGCTCCATCAGCGCCCCAGCTGCATCCTGTGCAGCCTTGACATCTTGACGAATCACATTCGGCTCGGCCTTTGCCCCATACCCTTTCATCAAGTCCAGGGTCTGCTGGGGCTGCGCGATCTGCGGGCCGAGTGGTTTCGCCTTGGTAGTGTCTTCAGCCTTGGCCTTGGACTGCTGCGCGGCTGGGGGTCGACCGGGTGCCGACCCTTCCCGGTGCTGGCCGCAGTGCCAACACCTCTAGTGACGCATGTTCACAGACGCGCTGCATCCCGTGCATTGCCACGAGAAATCAGCTGTCGATGAGGGGGCGGCAGGGCCTGGGCCACCTCGCGAGCCAGAGGGGGCCTCAACCTTGGACTTGCCCTTCCCTTTGCTCTTGCCCTTGTCCTTGTCGCCACCTCCGCGACCTCCCATCTCTGCAAGAAGCAAAAGATGTTCAGTATCCTACCCACGGCCCTGCAGTGGCCCAGGTCGGAAGTGTGGGAAAGTGTGGTAAGACAGTTGCGCCACCTCGGGCCGTGACCCTCCCCCGAGGGGGGGAGGACATGGCTTGAAACAGGCTGCGGACCTCCTTCTCTTGCTGCTGCTCCTCCTCCTCCTCCTCCTCCTCCTCCTCCTCCTCCTTCTCCTCAAGTGCCTCCCGTGCCCCTCCCCCCGACGCTCATCCACCGCACCCTCGCGGGCGCACGCGGACATGGGTCAAAGACAGGGGAAGTCTACGCCGCGAAACCTGAGGCCCGAGCCGCCTCGTCTGGCGACGGAGCGTGCCGATCCTCCACGGGAGCGGGACCCGTGGCCGACCCACGCGCCTTACTCTATGTTTGCGTTTCCTCCTGCCTCCTCCCGACCCCCTCCTACACCTCCTGCTGATGCTCATCCTGATGATGTTCCTCATCATGATCCTGCTACGCATGGTCGTCGCCCCCCTCCCCGTCCCCCTCTCCATCTTCATCGCGCATATCCTCATGTTGCTTCTGTTCAACCTGCTGCCCCCGACCCCCTCGGCCTTCGCCTCATCCTCATATTACCCCCACTCCGCGTGCTCCCGACCCCTTCCCCTTCGCCTCACCCTCATGTTACTCCGAATTCGCGTGGTCCTCCTGTTTTTAACTCCTCGCAGTAGTCGTCCTCCTCCACCTCCTTGTCCTGATCCTCCTCTATCTCTTCCTGATTTCCCCTCCTCCCCTCCTCCGCCTGCAACTCTACCTCACGGTTGCCCCTCCTCCTCATCCGCCTCTTCTCAATCTCCTACTATTCCTGCTGGCCCTCCGTCACGTCCTCACCAATTGTTCCCTCCCCACCCCTCTTCCCCTCGTCATTTTCTCATCCTGCTTATTTTTTCTGCCTTCTCCTTCTCATTACTCATCAGCAAAATCCTCCGTGTCGCACCACCGAACGTGTTCCCGCAAACATGACGGCCGCGACGCCCTCTCGCGAACCGAAAACGGCCAATTCCTTAATCGACGTGTCAGGGTAGGAGGTCTATCCACCTCCGATCCTCACAACTCGAAGGACGGCTTGTGGCTTCTTGCAGGACGGAGTTTCGCCCGGGATGGTGGGCCCAAAGGGCGCTCGGGCCTCTCCATGGGGGGCGCTCCGCGCAGTCAGAGAGGCGATATGTCAGTGGGGACCACGTCAGGGCGAGGGAGGGGGCTTGGGGACGGGAGGGTGTGCAGGAGCCGCGTTGATACATCTTTGGATTGCTTTGGTCCTCCTCCTCCCCCTCGTCCGCCTCCTTTTTGACGTCGGCCATACTACAAGCGGGGCTTGCAGCGTTCTTCGTCAACCTCCTCCTTCTCCTCTAAATCACCTTCCCCCTGCCCCCCCCCCCCTTCCACCCTTCTCCCCGCTAGCCGTCGTCGTCGCCTCCTCCTCCCCCTCACCCCCATCTACTTATCGACGTCGTCATCCTCGTCTGCGGTCTGGTGAGCGCTCCCCCTGCTCTGGTGAGCGCTCCCCCTGTTCTGGTGAGCGTCGGGGCCGTTCTGATGAGTGCCCGAGCCCTTCTGATTCTGGTGAGCGCCAGCCGTTCGCGATTCGTCTTTGTCCCCACTGATCGGTATCGTCATCCTCGTCCTCGGCCTCGTCCTCAGCCATCGTGCTCATCCATCTCCTCGTTGCTCTCGTCGGATGCGAACGCCGCAAGCGCGGCTGTGGCTCACCCTCGCCCCCCTGGGGCAGCGGACGCGGGAAGAGGCCGCGGTGCGAGTGCAGGTAGGTCCGGCCCCTGGGGCGGCTCTCCCCGTCAGACCCCGCGTCTGATCTGCGTCCATCCCGCCCTGCTTACGTATCTCCTCTCCTCATGCCCCTCCTCCTCCTCGTCCTCCTCCTCCTCCTCCTCCCTCCTCCTCCTCCTCTCCGCCCCCATCCTCCCACCCCTCCTGTTCATCTCCCGCCGCCGCCTCCTCCTCCTTCTCCTGCTTCTCATCCTCTCTCCTCCCCCTCCGACTGCTCCTGCCGCTCCTGCTACTTCTCTGGCTCCCGGCTCATTATCCTCCTCCTGCCCCTCGTCCTCATGTTTCTTCTTCTCTGCACTCCTCCTCCTCCTCCTGCTCCTTCTCCTCCTCCTCCTCCTCCTGTTGCTTCCTCCTACTCGTCCTCCCACTGCTCCCTGTTATTTTCGCCCTCACCTCTGTCCATCCGAGGAGGGGGAGGGGTAGAGTGGGCGGGAGGAGGAGGATCAGGACGATCAGAATGTGGACACCCAGACCACCTGGGCACAATCTGGGATGTTGAGGCCATCTGGGGCCACCGCTGTGGGCAATCTACGAGCAACCAGTCTAGCCAGTGGCCTCCCAGCATGCGGCCAGTGGACACTCCTTCAAACATGAGATAGCATGCCACCTTGTGGCATCAGTACTGGCTCCAAGTCGGCACGTCTATGACTGCCTCCGTGTAAGATCCACGATTCCTGGCACGGGCTGGACACGTTCAAATGCTGCGACTGCCGTGGCCCCGACCATGTCGTAACACCGGAGAGGCGCCAGGAAGACGGAGGGGAGAAAGAGGACGGGGGTGGCCAAGCTGGGTGCGCTCGCGCCATGTCTGACATCCTGCAGCTCCAACCCATTCCTTCCCATTGCGTCGATTCTTTCTCGATCCGACCCGCGGACGCATGCCATAGCGGACCTGGGACCCAACAACAAACAAAAACATCGGGTTGTGCGAAGTCGGAAAAGGGGAGGTGCGTACTTTGGAGAAGGATCGCGGGGGAGGAGTACACGGGAGCACGCCGGAAGGGACGCAATGCCCCTCTCCCTACGCCTACGCACGATCCTGGACCTCTCCCCGCCACGCGGAGGTGGGCACGGAACGGAGGAAGGGCAGGGGAGGCTGGCTGGGGGTTGGAGCCGGCTGGGCGGCTGAGGTGGCCCAGCACTGGTTCTGGCCAGCAGAAGGGAAGGAGAAAGGGGACCCCTTGACGCCACAGCTGGACACGGCTTGAGAAACTGATCAATTTCGAGTCCAGAAAGGGCCTGGGGACAGATTTTAGGCGGGTTTGCCCTCGTCCCCCCCTCAAAGTGAGTGTTTCGGGAGCCATCCAGTGCAGATCCTCGGCAGCTTCCGAGCTGGGGACGCGGATGCGGTGGGAGGAGCAGAGGCACACTGCTACCACCTGCTGTCACCCTAGAATGGGTGGAAGCACCAGCCCGTGCATGTGACCGTAACCCAGGCGTCGCTATCTACCCAGGGCCTGGCTGCCCGCTGCGAAATCTGTGCGTTGCGAACCTGCCAAATCACTGCCGCTGCCACTGTGCGAGGGGGAGGCGGGCGCCACAGGATGGGAGGGGGAGGAAGGAGCTCATGGACGGAAAACCTATATATATATATATATATATATATTAGATCCACGACCTTGCGGGCTGGGCACCTGAGCCCAAGCCCCCGTGGATACACAGCGTTATTTCGCTGATGCCCCACTCGGAACGTATCCGTGCGACCGCGTGTCCGCGGAATCGCGCCCGGGAGTCCAGACCGCGACGGCGTGAGTATGGATACCTTCGCCGCTCGTGATGGGCAAGATGAGGGTGAGAAGAACCAAGAGGACGCGGAGGAAACAAACAACTTCCTCCGCGTCCTCCTTCCACTTCCTTCTCGGAATCCTCTGTTGCTTGCAGGCGCCATCCAGCAGATCTAGTGCCCGCCCTGCTCATCTCAATCTCCTCCTCCTCCCTCCTCCTCCTCCTCCTCCTCCTCCTCCTCCTCCTCCTCCTCCTCCTCCTCCTCCTCTGGTTCATCCTTTTCATCGTGCCCTTCATGCGTCCTCCTCCTCCTCCTCCTCCTCTTCCTCGCTCCTCCTGCTCCTCCTTCACCTTCTCCTCCTCCTCCACCTTCTCCTTCCCTCCTTCTCCTCCACCTCCTCCTCCTCCTGCTCCTCCTCCTCCTCTTCCTCCTCCTCTGGGTCTTCCTTTTCCTCATGCTCATCATCCCTCCTTGCTCTCTCCCCCCCTGCCCCCCTCCCTCCTTCCAAGACTCCTCCCTCCTCTACCCTCCACCCCTCCGGGCTGCCCTGCTAAACGCAGGAGTAACCCCGGGCAAACGTGACCTCAGGTGCGCGGGGACCCCGAGGGTCGGGCGTGGACTCACCCAGCTAAGCGCAAGCCAGCCCAACCAATGTAGCAAAAACTGTGCTGCAATTTTTAGGGGGGCTTTCCGGAGCCAGCTCGGCCAATATGTGTCAGGCCATCTCCAGCCACTCGAGCGGCACCCAAGCCTAGCTCAGCGGATCGTGCAGGATCCGGTTCTTAATGTGAGCCCCGTCTGCGCTGAACCCCGAGCCCTGCTGGCTGTGTTTTCTCCACGCGCCATCCTCTTCCAAAACCACGAACAACCTATCGAAGACAGCCGTGTGAGTTTGGATTTCCAAGGTCGCGACCATGATTAGCACGGCTAGATTTGCGATGATACAAGATTGGCCACCGATTATACAAGCGGCTTTTACTGCGTATCTTCCCTTGCTGGCGGATGTGGGTCCGCACCCAGACGTCACTCCGGCGAAGGGTCACTCTTACGGTGGGAGTTGGAAAGACAGCGTGCAGCACCGATCTCCAAAAAGCACGCCATCCCTGCGAAGCCGTCCCCTCGCGATGGTCCCTTCTGTGCGCCGCGCGCCCCCTGACGTGGCTCCTTCGGTGCGCGCTGTCCTCAGCGGCGCCACCGTGCACGCTGTCTCTCCAACGCCGACCGCTGCGCGCCGCCGAAGCCCACGGCGACCCGCCACACCCGGAGGGCGCCGCGCCCGGGGTGGCCTGTACTCGGTCACGCTGGCGGGCAGGTGCTCCGTCCACAGGCCGAAGGCGCCGCACAGCGGCGAGGCGGCGCACGGGCCAGGCGCAGCGGTGTCTGGGCGGTCGTCGTCATCGGCATCGTCATCGTCGCCGTCGCCGTCGTTGCGTCGTCGTGGGCGTCGTGGTGAAGGTGGTCGTCAGGGGAGGAGGGGGAGAAACTTGCAGATAGAGGTCAAGGAGGGGGTGGGGGAAGGGGGCGGAGGGGAGGAGGAGGAGGAGGAGGAGGAGGAGGAGGAGGAGGAATAGGAAAGGGGGGAGGGAGGAAGGAGAAGGAGGATCATAACGATAACGAAGAGGAGGAGGAGGGGGAGGGGGAGGAGGAGCAGGAGGAAGAGGAGGAGCATGATGATGAGGAAGGCGAGGACGGGATGGGCAGGAGGTATTGCGGAAGGAGAGGGGGTAGGAGGAAGCGGTGTAGGGGGCGGGGAAGATGAGGAAGAGAAAGTGGACACGGAGAAAGCACGACGGCATTTCTTTTCCCGAGGCGTGCCAAGAAGAGGCGGCATGAAATCCAGATCCCCAGCGACGTCACCGCTCGGACCCCGGAGGCCCCCGGCGCCCGAGACGTCCTCGGAACAAAAACGGCCCGAGTCCCGAAACCATGCAGTGACTCCGAACCTCTACTGACCCACCACGCGGTGAGGCCTCCACACCGTTTCTCGGCGTCGAGCGAGGGGGGGGGAAGTGAGAGGGAGAAGACCTTCTCAGAAGGTTCGCAAGTCCCCCGGCCTTCTCAGAGGTTTCCAATGCCTTCCCCGAAGACAGCAGAAACTTCTCGGCAGGCGCGAGGGCTTCTGAGAAGTCCCGCCGCCTTCTGAGGAGGCCTTCTCCTTCTCAGTTCCCCCCCTCGCTCGCCGCCGAGTTGGGGGGCCCCCCAGTGTCTGCCCTCCCCGCCCCCGTCCTGCCCTCCATCCCTCCTCCTCCAGCTCTCCGTCTCCCCCCCCCCGCCCGTGCCCCTGCTGCCGCTCCTCCTGCGCCTCAGGACTCCGCCCACGACCCCATTGCAGAGGGCCCCAAGGGGTCCCCGGGACGGTCCAAGAGCACCCCGAGAGTCGCCCGAGGTCGCTCCAAGACGCCCAAGATGGCCTCCAGATGGCCCGAGAGGCCTCCAAGACGGCCCAAGACCCAAGAGGGCCCAAGAGACCTCCAAGAGGGCCCCGAGAGGCTAAAATCATTGACTTGCTATGTGGGTGTGTGTGTGTGTGTGTGTGTGTTTCAAAAGGGTTTTAGCGCTCTCGTATTATCGGGATTTCGACGCTCCAATATGGCCCAAGTGGCCCCCAAGATCGCCTTAATATGGCCCTAGAGACCCCAAAACGGTTCCCAGACAGCACACGAGGGCTCCAAGACGCCCTAAGAGGCCCCCAAGACGGCCAAGCAGGCCTCCAAGACGGCCCCTCCCTCTCCTGAGATCCGACGTCACGATAAAATGCAATATCGGAGAAATCACGACTGGAGCCACAGACCCCATCTTCCTGCGGCAATGAGCGGGTTCCCAGAAGAGGTTGCCATCTCTCAGGGGCGCATTGTCTACGTTGGCCGGCCTCTTCCGCATGCGGAGGCGGCCTCGTTTTCCCTCCGCGGGCTTCTGCCGCCCTTCCGCCACCCCTTCCGCCGAGGAATAGATGACAACTCCTTCGATCCTTGAAAGCGAAGAACTTTCTGGGAGGACTTTTTTGGGGCCATCAAAAATACCAATACCGCTGCTCCCCGGACCTCTCCCGGAGAGCCTTCTGACTAGAATTTCGAAGCGAATCCAGCGGTGGCGACGAGGGCCTCCCAGGAGGCCCAAGAAGGAGAGAACGAGGGAAAGGCACACGTCGTTCATTTCTAATCGAGCTCATTTCAAATTGTGCTCGTTTCTGATTCTTCCTGGCCCCCTAGTGGCCAGGAAGAGGCCCAGGATAGCACAATTAGAAATGAAAGGATCTTGGCCCCCCAGAAAATCAAAGAACGTTCGAAGACTTAGAAATGAACAACGTGTATACCTCTGACCATTTGACGAGCCCGACCGATCTGTGAGGGTCCCCGGGCCCGAGAGGCCAGGCGAAGAAGAGGCCGCCCGGCGTGGCAGAGGCTGCGACGCCAGCATCCGCCGAGGCCCCTCGCCCACTTCCGCCTCCTCCTCGGCCCTGGAGGCAGCGCCCCCCTCTCCTCTCTCGGCGGCGAGCGGGGGGGGGGGGGAAGTGAGAAGGAGAAGGCCTCCTCAGACTTCTCAGAAGCCCTCGCGCCTTCCGAGACGTTTTTGTTTCTTCGGGGAAGGCCTAGAGAACTCCTCAGAAGGCAGGGGGGCGTCCGAACCTTCCGGGGAGGCCTGCTCCCCCTCACTTCCCCCCCTCGCTCGACGCCGACTCTCCTGTAACGAGGTGCGACGAAGCCAGGACGAGGCCCAAGACCGGGCAAAGGATGCATCGTGAATCTCTGAGCTCCGGCGGTTCTGGAGAGATCTGAAGTGTGCATCGGGCGCCGCAGACTTCTCAGAAGGCGCACTGGAACGCTCTGAGAGAAGGATTGCAACAAAAAAACCGAAGGATTGCAAAAAAAACCCTGGATTTGCAATCCTTCGTGCAATCCTTCGTGCAATCCTTCGTGCAATCCTTCGTTTTTTTTGCAATCCTTCGTGCAATCCTTCGTCCGGAACGCTCGGGAACGGATTTTTCCTCGCCCTGGCCCCGTCCGACCCTCTCCTGGGATGAGAGCCAGATTCACACTGCGACGCGAAAGTGAGGTGAAAATGTCTCTTCGCCGTCGCCCTCGCACTCCTGTGTTTCAGCGCTGCGCGCCGTTCTGTCTCCGAGTCTACCGGCCCCTGCTTGCCCGGGGGTGCAACGGCGCGAGAGATGACTTGCTGCCCCCCTCCGTGGGGGGTCTGAAATCCTGTCAATGGGGTGGGGCCCGCGGGGCCCCATGGGCAGGGGGGCTGGAGAGGACGAGCTTGTCGACGCACCCTTGGGGCCTGTGGCCTCCGGAGCCTGCACACTCCGTGGCCTCCAGGATGCCCAAGAGGCCATCAACGCTGGCTCAAGCTGGGCTCCAGGACGCCGAGGTCCTCGAAGACGACCACGATGGCCCCAAGACTGCCAAGGAGGCGCCAGCGACGCCCCAAGAGGGCTCCGGGGCGATCCCCGAGAGGGTCCCAAGAAACAAAAATCGTGAATTAATAAAGAACGTTTTTTTGATAGCAGAATACACATTTTTGGTTTTGACAGCGTCCAAGACGGCTATAGAGGCCACAAATATCGCTCCAACACGGTCCCAGAAGCCCCCAAGATTGGCCCCAAGATAGCCGAACAGGGCCCCAAGACGGCCCTAGAGACGCCCAATATGGCCCAGGAGAGCCCCAACTGGGCGCCAAGAGGGGCACAAGAGACGCCACTCGAACTTTCATTCCGAGCCCTCCGCCCCAGGAGAACCCCCCAGACTGCCAGCAGGCGCCCAAGAGAGAGCCCCACGAAGCCCGACGAGGCCCCCAAGAGACCCCAGAGGGTCCCCGAGAGGCCCCAAATAGCCTCGCCCGTGGACTTCATCCCTCTCCTGGGGGTCGGCCGACTGGCGTAAGCCTTCTTTGAACGTCTTCTCGTCTGCAACTCCGCCTGGCTCAAACACTGGCCTGGAGCTCGTGCCTGCGACTTCGGCTCCCCCCTCGGTGCCCCCTCCGCACTGGCGGTCCACCCTGCCTCGAAGACCGTGCCGGCCCCGGGCCGCGTCTCCCGGGTGGGGAGACCGGTGCGGCAGCTCGCGGAACACATCATGGACTCTTCCTGAGGAAGGCTATTGGAAAGTTTTCTGGGGCTTGGGGATGGGTGGCGAGGAAGGTTTTGGGGAAGGTTGTTCAACAAAAACAGTCAAACAAACTTACACACACCTTCCAAAAACCTACCAACTACCTTTCAAAACCTTTTCAAACTTTAGCGAAACCGTCCGATACGTTCAGAAGGTCGTCCGAACAACCTCACAAACAAAACCTTGCATATAAAACTTTCAACACCGTCCAAGACACCTTCCAAAACTGTCCAGCAACCTTCCGAAACTACCTTTAGCAACAAAAACACCCAACAACTTTCTTCATGACAATTTTTGGACGGGCACCCCACAAACCGATCAGCAACCTTCCAGGGGAAGGTGTTTGAAAGGTTATTGAAATGATATTTGGAAGTTGGAAGAAGCCCTCCAAAAACCTTCCTCCATAATGTGTTTGGAAGGATTTTTTGAGGAAGCCCTCCAGAAACCTTCCTGAGGAACGTTTCCTAAGGTTTTTGGAAGAAATCTTGTTTGGAAGGTTTCTGCGAAAGGCAACCCTCCAAGAACATGCTTTTGGATGGTTTTCTTGCGGAATTTGCTTGGAGGGTTTTGTAACGGAAGCCCTCCAAAAACCTTCCTCGTGAAAGTTGCTGGAAGGTTTTTGAACGACACCGTCCAAAAACCTTCCTCAGTGATTGGTAAGTTTTTTGGAGGGAAACGCCGAACAAAACTCCCTGAGGAAGGTTTTTGGAAGGCTATTGGGAGCAATTTTCAAAGCATCTTCCACAAGGAACTGTTTGGTAGGTGGTTGGAAAAAACCTTCAACAAACCTTCCTCCGGAAAGTTTTTGCACGTTTTGTTCCACAGAACAGTGTGGGCCGTACCTCCTCCTTCTTACTCCAGCCTCCCTCCTCCCTCATCCCCGCCTCCTTCCCTCCCCTCACCCCCCTCTCTTTCCTGTTTAGTCGTTCTCTCCCTCGTCGAGACCTCGCGGGCCCTGCAAGGCTGCGAACCGCGCAAGTGTCGCGATGTTCGTGGGCTCTTGGGAGGTCCAGCGGAGTGCAGGTCCACGCGGATCTGCCGAGACCTCGCGGCTCGCGACTCCCCGCGGGGTTGCGAACCGCGCAAGCGTCGCCATGTTCGTGGGCTCCTGGGAGGTCCAGCGGAGTGCAAGTCCACGCAAATCTGCCGAGACCTCGCGGTTCCCTGCGGGGTTGCGAACCGCGCAACTGTCGACACTTTCGTGGGCTCCAAGGAGGTCCAACGGAGTTGGGGTCCACGTGAACCTTCCGAGACCTCGCGGCTCCCTGCGGGGTTGCGAACCGCGCAACTGTCGCCATGTTCGTGGGCTCCTGGGAGGTCCAGCGGAAGGCAGGTCCACGCAAATCTGCCGAGACCTCGCGCAACTGTCGCCACTTTCGTGGGCTCCCGGGAGGTCCAGCGGAGTGGAAGTCCACGCGGATCTGCCGAGACCTCGCGGCTCCCTGCGGGGTTGCGAGCCGCGCAACTGTCGCCACTTTCGTGGGCTCCTGGGAGGTCCAGCGGAATAGAAATCCACACAGATCTGCCGAGATCTCACGGCTCCCTGCGGGGTTGCGAACCGCGCAACCGTCACCACTTTCGTGGGCTCCAAGGAGGTCCAGGGGAATGGAAATCCACGCAGATCTGCCGAGACCTCGCGGCTCCTTTCGGGGTTGCGAGCAGCGCAAATGTTGCCATTTTCGTGGGCTCCTGCGAGGTCCAACGGAGTGGAAGTCCACATGCACCTGCCGAGACCTCGCAGCTCCCCGCGGCGTTGCGAACCGCACAGATGTCGCCAAGTTCGTGAGTTCCTGGGAGGTCCAGGGGAGAGAAGGTCCACGTGGACCTGCCGAAACCTCGCGGCTCCCTGCGGGGCTGCGACCCGTACAACTGTCGCCACTTTCGTGGGCTCCTGGAAGTCCAACGGATTGGAGGTCCGCGTGGACCCAGCCGAGACCTCGCGGGCCCTGGGGGCTGTGAAATGCGCAATTGACCTCAATTTCGTGGGCTCCTGAGAGGTCCAGCGATCCACGCGGGCCAAGCCTAGACCTTGTGGCTCCCTGGGGGCTGCAAATACGTGTCTTTCATCATGTTCGTTTGTGTTGGGCTGTCCTGAATATAGCTGCCCCGTGTTCAAAAAAGGGTTGGGTACGTCCCCGGGTAAATTGAGGCACATCCTCCACAAAAAGGCTGTTGGCAAGTTTTTGGAAGAAACCGTCAACAACCTTCCTTAGGAGGGTTTTTGCCTAGTTTTTTAGAGGAAGCCCTCCAACATTCCTGGAAGGTTGTTGGACGAACCCTCCGACAACTTTCCTGATAAGGGTTCTTGGACGGTCTTTTTGGAGGGGGCCATCGAAAACACCTTCCAGAGGAAGGTTTTTAGAAGGTTGCTGTTGAGTATTGGGTGTTGTGTTGAAGGCGTACGTAGGCTGTTGAGAACTGGGTTTTGTGTTGGAGACGGAGGCTGTTGAGTACCAAATGTTGTGTTGGAGACGATTGGAGACGGAGGCTGTTGAGTATCCGGTGTTGTGTTGAATGCGGAAGCACGGCGGGCGGGCGACGGGGGGCGGGCGGCGGGCGGGCGGCGGGCGGGCGGCGGGCGGCGAGCGGGCGGGCGGGCGGGCGGCTGCGGGCGGGAGGATCGGGATATTAATAGAACCCCTGAGGATCATTTTCTCGTGCACTGGGTGTTGTGTTGGAAACGGAGGCTGTTGAGTACTGGGATTTGCGTTGCAGACGGACGCTGTTGAGTACTGGGTGTTGCGTTGAACGCGGAAGCACGGCGGGCGGGCGGCGGGCGACGTATGCCGTTGAGTACGGGGTGTTGTGCTGAACACGGAAGCACGGCGGGCAGGCGGCGGGGGGCGGGCTGCGGGCGGGCGGCTGGCGTGCGGGCGGGCGGCGCGCGGGCAGATCGAGATGTTACTTGAACTCCTGAGGATTCTTTCTTTCAGAAAGGTGCTGTCCAATATGGGGTGCTGTGTTGGAGACGGAGGCTGCTGAGTACCTTGTGTTGCGTTGGAGACGGATGCTGTTGACTTCTGGGTGTTGTGTTGAACACGGGAGCACGGCGAGCAGGCGGGGGGCGGCGGACGGCGAGCCGTCGGCGGGCGGGCGGTTCGGGATGCCATAGACCTTCGAAATGCTCTTTCTTGAAGCAGGGAGCTACGGAGTAGTGCGTGTTGGAGATGGGCGCTGTTGAGTACTGGGTGTTGAGTGGAACGCGGAAGCACGGCGAACAGGCGGCGGGGGGGCGGGCGGTGGGCGGGCGGGTGGCTGGCGGGCGGCGGGCGAAACCTTCCGAAACCCTTCCTCCGGAAGGTTCTGAAAGGTTTTGAAAAGGAGCCCCTCCAAAAACCCTCCTCTGGAAAGCTTTGGAAGGGTTTTTGTTAGGAAGCCCTCCAAAAACCTCCCAGACGAAGGTTTTTAGACAGTTTCTAAAAGGTTTTCCCGGCTCGGGGGGGAGGGCGAAGAAGAAGGTTGTTGGAAGGTTGCTGCGAAAACCTTCAGAAAAAAAGCTTGAAACTATCTCCCAACAAACCTTCCAGTCAACCTGACAAAAAGCTTCCGAATACGTGCCCAAACAACCTTTCAACAACCATTTACAAACCTCCCAAAAGACCTTCCAACAGAAAACGTGCAACAACCTTCAGCAGGAAGGTTTTTGGAAGGGTTCCCCCCAACACCTTCCAAACAACCTCCCCCCGGACGGTGTTTTGGAAGGTTGGTTGGAATGTTTTTGGTAGGTCGTTGGAGGCTTGTCGGGAGGGTTTGGGATGTTTTGTTTGGAAGGTTTGTTTGTAAGGTTTTTGGAAGGTCTTCTGAATGTATTGGACGGTCTAGCTAAAGTTTGAAAAGCTTATTGGAAGGTTGCTGGAAGGTTAGTTAAAAAGGTTTTCGGAAGGTTGTTGGAAGGTGTTTGGAAGGTTGTTGGAAGGTTGTTGGACGGTTATTGGAACACACCCTCCAACAAACCTTCCTCAAGAAGGTTGCTAGACTGTTGTTTTTGAATGGTGTTTTGGAAGGTTATCGACGAATTGTCTGAGTGCGTTGGGCGCTCCCGCTACATGTTGAGTTTTGGCAGGTGTTTTGGAAGGATTGTGTGAGATGTTTGGTCTGTTGTTGGAAGGTGTCTGTAAGGCTTGTTGAAGAAGCCATCCAACAACCTGCAGGAAGGCCTTTGGAAGGTCTTTTGGAACAATCCCTCCAAAAACTTCCCGGAGAAAATTCTTGGAAGGCTTCAGGGGGGGGGGGGCCGGAGTGCCGCACCCAACTGCTGGTGGGCGATCGGAAGCGACGACAGGGGCGATTAGCCCAGGAGGGAACAATGCCTGTCTGCCATCGCTCGGACGCCCATTTCCCGTGCCTTCTTCGGCCTCACGCGCTTGTTTGTCTGAAGGTAACCAGGGTGACACGTCCGAGCGGCGATGCCGGGCCCGAATCCAGGAGCGCCGATGGTTCGTGCCTTCGGCGAGGCTCCCCGGCGAAAGGCCCGCCCGTGGGCTCCTCGGCTCTTCTCTATCGTCGCCGCCTGGGCGAGCCGAGCCCGGGCGAGCCCCGCCGGGCGATGGGCGCGCCGCGCCTCCGTCGGCCACGGCGAGGAGCTCGGAGGCCACAGTGGTGTAGAAGCTCTGGGTGACGCCTGGGCCACCCCCCACAGGGCCCCTTCGCGCCGTGGCACAATGACCGCGGCCCTCAGATGTGGCGCCTGAGACTTCTTGAGCTGGGCGTTTTCGCCGGGTGTCGGGCCCTGGGGCCATCACGTGTCGCTCGTACTTGCAGCACGGAGCAGAAACATGGGTCAAGGGCTCTGGTCGTGACTTCTTTCTGTGTTGTGTTTTTTTCGCGACGTCGGATTTCACGGGGACCGGAGGGTTTCGGCCATATCTTCTGCTTCTGGGGGCCTTCGCCGGGCCCCAGGGCCGTCAGAAAATTAAGCATGATGAAAGGCCACCCAGATCATTGGATGACGATGTCTTTCGGTCGCGATCGGTAGCGACCGATCGGCACTCCAAATCGGCTGCGATCGATCGCGACCGATCCCAAAATCGGTCGCGACCGGTCGCCACCGATCGCGATCGATCGGTCGCGACAGACCGGTCGCCACCGATTTCGGAACGAATCGGTCGCGACCGATGCCGAAATTTGAAGCAACATCGGTGGCGACCGATCACGTCGGTCGCGATTGGACAACTCCAGTCCCCGATGATGAGGGAGCGGCCAGTCCCGGGGAATGGGTCGAGACCTCTGGGGAGGTCCGCGTCGTGAAGAGATCATGGCGTCGGGGGTCGGAGGGCCCATCCGCCCGGCGGCTCGGGGGGATCGGGCTGGATGGTTTCGCCGTTTAGATTTCACATGCGTGCTTGAAATATGTTGGCGTCTTCACCCTTCCCATGCTGTCTTCAGCTCAAGACGGGCCTGAACTCTAAGATGTTCCCTAAGACGGCTTTAGCTTCAACATGGTCCACTCGGTCTTCCAAAACGGCCTCAGGACTGCACAATGGGACCCAAAAAGGAGACCCAACCAGACAGGTGCGAAAAATCCCTTTGATGGCACATGTGTGATGTTTACTCATGCGGCGCCAGAACCATTGCGTGACCATCGTGGAACCAAGGAGGACCCGGTGAACTCATGCGTAATCGTCAAACTTGTAGCGTTATGGCAATCATGGAACCCTGTGAATGCAGATGGCGAACTTCCAGAACCCTCAACCCAAACACCTTGCCATCTTTTGGGAAGCCGACTTTCACTTCCGCCAGGCTCCGCCACCGTCCGCCAACTCCCGCCGGCTGAGACGTCCTCGCTTCACTTCCACCACCAAGCGCACTACCCCCAATGATCCTTCGTCGCGAGAAGTCTCGTGCGGGGCTCTAAACTACCTTGTGGACGGCGCTGGTATAGGCACTATGCTAAACCAAAGCCCGACGAAGAGCGAGCAAAGGCAGGTGGGTATCCTCCAGCTTCCGCCGACCTTCCGCCGACCCCCGCCGAGAAAGAGATGGCAACGCCTTCGATCCCTGAAGGCACGGCCCTCTCTGGAACGCCTCATGTGCATACATTGCCTGCCCTGCGCTGGGCCAAGCTGCCAACCACTGCCCACGGCGACCCACCCCACCCGCAGCCGCGCGCGAAAGGGGGGAGGGAAGGGGGGGGGGGAGGGGGGGGCAGGAAGGCGGCGACACACGCCTCTGGACCACAGTTCGACGTCTGAACGGACGGGGGCATGAAGAGGAAAACGATGAGGAGGATGCGGAGAGGGAGGCGCAAGAGCGATTGGGGAGGGTAGACATCAAAAACCACCCCCATAACAACCACCCCGACAACCGAAGTTGCTTAGTAAACGCACCCAAAAAAGGAATCCAGCAAGGCAGGGCTGTTTAGTA
Organism: Prorocentrum cordatum; assembly: GCA_963575745.1. NCBI lineage: Eukaryota > Dinophyceae > Prorocentrales > Prorocentraceae > Prorocentrum > Prorocentrum cordatum. The sequence continues at coordinate 448,127 of CAUYUJ010016094.1, read as the reverse complement.
AACGCCCAGGGCCGCTAGCGAACGCCAGGAGTCGGGGTCTGGGTGGCTTTTCCCCTCTTGGAGGGGGAGGAACCCCGCCGCCGCCGAGCCCCGTTGGCCCCTGCGCCCCCTCCGTCGCCGAAGCCGCCCTCGTCTGCGAACTGGACCTCCAGGGTGGCCTGCAACGGCATCGCGCGGGCCGTGCCCTCGCACCCCCCCCCGAAGCGTGAGGACGAGGAGGAGAAAATTGGGGAGGAACGAAAGAGTACAGACGAGGGAGATGAGGAGGCCCCCTCCGCGAGGCGTGAGGACGAGGCCTCCTCCCCGTGTGTATGCAGGTTAGCAACCAAAGAGTCGAACCGACACACTTTCCCGTAGGTGGAGGTGGGAAGAGAACACGGTCGCGAGCCCTTTCCCAAGGCAGAAACAGGCACGTGTTCAGAGACAAAAACGATCGTGTGGCTGTAGCCCGGCAGCGGAAGCGCGCGAAAGCGTTGTCAGGAGACGTTTCTCTGGCGCCGCCGCTGCGGGCGTTTCCACCGGCGAAGGTAGGAGAAGAAGATTGAGGCGAGGCGAATCCAGCGTGACTCCGAGGCAAACTGCTGGTGTTTCCAACGGCGCATGGGCACAATCAAAGGCGGCGCCAGGAAACGTGTTGGACGAATCAGGCGCCGGAGCTTGATGTGAGGTCCCAGGCGTGTGAGTGGATGCGTGCTGCCGTCGCCTAAAAAGCTGAAAAGGGGTAACGGGAACGTGGTATCACGGATTCTCTCGCCCTCTCCGTGTGGTTGCTGCGCCCACGCTCCGTCGAAGACCTGCACGCATAAAGGCACTGTTCCCCGAAGGGTGCAGGACCAAGCGGCTGAGTCAAAGACGAAGCGGGGCGCGGCAACGAAGAACGTAAAATAATAAGCCGCTAACCTGCGTATGTAGGCGCACGACAAAAGAGTCGAAGCTAGACAATATTCCGTAGGTAGAGGTAGGAAAGGAACTGGGTCGCGAGACCTTTTCCAGGACGCTGTGATGGAGGCAGCGCGGTATGTTACACCAATACCTGAGCCGATACGTCAGCGGTATATACATGTATAATGGTGATATGAGCGGACTTCACACACACACACCCCGAGGCGTGAGGACGAGGGAGATGAGGAGGAACGAAGGAGTCAGGACGAGGAGGGCAAAGGCTCGTGGTTCAGGGGCCCGTCCAGGGGCGAGGAATTGGCTTACGCTATGGCACGAGGCTTGACTGAGCAGGATCGAGCTCGAGGCTATGATAGCTTAACCTGCCTGCGAGCAGAAAGGAGGCGACACGATCTGCGGCCATTGCATATACGTATGAGGGCGGACCAGAAGGGAGCAGGAAAGACACAGAGGGGAGAAGGCGGGATTGAGGAGAACAGGAGGAGCGCTCGAGGCGATGGGGGAGGGGGAGGGAGGTGAGCAAGGAAGACGGGGTCCTCCCGCTTTTCCTCTCACTCGCCCTCCCCCGACGAGGAAGAGAAAGAGAGAAAGACGATAACGACGACCGCGACGGCGACCCCTGGAAAACAACCGTGTCTCGTGGCCGATGGATGGCCGACCGTGAGACCTCGGCAGGGCAAGGAAATCGGCATGGCATGGCCTGGGCCTCGGGAGCGGGCTGCACCCAATGGCGACTCGTACAAACAAGCCGCGCCGGAGGTCACTCGAATTTTCGGCGTCCAAGGCGGCCCCGAATCGTGAAAAAACAGTCCGGGCTGAACCAAGCTAAAACGATCCCATTTACAGGTGACCTCTTGCTGAACACCTGCATGTGCAATGTAATGCGAAATGAGATGATATGTATTGAACGACCACTTGCACGAATTCAAGCACGATTCTGAATATTACGGCATACAAGCGTGCACAATAGCAACTGCTGGCGCGTCCTGCAAACAGTAACTCTGGCAAACAGAGATATGTATACTTATATATATTTATACAGAAACAGAGATCCGGGGTTCCGTATATATATATATATATAAACATACATACATACATACATACATGCATACAACCATACATACATACATACATACATACATACATACATACATACATACATATATACATATATAAGTTTATGGTTACTACGGTATGGCGTATGTTTGCTATCTAGAGTCTACAGGAAATCCATGCGTAGCGTTGGTCAGCCGTCCATGGCTGAGCAGAGCATTGTGTCTCATGGTGTGGCACAGCAGACCAGATCACATCGCAACACTGCGTTGCACAGCATGTCGCAGCAACCTACTGTAGTGTCCCATGGCATAGCGTGACATAGGAAGGCATTGTACGGGGAAGCCAGAAGGTACCGATACTGCTACTCCCTGGACCTCTCCTGGGTTGTGTCCTGACCAGAATTCTGAAGCGAATCCAGCGGTGGCGACGAAGGCCGCCCAGGATTGCGAAACATGGAACACGAGGCAAGGGTCGCTGTATAGGTACCTTTTTTCCTGCTCTGAGCTTCATGACATCGCGTAATGTAGCAACGCATTGTGCATCAAAGTACGGCGTATCACGTCACCCCGCTGCGTTGCACGATCAGAAGTTGTAAAGACATGTCGGGCAAATCGCCAGCCCCGCCCAAGCGACACGTTTTGTGCCACCACTAGGGTCGCATAACAAGAAACGACGGGGCAATTCTGGCCACAGCGGGCCTCGGCCACAAACGGCTCCACGATATGAGTCTCAGGAACGGCCCGAAAACCCGAGCCCATCATGAACCCACATCGGCCCTTACTCAAGTGCCTTGACTGTAGCAAGGCGTTGTGCAGCAAAATATGGCGTATCACGTCACCCCCTTTGCATTGCACTTTGCAGCGAGCCGAGCCGCAGGATCATGAGTTGCAAAGTCGCTTCGGACAAAGAGCCTGCCCCGCCCAACCGACACGTCTTGTGGCGCGACCAGAGATTAGCCAAAGGAAAACATGGCTCGCTCGCTCGCTATCTGCGCATGGCCAGGTCTCGAATCACCCGAAAGGGCGGTGGCCGCAGATCTTGGGGAGGCGTTCTGCTCCCGCAGTTGTCAAAACTATAGGGAGCCCTTCCTCCAGCAATCAGCATGGGGACCCCCCGATTGCAACACAGGGTCGAGAGGCGTGTACATGCGAAATACAGCACCCTCCTGGATACGCTGAGGATCAAGTCGAGGAGGCAAGAAAGACACAGTGGCAGCTACGGGCGGTGGCGGCGGAGGACAAAAAAATAGGAAGAGGAGGAGAAATGCGCAGACACAGAAAGGGGACGGCACGAAGGAGGATGAGGGGGTGGAAGAAAAGGTGGAGGACGACGAGTAGGAGAAGGTCGAGGTCGGAGGACGTGGAGGAACACGAGAACGAGGCGGAGGAAGGAGAAGGACGTGGAGGAGGATGAGAAGGGAGGGGGGCGAGGGGGAGAGCAGGAGAATTGAGCGAGGAGGCGCGGGAGGAAGTATCAAGCGCCTCCAAATGTGCCTGGAAGTCCTCGCAAGTTTCGAAAGGCTTCCGGAAACGCCCCACATTTGAGAAATCATCAGAACACCTCGGCCCACGAACCTGGCGGATCGAGATGGAGGTGCAGCAGCCAGCCTTGCTGGTGTACGTGAGCTCGACCACGCGCTGTGCGTCGCGGAGGAGGTCACGGCCGCGTGTGGGCAGGGTGACCTGGGCACCGGTCAAGATGCTCACAGCATGAGCACCGTTCGGTCCCCTGCGGCCTCCTCCTCCTCCTCCGCCTCCTGCTCCTGCTCCAAGAGCAGTCCCCTCCTGCTCCCACTCCACTTCCTCATTTTCCTGTTCCTGCTTTTCCTCCCTTTCTATGATCTGATTCTTTCCTGGTCGCGCTCGCATCGGACAAGAACAGCAAACGAAACGTAGTATCCCTGGGGCAATCCAAGCACGTAGCCGGCGTACGTTGGAAGAAATGCCCGCGCGTAAGGAGGAGGATATGAGGAGGGGGAGCAGGGGGGAGGGTAATGGTGTTGAGCGGGCGCCCCCATGGCCCAACCGACCATTTCTATAAAAAGCCTTGCCCGACTGCCGTCAAATAGCCACAAGTACTCACCAGTTCAAATCCCAAGCGGCGTCGCAAGTGAAAGAAACATGCGCTGACTTCGATCGCGCCGAAGTCGACAGAAGGGGGAGGTCAAAGATGGGGGTGCCGAAACAAAGCAAATCCGCCAAGACGCGTCGTCGCGAGAAGCACTGGTGAAACACCCTGCCCCTCTCGAAGGCGCTATAAAAAAAAACACGAGCACGACAAGCTACAAGTCGTGACGCGGGAGTGGGGCGAGGACGGAGGGGGGTAACAAGGAGAGTAGGAGGAGTAGGAGTAGGAGGAGTAGGAGGAGCCCGCGCCTCGAGAGCACCCCGTCATCCACGCCAAGCGCCGCGGGCGGCGGGGCCACTCAGGGGCAGGCCATCCGCGACAGGTACCTCGCATGCGCCGTCGTGAAAGCCGCCGCCCACGAAGACTGCGACGGCGACGGCGGAGCCGTCGGTGTGGGCGGAAGCGTCGACGAGCCCCGAAGCGACCACGGGAGGAGGCATGCCGCCGCTTGGCCCCACGTGCGGCAGAGCGGGGACAGCAGGCTGGCGCAGAGGGGCGGTCGCCAGGGGCCTCCGTGAGCGAGTCGATCGCCTCATCATCAGCTGCATCAGCCAGTAGGTAGGTCGGGCCTGTCCCCATACAGGGGGATGTTGGGCGAAAAGTTAAAAATGTGCCAGCAAATATTCGAAAGATGCCCAAACATACTCAACAAATAGTCCCCAGACTATTTGTTTGACTACTTTTGAATATTCCCCCTGTAGAGGGACAGGCCCGATTTAACAGTAGGACCCATCACACCAGCACGGAGCATGGCCAGGTCTGGGTGCACCAGCTTGATGAACGGATGGGGAATCCTGCGCCGCCACGGCTGCTCCAGCCACCAGGCCTCCACGAAGAAGAAAGAAAACATCAATGGTTATCAACACAGGTCATATCATCGTGTCCGTCAAACTGCGGTGCACTATCATTGTATACCGTCATCTCCATCTCCGTGCCTCTCTCTCTCTCGCCGATGTGATCGTGGAGGCCAGGGTGGCGTTCGCGGCGTCCTGGAGGTTGAGCGTGGCCTGACGAGGCAGCCACGACAATGACTTCACCTGCTTGGGCCTGATGCGTGGGAGACGGTAGATCGGCGCCGACTGCTGCGTGGGCAAGAACGTCGTCCCAAAGAAGGGGCTCGGAGAAGGCGGTGCCCTCCGACTCCAGAATCGGACACAAGGGCCTACCGTCGGCGATACCAGTAAGCCCACTTTTCACGTCAGGACACGGTGAACCTTCTTTCGGGGAGACGTAAGACCCGGTTACGGGGGACTCGGAAATCCCCAACGAGGTCGTCAAAAAAATGACGAGGCCGAGCCTGCATTTTGACGAGGCCTCCCGCTGCAGACATCCCACGAGACTCCTCCTCGTCAAAATCCGAGGCGCGGTCGTCAAAAAACGATGGCGAACCCGAGTCCTGGCAAACCCGGGTCTTACGCTCCCCGGACACGGTGAACCTTCTTGCGCGCACTCTAACACGTCAGTGCTGATCTGCGCGGGGGCGGTCGCGGCGACGGGCCGAGGGGGGGGCAGGGTCGGAGGAGCTGCTGGCAGACCGAGCGGAAGCGACCCACACGGGACACGGGAGGGTCGCGTCGGACGCTTGCTGGAACCCCGGGGCGCGCCGCAGGGGAGGCGTGGCTGTAACGAGCCGGGGAGGCGCTGAGCCGGTAGAGCTGCCAGCAGACCGCTACGAGACGGCGTGCAGAGCCGCCGCCGTCGTGCCCACACGTGAGGCCGAATTTTGCATACGTGGTCCTCGAACGACAGCGGCCGTGGCTGCCCCGAGGAGCTGGCGGCTGCCAATTTGAGCAGGGACCGACCGTCCCGGCATTCCTATAGTCCTACCACGAAATGTTCTTCGAACCCAAAATGTTCTAATAACAAAAACAATTTTCTCATAACAGAAACCCGATGTGTTAAAACACAACAGTATCAACCATACATGTTCTAAGAACATGTCGTGGAAACCGCAAACGGTTCTTGGAACAATCTGTGGTAGGGCTATAGGCGAGCCAAGACGCTTCGCCACTGCTTGACCAATTCTGCCGTGGCATGGGTGTCTGCCTCTGTGGGGAGAAGGGGACCGCGGAGTGCCCGGCCCGCGTCGGCGGCGGAGCGGGGGCCCGAGCGGAGGCCGGGAAAATGGCGCGCTTGAACAACGCTCTTGGGCTCCGCATCCATGTCTCCCGCGCTGTGCGAGGCATCATCAAGTCACGGGTGGAACACGGGGGGCGCATCAGAAGGTCGCGGCAACGCAGGGACCGAACGACCGTTACAGTCTGACTTCATTCGACAGGACACGCGAGAGGACACAAGACCCCTCCGAGGGCCACGTTGCCGTAGGAATGCAAGAGGCACGGGTCGCGAGGCACAGCACACGAGGGTACCTTTGAGCTGGCAGGGTCGACCTACTAATCGGGGCCGACTGTATTGGGCTCCGAATCCATGTCTCCCGCGCTGTGCGGGGCATCATCAGATCATGGGTTGAACGCGGGGGGCGCATCAGAAGGTCGAGGCAAAGCAGGGGCCGCTCCAAATCTGTCGACGCCGCTCGCGAAGGTCAGGGCCCCGTAAACCGGGACATCCGACATCTCTCGAGATCACATTTTCCAGGTGGCGGCGCGAACAAAACAACTGCACTGCACCACTCCCGAAATAAACCAAATTATGGGCCGTGGAAGACTACGCCCCCCTCCCCCAGACAGACCCGGACAACAACCCGAATCCTGCGGCGTAGCAAAAACACAATTGCTCTGGGCGACCAATGGTGACTTTGCAGAAAAAGTTGTCGTTTCCCCGACTTGCCAAGGACCTGGTTAATCTGTGTCCTGGTCTCCCGGGGCCTGGAAAGGTCGAACGGCGCCCTGGCCAGATCATGCTTGGAACGTCGCGACGTGGCAGAGGGCACTCATTCGTGAAAGACTAAACGCTGCAGGATCCTTATTCGAGAGTTCCGCAAGTAGATGCCTCCGAACTTACTCGCGGTCGATCGCCGAGGCGTGCCAGGTCTCAAGGCGGATCTCTTCGGCAACGCGCCGCCTCCGATCATCTCATCTCCCGATGGTCACCAGAGGGGTGAACTGTAGGATTTGAGCCACGTGTAGAAATTGGGAACCTGCTTGGCGCAGTAAACCACATGGATCCACGCGTTTGCCCAACCAGTAGCACGCTCAGTGAGCTCGAGACGGGGGCGCTCTGCCCTCAGAGCGTGACCGCCCTCGCCAACATCCCCAACCGATTTGGCATACGCGCAAGAGAAACCTTTGCTCGTACAACTGAGAATCGAGCGGGACGACACTGAGATCTGGCTGCTCTATCCGAGTCCGAACCCGACCTGGGCCATCTCGCCAGCTGGCAGACGCATTGCAGCGTCTGTTCTTCGGATACCTGATGTGCCGGTAAAGCCGGGATTGTCGGACGGGCCAGGCTGGCAGTGGGAGGCTGCAACCTGCTGTGCGCAGTGCGGGGAGAACTCGGAATGGGAAACCTGGTCGAATGAGGCGCGACCTTGAACTCCGCGTGCGTTCGCCGTCCCAAGAAAGCCCGGTGGCGTAGGTCCGCTGCTCTATGCCAATAGGCTGGGGAAAACCCGACATGGTCTCCATGGGCTTCCTTCGCGCGGTGATTGTTCGCGCCCAGACAATCTCGCAGATTTACCGAGCCCTGAGCCGGAAAAAAAAGCGCGTCCTCACAGGAGCTATGACCGTCCTCGGGTGGGGCACGATGAGGTGGGGAATGCCAAGCAGCATGACCATGCGCGGACACACCAATCAACCCAGAAACCGATATCCTGTCAAACCCCACCCTCCGCCATGAAAAAAACATTGTTCTGCATAGCCTTCGAAAACATTAATAGCGCTCCAAACATCACAATTAACCCGCAGAAAAAAAAGGACGCGCGGCAAGGATGCAAGGGCATGGGAGGGACACGTTTGCGTTGTTCGAACGAGGTTGGCTAGCGCAAGAGTCGTTAAGGATGGGCCGAAGGAGCAAGGATGCAAGAGTAGCCTTGGGAAAATGGTCAATCCTTGCTATGTGGGTTGACTGTGCGGGCAACATGGGAACGATGCCCAGAAACAAATGGCGCCCCAAACCGACAGCGGCCGCTGTTGGGCAGGCGGTTTCTTGGCACCGTTCGGACGTCCAACCCCGTGAACTTTTCGACGTCGTGTGTGTTTTTCTCGCGCAAGATGATCCAGGATGCTCCTCGATGGTCCTCGCCGACAGACAATCTTCGCAAGGGCTGAATAGGATCGCTCACGAGAGCAACGTGGAGACAAGGCGGAAAGAATGCAGTGGCAAAAAGAAAATGCAGGGACAGGGGGCGAAATCATGAAGAAACGGAGTGCGAGCACTAAGTGTGCGTGCGTGCGTGTGGAGATGGGGGTGGACCATTGGAACCCACTGCCAATCCCATGCAGGTTTTTGGCAGCCAAGAGGAGGGCAACTCCCGATAAACACAGGCCCCGTGCGGGACCCATGATGCGGGGCGCCTCCTTGAAGCTGCCACTCCTAGGGGGCCGCAGCGCGGTGAGTCGCGCTACACGCTGCAGATGCCCCAGATGGCAACCGGCACGGCATCAGACCACGCCGATGCGTGGTCAAGGGATGCCGTGGGGCACCGATGCCCCAGGACCGTAAGTATCTGGAGCGCGCCATGGGATACCGGCCCGCGCGTCGCGGTACTTTCGCCGCGCGCGGCTCGAGGACGCCCTCTTCGACGAAACTGGGCGGTCGGCCCAGGGAAAATTCGCCGAGGCTCGAGCTGGCGGCTACGGGCAACGACGACGATGTGACGGCGACGATGGCGCCGAACACCATGACAATCATTCACAAAGTATGGGCCTCACCTGTCCCGGCAGTGGTGTCGATTTGTTGCAACCACTGGGGCGGGCAGATCGCGCCCCCCCTCTGAGACGAACGATGCTGACAGATGCTCCACGGCCACAGGGGCGCTGTTAACAAAATGCCCACCGTCCTGCGAAGACTCTCAGGCGAATGACGCAGACGAACGCTTCGTGGACAGAGGGGCGCTGCTAACAAAGTGCGCCCCCCTCCTGCGAGGACCCGGCGACCGCAGTGGTGAGGAATAGGTTGCGTCTCAAATGCAACCGCCTATGCCTTTGCGATTTCCCCGCCCCGCGAAGATCACGCAGACAGGCTCAGCCCCCCCTTTCACCGAGTGTCAATCTACCATCTTCGCAGGGGCTAGATAGGATCGCTCACGAGAGCAACGTAGAGACAAGGCGGAGAGAATGCAGCGGCCAAAGGAAAATGCAGGGAATGGGGGCCAACAGAATGAAGAGACGGAACGCGAAGACTAAGTGTACGCGCGTGCATGTGGAGATGGGGGTGGACCATTGGGACCCACTGCCGCCCACCCCATGCGGGCTTTTGGCAGCCAGGAGGAGGGCAAGTACTGATAAACACAGGCCCCGTGCGGGACCTGCGCAGGGACGCTTCCCCCACCCCCCAACGCCGCTCTCACCCCTCCTCGTCGCGTGGCTCTGACCCGCGCCCGACGCCGCCCAGAGAGGCAGTGGAGACGCGCGGGGCCATGGAGGGGCCGACGCGAGGGTCGGCAGCAGACTTTCAACGCGCACGCGCGCGCGCAAGGCAGGTAATCCGCATCCTACCAAGGACGGTTTTCGGCCACGCTCGCAGGACACGGACTTATGCCCAAGGAAGGCGTGCTGAAATTCAAATCCACATATTCCCCTCTCCTCCACCCCGTCCTCTTCACCTCTTCCCCCGCTACCATGCCCACCCCCGCCTCGTCCTCCCCGGCCCCCTCGATGGGCGATCCGGCCACGTGGCGCCGAGACGGCACCGAGGCCCAAAGCCGCGCGTCGGGCGGAGCTGCGCGCCTGTCGACTGGAGGTCCCTGGAGGCGCGCGGAGGTTTTGAGGGGCGGTGGGGCGAGGGAGGCTAAAGAGCTACGGTAGAGAAGGAGGAAGACGTTTGAGATTTCACTTTGGCGGCAACAGATTCACAGGTCATGCAAGCTCGTTGCCCCCCGTCCAGCACCACGGCTGCTGGTGCGTGAGGCGCGAGAACGGGGCAGGCAGCGCGGGCTGGCGAAAACTCTTAAAACCACCAGTGAGCATCGCGCCTGCAGGATTGTCGGCGCTGGGGGGTGTTCGAACCAACGTTTGCAACCCAGAGCCGCTAGCCACGCCGATGCCTGTAGCGCCAAGCGGCACATCGTGGCTGTCGGAGAGCCAGCTTTGACCAGCGACGTGGCAGCAGAGGTGTTGTCCACCCACGAAATGACGTCTCGCGAAAGTGGCAGCCACAAGGGTGCCGCACTGGAGTTCCGCCTGATTGATAGCGGTGTCCTGCGGGTCCCTAATCTCGCGCAGGCTTTGATCCGCATCCAACATGGTGACGAACGTGCAACCATCGGGGATAAGCACCTCGGCGGCAAACCGAAAGCGGTCTGCGTCCGCAACTGCGTCGGTGTAGACGCGCACTGGCGGGGCAGTCGGGCGGACAAGGGAAACACATCTATCAGGTATGCACCGCGCCGCCGCCGCAATATAGCGCAGCGACTCCCATACACTGGAACCCGCAATGACCTCTTCTCCCTGGTCCCACTACTGTCGAGCCGTAAGGGCATGTCCGGCCGCCCTAAGGCAGTGGCCCGCGAGAGCTTATCCATCCACGTTGCCAAACCGCGCGTTTTTTTGCCGCAGTCCCAGAGGAGAGGCGCCCCGACTGGACTGCGGCCATGCACATCTTGACCAGGCGCTCGCGGGTGTGCAATTTCGGGCCCCACGTGGTAATCAGTGCATCACACGTGCGCACGAGATCGTGGAGATGGCCCCAAACATTGAACATGAAAGACGGCGGCCAGTTCTTGCTAGCGGAATATTAAAAACCCCGCTGCGTACTGCAGACCCCTACACGACGTTGGACGCTGACCACCGCAGGCCCGCCAAACAGCTCAATTCCAATGTGGGGCTGTCGTCGGCGTAATGGCCTGTGAGCGTCAGCAAGATTCGGCGATTTAGCGCCGTCACAAACCCAGCGGCGCGGGCTGAGCCCAAGCCGAAGGGTAGCCCGCGACGCTGGGCGTAAAACCGTGTCCTCGTGTCAGGGCACATGACAGCGACTACTGACAACCCCATATGTTCGCTTGTCGGGAAGAGCTGGCGGCAGCATTTCCACCAGTCTTTCTTCGAGGGACACCTTAGGCTTAAACCAAGGCGGAATGCCACCAGACGCTTTGATTCAATGATGGAAGACAGGGCCGTGCACTTCAAGAAGATGATGACGAACTCCGGCGGGACGCAAACCACCGTCTCGAGAGTCGAAGACAACGCGTTTGTGCGGGAGCGTCTTCCGTCATCGCTGGACCGCCATTTTCTGCCTGCCGCACGACATGGCGGACCAACGGGCGCCATCTGCCTTCTCCGTGCAGGTTGTCCATATCGATTTTCGTGCGCATGGGGTCCGCAATGCCGTCGGAGATCTCGGCAAGCGTAAGATCCCAGATGGTACGGGCGTGCTTGGACGGATGGCGAGTAGTCTATACTGCCGCAACACATCCGCAAGCATCGTCTCCAAACACTTCCTCCAAGAACGCACACGTCCGAGCAATGCCAAGGCTTCGTGTCTCGAGAAGACAGTTCCCGAAGCAACACCGACAACGAGCCCTGTCCAACAACAGCCCGGAACAAGTGCCAGTCTTCGTCCCCGCTTCTTTCCTGCCCATCTCGATCGTCCCGATTCTCAGCCGGCTTTGGTGCGCTGGTGTGTGTGGAGCGTCTGGCGCGCGTTTCCCCCTCTCGCGCTGCCCCCCCTCCGGGAGGGGGGGCAGCGCGAGAGCTCGGAGCGCAGTGCATGCGCGTTTCCTGCAAAGACATCGTTTCGGCGTCGGTAGGCAAAATCAGGACAGCCAGTTGTCCCCCAGCGGTTCTCCTCCCCCTCCCCCTCCCCGCGCCCTCTGTCGTGTCGTCTGCTCGGCGTCGTTTTTGTTTTTTGTTTTTGTTTCTCTCTCTCTCTCTCTCTTGCCCCAGGGCCCCCTCCCCGGCCGTTGAAGACGTGCGCGGAGTCCCTGGCCGCCTTCCTCTCCCGCCCCTCGCGCCGTGCTCGACTCTGCCGTCCGCCGGCCCTGTGGCTGCCCGGCCGGCCTGCTGCGCGTGCGCCGGGTCCGCGGCAGAAGAGCGCGGAGCCCGTGGCTCGCCCTCGCTCGGACGTCCTCCTTACCTAGGGGGCAAACAAACCTACCTCGCTTTTGACCACCCTCGCTTCCAAGAGATACCAAGCGATGCCTTTCTACGGCATGTACTGGTCAGGCCGCTTGACGAGGAGGCGTATGGTACAGCTTGGTTTTGCCTGGAAGCGAAAGCGGGGTAGGTAATTCACGCTCTGATTACCCCGTGCGTGTCTCGGTCTCGTGCGTGATTCTCTGTCTCGCAGAGGTCCTCCCAGGTGCTCCTCGACGGCCCTCGCCGAGGAACAAGTGCACACGTCCGAGCGATGCCCAGGTGGGCACCAGGCCGGCTACCGTCCTCTGGCTCCTCTGCGTGCCCCGTGCACGCCGCGGAGGGCCCGCACCCACAAGCAGCCCGCGCAGGAGCTCCACGCCTGGGGTCCAGGAGGAGTGCCGTCACCGTCACGGCGTGGCCTCTTGGCCTGGGGTGGGCCGTTGGTGCTCTCATGGGTTCCTAGATGCTCACGTTCTTCTGCGGAGGCCTGATGACGAGGACGATGGATGGGCCAGCGAGGATGATGAGGCGGAGAAGAATTGCTTCCTTTGGCTCTTCCTTCTCCGGAGCACCGTATACCCCCTCAGACTTCAGACCATCCGCTGAAAAGCCTCCTCCTCCTCCGCCTCCTCCTCCTGCCCACCTCACCCTCTCTTTCCGCTTCCCCAGCTTCTGGAGACATCATGAGAATCGTATCCAAGACATGTCAAAATCGTATGAGGACCTTCCAAAACTTCAAAAGACAACGCTCCATCTTTCCCTCACTCATCCTCATGCTTCCTCCTCCTGCTCATCACTTTTGATGGGGGACGTTAGGGGTAGGACCAGTTCAGGGCGGGAGCATCGACCTGGACTCGGTGATACATCGCCGATTGATTCCCGATCTGCCCCCGACAGCGAATCCGTACGCTCCTGGGGTGGGTGGGCTATCAGGCCCACATCAGCAGTATATGAGCGATTGGAGGTCGATCCACCCTTGAGTGATGCCTATCCCCCTCTACATTGCCCCTGATCGCTGTCTTTCCCCCTCTTTGGGGAGGGATCGAATCGACTCGGCAGGAGGAAGCGCCAAGCTCCACAGCGCCGTCGGGGGTCCCAAGGATGTAATCAAGAGCTTAAAACGAGGTTCGACAATACTGTTATCCCGCCCCGTCTGGCGGACGAACATAAAACCGCCCAGGTGAGCAGGGCAGGGGGGAAGGGGGGATGAGAAGGAGGAGCGAGGGGGGAGGAGAATCGCGGTGGCGGCGACGACGCCGACGACAACGGCCAGCGATCCGCGAGAGCTCGCAGGCGGCGGGGGTGCGCCGGCCAGGTCGCTGCGCGCAGGGCCGATGAACACCTGAGCGGCGCGAGGGCCGCGTCCCGGGCCAGTGGTCGTGGCCGTCGTCGTCGACGTCGCCGCCGCCGCCCACGTCGTCGTTGGTGTCGACGTCGACGCCGACGTCGTCGGTTCCCTTCTTCCTCCATCTCCTCCTCCTCCTCCTCCTGCTGCTCCTCCTCCTCCTCCTCCTCCTCCTCCTGCTGATCCTCCTCCTCCTCCTGCTGCTCCTCCTCCTCCTCCTCCTCCACCTCCTCTTCCCCCTCCTACTGCTCCTCCTCCTCCTCCTCCTGCTCCTCCTCCTCCTCCACCTCCTCCTCCTCCTCCTCCTCCTCCTCCTCCTCCCCCTCCGCCCCCACCTCCACCTCCCCCCTCCTCTCCCTCTCCTGCCCCCCCTCCTCCCACCCTCCTCCTCCTCTTCCTCCTCGGGGCGTCGGCGTCGTGGGGGCGGGCGGGTGCCTCGCCGAAGGGTCGGATCGCACCGACTCGGCGAGGAGTCGGAGGCGGGTGGAGGGGCTGGGGGAGGGGGGCACGGCTGGGTTGGGTTGGGGCGCGAGGGGACAGCGTGTGAACTGCTCCTGGCTGCGGCGCTCCAACGGCAATACGAGCCCGGCGCGGCCCCAGAGAAAGCCTCCAGGACCAGGGAACGAAGACCGAGGAACCGAGGAGCCAAGACCATGGAACCATTGGAACAAGACCAGGAAACCAGGAGCAAAGACCAAGGAACCAAGGACCCAAGAAATAGGAGCCATGGCAACAAGACCACGGCCCCCAAATCAAGAATCCAAGGAACCCGGACCAGGGAAGCAAGACACAACGACGAAGGAACCAAAAGCAAGGACACAAAGAGCCAAGACCAAGGGACCAAGGAACCGAGACCAATGAACCAAGGAACCACTACCAAGGAACCACAGACCAAGCAACCTAAACCCAGGAACCAAGGAACCAAGGCCAACAAAAACAATACCAAATAATCACGACACCGACACCAACGAACCCAGGAACCAGGACCAAACGGGGACAACGCCTTGTAAGACAGCCAAAGAAAGCTGGGGAAGGGGCTTGTAAGGATTGGGCGTTGTTGCTCAATGTGGAAACAATAAAAGGGGGGCGAAGACACTCCTGAACCTTTCCTGCCCCTTATGGGCCCCACGGGTCCCCTTTAGGGTCCCTCAAGGTGCACAAACAGATGCACCTTTCTCTGACTCCCGAACTGTCGCCCCCCATTGCACAACGCCCGAAAGAAAGCAACATCCATGAACCCCTGGGAAGGCCAGCGCCAACTGGGGGCAGCACCCAGCAGCTCTCCAAGAGGGAAGAATCCCTAGGGAAACCACTCCCCAACAGAGGCTGGGGAGGAGGGGGCCGGGTGGGCGCCCCAGCCTGTCGCTTGGTTGGCCCTTTGACCGAATGAAGCTGGCCCGAGCCACACGTCCTCTCTCTCTCTCTCTCCAATGTTCTTCCTCCCCGGAGTGCAATTGCGACCGAGGCGCCTCAAGACCCAGCCTCCCCGACGCGTTTTTTTTGTTGTTTCTTTTTTTTTACGACGTGGACCCTGAAAGGCGTGGACCCCTTCCGCGGGACTGGCCTTTCACCCCGGGTAGCTTCTTCACGGCCCGGGGGCCCGGGCGAAGGCCCCCCGACACCGGAAGCTGCGACAAGTCGTCCGCCGTGCTTCGTGTGCTGTCGAGCACCTTTTCCTTCTCCCTGTGCGCGCTGTCTTCCACAGGCGAGCACGTGCGTTCCGAGCCGCTGCAGCCCAGAACGTCGGGGGGATGCAGAGGCTGGCCGAGCGATCGCCGCGCGGTCGCCGCTCCTGTGGCGGAGGCCTCCTTCACCGCTGCTGCCGCCGCCTTCCTACTGCTCCTGCCGCCGCCTTCTGTTGCTGGAAGAAGAAGAAGGAGAAGAAGGAGAGACACAATAACAGTAGTAATACGAAGCAAAAACATATGAAGAATGCTAATGTCATGCACGTACACAGTTTGAGCTCCGCGCGCCGATACCCGAGTCCCCCGAACCCAAGCCTCACGTCTCCACGAAACATCACCCTGTTTCGCAACGAAAAGAACGGCACAAGCATGATGTCTTGAAGGCCCGCGCGGGTTTCTCGGACCTGCGCTGGACCCCCCTGGCGGCGCCGCTGCTGGCGCCGCACCTGGCGCGCTCCGCGCGCAAGAGAGGGGGACCACGCGCAGACTCAAAACACAGCGCGGAACTCCAACGACCTGTGTGCGCGCCCCTTGCTCTTCTTCGAGCTGCTGCTCCTGCCCCGCCCCACTTGAATCCAGGCGTCGCGCAGCAGTCCCGGCGGGCGTCTCCGCCTGGTCCAGTGCCCGGCAAACCTCGCGGAGCGCTGTGGCCCCCTGCAGAGGTGCGGGGCCGGGAGCTCTGTGCCCCTGGGCATGATCTTTCACGACGCTGTGCGCCGAGGCTGGCCCTGCCCCCCTCCTCCACCTTCCTCCGCCAGCCCCCCCGGGCCGCGTCGACGCGCACCGATCATCATCCCGATCGCGCACCGATCATCGTCCCGTCGACGCGGCAGACGCAGGAGGACCAGTCGAGGCGGCGACCCCCGCCGCTGCCAAGCGCTCGGCGGGCCCCAGCTGCTGGGATGCCGGGTCCTGGACACCCCTGCCAGGGTCCACGAAGTCGGCAAAGAACACTGACGCCTGCCTTGACAACATCGGCGATAGAGGATCGAGAGGATCGGTGATCGAGGATGAGGAGGGGGAAGAAGAAGAGGAGGAAGGGGAAGGTCGAGGAGGAGGATCGAGGAGGAGGCCGCCCTAACCCTCCGACACCGATGTCTCTTCCACGACGCGGGCCTGGGCCTCCAGGCTGCAGGACCGGTTCCGTGATGATGCCGAACTCGACAAGAAAGCATCCGACGCCGACACGATCTGCTTTGCGACTCCTGGAAGCCCCTGCCCCCCGGATGCCTCCAGGGAGGCTTGTGGAGGTCAGCCGCGGTGAACGTCGAGGGGTGGGGAAGGAGGGATGGGGTGGAGGGAGGGGGGAGGAGGAAGAAGGGGAGGGGGAGAAGGAGGAGGGGGAGCAGGGAAGGGGGAGGAAGAAGAGGAGGGGAAGGATAAGCAGGAGGAGGAGGAGCAGGAGGAGCAGGAGGAGAGGGCCTCCAGGGAAAAGCATCGAGGGCCGCGGTTCTCAAGCAGCGCCGCCGTCCTCCGCGCGGCGGGCGGCGGCCGAGGCGCGCGGGGCGCGCGCGATGGCGCGCGCGGGGCGCCTCGTGGTCGGAGACGATGTGCTCCTGGAGGTCCATGCGTCCCTCGCAGGGGACGGCACACGCGCACGCGACCAAGCCGCCGCGTGGGAGCAGCACCCAGCGTTGAGTCGGGCGTGTCCCCCTACAGGGGGATTTCCGACGAACAAGTGTATGGACAAGTATTCCAGAATGACAGAAAGAATCAATACATAGCCCCCAGACGATTGTTCCCCGTATTCTAAGATGGGGTTGTTGTTATTACTTGGACGCCTCCTGCTCCCTCTTCTTCTCCTCCCCTCCTCTCGGACTTACTCATACTCAGACTTACTCATGCCCAGATAGATTCATACTCAGACTTACGCATACTCAGACTTACTCATACTCAGACCTACGCATACTCAGACCTACTCATACTCAGACTTACTCATGTTGAGACTCACTCATGCCCAGACTTACTCATCCTCAGTCTCGTTCCCATACGTACTTACTCATACCCAGGCCTACTCATACTCAGGCTTACTCATGCTGAGTCTCACTCATACCCAGACATACTCATACTCAGACTCGTTCCAAGACGCACTCATACACAGGCTTACTCATACTCAGACCTACGCGTAATCAGACCTTCTCATAGTCAGACTTACTCATACGCAGACTTATTCAACACACAGAAGATTCGGAGTATGTCTCAGGCGTGGCGCTGGCTTCAGCACCCCAAAGGGGAGCCGCCAGGGGTGTTTTCACGGGCCCGTCCGCGGCCAGTTGGTGGGGACGTCTCAAGCGGTTTGGCTGTTTTGGTGGGCAGACTCGTCTGCGTTTAGAGCAGTTTGTGAAGATGTCTCAGGCGGGGCGCTGGTTTCAGCACCCCTAAGGGGAGCCGCCAGGAATGTTTTCACGGGCCCGTTCGCGGTCAGTTTGTGGGGATGTCTCAAGCGGTTTGGCTGTTTTGGTGGGCGGACTCGTTTGCGTTTAGAGCAGTTTGCAAGGATGTCTCAAGCGGGGTGCTGGTTTCAGCACCGAAGCGCTGTACTGGATGGGTGAAAATGCCACATTCGGGGTGTGGGACGCATGCGGGCGGTCCCAGTGGGGCCGTCGGTGAAGCTCCCTATGGGGCCACGAAGCGCTGTACCGTGTGGGTGAATATGCCACATTCGGTGTGTGGGACGCATGCAAGCGGTCCTACTGGAACGTTCGGTGGGGCTCCCTATGGGGCCACGAAGCGCTGTACTCGGTGGGTGGCGAAATTGCAAAATTAGGCGCATGGGACGCATGCGGGCGGTCCCACTGGGGCCGTCGGTGGAGCTCCCTATGGGGCCACGAAGCGCTGTAATGGGTGGGTGAAAATGCTACATTCGGTGTGTGCGTGTGTGTGTGTGTGTGTGTGTGGGACGCATGCGAGCGGTCTCCCACTGGGGCCGCCGGTGGAGCTCCCTATGGGGCCACGAAGCGCTGTACTAGGTGGGTGTGGATGCCAAAAGTAAGTGTGAGTGTGTGTGTGTGAATGTGTGTGTATATATATATATATATATATATGTGTGTGTGTGTGTGTGTGTGTGTGTGTGTGTGTGTGTGTGTGTGTGTGTGGGACGCATGCGGGCGGTCCCACTGGGGGCTTCTCTGGAGCTCCCTTTGGGGCCACGAAGCGCTGTACTCGGTGGGTGAAAATGCCACATTCGGTGTCTGTGTGTGTGTGGGACGTATGCGAGCGGTCCCACTGCGGGCTTCGGTGGAGCTCCCTATGGGGCCACGAAGCGCTGAAATGGGTGGGGGGGAACGCACGCGGGCGGTCCCACTGGGGCCGCCGGTGGAGCTCCCTATGGGGCCACGAAAAAACGCTGTACTAGGTGGGTGTGGATGCCAAAAGTGTGTGTGTGTGTTGTGTGTGTGTGCGTTGTGTGTTGTGTGTTGTGTGTTGTGTGTTGTGTGGGTTATGTGTGTGTGTGGGGGGGGGGGGGGGGACGCACGCGGGCGGTCCCACTGGGGCCGTCGGTGAAACTCCCTATGGGGCCACCAAGCGCTGTACCGGGTCGGTGAAAATGCCAATTCGGTGTGTGGGACGCACGCAGGCGGTCCCACTGGAACCTTCGGTGGGGCTCCCTATGGGGCCACGAAGCGCTGTACTGGGTGGGTGGCGAAAATGCAGAATTGGGCGCGTGGGACGCATGCGGGCGGCCCCACTGGGGCCGTCGGTGGGGCTCCCTATGGGACCACGAAGCGTTGTAATGGGTGGGTGAAAATGCCACAATACGTTTGTGGGACGCATGCAGGGGGTCCCACTGCGGGCTTCGGTGGAGCTCCCTATGGGGCCACGAAGCGCTGAACTGGGTGGAGGAAAACGGCAAAAAGGATGTGCCGAAATGTGAAGTGGAACCGCCTGCGGCCAAAACGCGAACGCAGCCACTGGAGCCTTCGGTGGAGCTCCCTATGGGGCCACGAAGCGCTGTACTGGGTGAGTGAACGTGCTAAAATGAGTGTGCGGGACGCATGCAAGCGGTCCAACTGGGGGCGTCGGTGGAGCTCTCTATGGGGCCACGAAGCGTTGTACTCGGTGGGTGAAAATGCCACATTCGGTGTGTGGGACGCACGCAGGCGGTCCCACTGGAACCTTTGGCAGGGCTCCCTGTGGGGCCCACGAAGCGCTGTAATGGGTGGGCGGAAATGCCAAATTAGCTTTTCGGGACGCGCGCGGACGGTCCCATTGGGGGCTTCGGTGGAGCTCCCTCTGGGGCCACGAAACGCTGTACTGGGAAAACCAAAATGCCCACTAGGTGTGTGGGACGCATGCTGGAGCCTTCGGTGGAGCTCCCTATGGGGCCACGAAGCGCTGTACTGGGTGGGTGGAAATGCCAAATTGGATGTGCCGAAGAGGGGGGTGGAACCGTCTGCAGCCAAAACGCGAACGCAACCATTGGGACCTTCGGTGGAGTTCCCTATGGGGCCACGAAGCGCTATAGTGGGTGGGTGGAAATGCTAAATTGGATTTGCCGAAATGGGAGGTTGAACCGCCTGCAGCCAAAACGCGAACGCAGCCACTGGGGCCTTCGGTGGAGCTCCCTATGCGGCCACGAAGCGTCTGAGGTGTGTGCCGGAATGGGTTGTGATGATGATGATGATGCTGATGATGAGAATGCTGATGATGATGATGATGATGATGATGATGATGATGATGATGATGATGGTGATGATGATGATGATGATGATGATGATGATGCTGCTGCTGCAGCAGCAGCTGCTGCTGAGAGGAGGATGGAGTTGGCAGCGGGAGGAGGGAGTAGACGCGGGGCGCTGTCTCTTCAAAACGAAGACTCAATACCACAGAATCGTTGGGGAAATTATCCGGGCGAAGGACCCAACCATATGAAATTGTGGGTACCGCAAGTGTGAATATCTTTTCCTGTGAAGCTCCCTGTGGGGCCACGACGCGCTGCGCTGAGAGGGGGGGGAACGCATGCGGGCGGTAGCACTGTGGCCGTCGGTGAAGCTCCCTGTGAGGCCACGAAACGCTGCACCGGGTGTGTGAAAATACCAAATTAAGCGTGTGGGACGCATGTGGGCGGTCCCATTGGGGGTTTCGGTATAGCTCCCCATGGGGCCGCGAATCGTTGTAAAGGGTGCGTGTACATGCCAAGGTGGGCATGGTGGGCGCATGCGGGCGGCCCCATTCGGGGCTTCGGTGGGGCTCCCTATGGGGCCACGAAGCGCTGTACTGGGTCGGTCAGAATGCCAAGTTGGGTGTGGGGTACGCATGGGGGCGGTCCCACTTGAGGCTTCTGTGGAGCTCCCTGTGGGGGACGCATGCGGGCGGTCCCACTGGGGGCTTCGGTGGAGCTCCCTATGGGGCCACGAAATGCTGTATTGGGTGGGTGACAATGCAAAACTTGGCGTGGGGTACGCATGCGGGCGGTCCCACTGGGGGCTTCGGTGGAGCTCCCTATGAGGCCACGAAACGCTGTACTGGGTGGGTGACATGCCAAATCGGGTGCGGGGGACGCATGCGGACAGTCCCCCTGGGGGCCTCTATGGAGCTCCCTATAGGACCACGAAGCGCTGTACTGTGTGGGTGGCACTGCCAAGTTGGGTGTGGGGGACGCATGCGGGGGTCCCACCGGGGGCTTCGGCGGAGCTCCCTATGGGGCCACGAAGCGCTGTACTGGGTGGGTGAACATGCCAAATTGGATGTGGGGGACGCATGTGGGCGGTCCCACTGGGGGCTTCGGTGGAGCTCCCCATGGGGTCACGAAATGCTGTATTGGGTGGGTGACAATGCAAAATTTGGCGTGGGGTACGCATGCGGGCGGTCCCACTGGGGGCTTCCGTGGAGTTCCCGATGGGGCCACGAAGCGCTGTGCTGGGCGGCTGAAAATGCCAAATTGGGCATGGTGGACGCATGCGGGCGGTCCCAGTAGGGGTTTCGGTGGAGTTCCCTATGGGGCAACGAATCGCTGTGCTGTGTGGGTGACAATGCCAAGTTGGGCCTGGGGGACGCATGCGGGCGGCCCCACTGGGGGCTTCGGTGGGGCTCCGTATTGGGCCACGAAACGCTGTAGTGGGTAGGTGAAAATGCCAAATTGGTGTGGGGGACGCGCGCGGGCGGTCCCAGTGGGGGCTTCGGTGGAGCTCACTATGGGGCCACGAAGCGCTGTGCTGGGTGGGTGAAACGCATGGAAGAAGGAGGAGGGAGGCGAGGAGGAGGCGGAAGAGGAGGAGGAGGAGAAGGAGGAGGAGGAGGAGAGGAACGCGGGGCGACGTCTCTTCAAAACGAGGACCCAACACCACAGGATGGTTGGGACAAATCAGCGTTGCTGCATCTCTGCGCATCCAAGACCGGCGCCACCCGTGAGCCCCGCGGCGACGGGCCCCCACGACACTGAGGGCCCCCTGCACGGGTTACAAGAAAACGGTACATGGAACATTCAGTGAACCTGGGATTGAGCTGGACTCAATGGGAGTAAGCTGGTCGAAACGCGATTGAGCCGGATTCAGCGCGATTGAACCTACATGGGCTAGTTTTCGACTAGAATGCACCAGCGCCCATTCTAAATTTAACCTCGCAGAAAATACATGATATTCCTCCTTGCCTTCCTCCCCAGGTCGGTTGCAATCAGCGGGGTGGCGTCCCGAAACGCAAGCGAGAAATCGCTCGGTCCTGCCGCCCGCAGGCGGCAACGCCCACCAGCGCTCCACGCGTGCGGTGCCAAGAGGGGGGGAGAGGGGGGGGATGGAGCTGCGACAAGCGGTTCTGACAGTCTGGCGGTGTGCTGGCCCGCGAGGTGTAGCGCCAGGGGTCGCCGCCGGCTGCCCTTGGCCGGGTGACCCCCCTGCGTGCATGGGGACTGCCCTTCCTTGCCTGCCCGGCGTGCCCCCCATCCCCCCGCATTGGAGGGGGAGAGGGAGGAGGAGAATGAGGAGGGAGGGAACCCAGGCCCTCGGCGTCATGAATTTTGCACGACGTGGACGCCAAGAAGTCCCCGCCCATTCTCAGGAGCTGGCTTTTCATCCCGAGTCGTTCTTTGACGGTCCTGGGGCCCGGCGAGGGCCACCTGAGGCAGAACATCTCGGGAAAAACCCGTCGTGATAGTTGTCACGACGGGAGGAGGAGGAGGAGGAAGAGGAGGAGGAGGTGGAGGAGTAGGAGGATAAGATAAGACAAGCGCCGAGAGAAGACAATTGGGTTCCAGCAGGGTGGCGCTAAGGGCCATTTCAGCCCGTACCCGTTAGCCACTTTCGCCACCAGCTGGACCCCGAGACGGCACAATACGCAACGAAAATGTCACGAATTTCGGTGCCGGGACGCAACGAAAAGGGCACAACTGAACAGGCGGAAAAACTGTACCCGCCACGCTCGCTGAATGTCACACCCGGGACTCGCTTGCGAACTCTCCGCTGGAGCTCGCTCGAGAATTCAACTCCTTCTGACGAATTCGCTCGTGGAGGGCGGCCATTCGAGCTTCAAAGGGGTAACTTGCATCAGGATTCGACCTCACAGAAACGCTGGTGGTTTCAACCGTCGGGGCACGCGGTGTCCGCGCCACACGGTCCAGAGGGAGGGTCGACAAAATCTGTTTGGCGAGCCCCCTGTGGGGGCCCACACCTTTTCGAAGATTTCTCAACACCTCGATCCCCTTCGGGGTGGGATGGGTGCAGGGGCTTCGGAGCTTCAGCTTACGCCTCTGTTGGGCCCAAGCCCCGCACAGCACACATACAAACACTGGCTTATCAGACTGCTCAGGAGGATCAGGCAGCCGAAAACCAGCAATGGCCCCGGGCTCGGGCACTACCGCACCGTGTCCGTGACACGCTCGAGGGACAGCACATCTACTACCAGACTGGTGGACGGCAACTAGTTGGTGACCCTGAAGGGAGCGGAGGAAGGCTCTGAGGAAGTCGGGGGTCCCACGGCACCCCGTCAGGGGCTTGTCCTGGGAATCTTTCAAGACGATCAGGCAGGCTCGGCATTGGGTCCCAAACGCTGTGGAGCACCAGTCGTGCCAGCCCTCCCGCCTAACATTTCGCTGTCTACGAAACACGGGGAGCCTCTGCCACCTCTCCTCCTGCTCGAAAAGTGGCAAAACAGAGGCTATTAATTTCACAAGCTGTGCGCAGTCCCGCTCAGAACCCTCGAGGGCCTCAAGGAGCTCGTGAGGGGGTTTGGGATGGATCTGCACCGCTCGCTGTGCATTTGCATCTGCTACAATATTTGCATTAGTCAGGCGGCGCTCGACGGGCCCTAGCTGCTCATACTCCGTGCCAGATCTGTGGGCTTTTACATGGCTTACACTGCGGATGTGCTGCTTTCCCGGCAATCTGTTACCGAAAACTTGCACGCATGCATACATTGATCTGTCAATCGCCTGCTGGGACGGAGACTTCTGGCCGACGCGGACAGCGCCCATATAGTCGAGAAAGAGATCTGCTGGTCGATCTGCAACTTGCCCTGAGAAGGCCATCCTAAGAAACTCCGCCAGCACTGAGCTCTGCGGCATAGCAGCTGGCACGGCGCCGTACAGCACGAGGAGGGGCAGGCTCGACACAGGGTCCAGCAGGACGACGGCCCAGCCCGCGCGCTGGAGCTCCAGCAGCACCGGTTTGCTGCACGAACCGTCGGCGGCCAGCTCAACCTCGAGGGCGTCGGGGCAGGCGTGGGACACCATCTGCTCCGCCTCTATGTCCACGGGCTGGCCCTCCGCGTCAGCGACGCGCGCCTCGGTGCCGGGATCCAGCATCGGCAGGTCGGCGTCCTGGTACTCGAAGCTGCCGTGGAGGAACGACCGCACGCCCTCGCCGTCGGTGCCCCGCTGTATGAAGTCCGCCGTCACCTCGGACTCAGCCCTGGCGGCCACGACGTCCGGGCGCATGCAGGTGAAGACTCTGTGGTGGATGGTATCCGCCTGGCCACAGGCGCACTTCCCGTCGGTCTCGTACCCGCGGAGTCGGGCCCGCTCGCGGGTCCAGCAACCACCGCAAGCCATGGTCTTGACCAGGAACTTCTGGTAGCACGTGTACTTGGTGCTCTTGGCTCGCACGAAGGGCCGCAAGACGTCGAAGGATACCCTCGCGCCCACCGGGCACTGCCACTTCTCGGCCAGGGCGAGATCGTGCTGCCGCTTCAGCGCGGCCGTCATGAGCACCTCGAGCACACCAGGCGTGAGCTGCTCCAGCGGGATCGGCGCCCCGCGGTGGTCTCGCCAGGTGGTGGGCGACTCCACCGTCCACCCGACGCGGCGAACACACAGAGCGGCTCGTTCCAGGGGACCACGGGACGTGCTCCACTGAAGATCATTCAGAGCTCGCCCCGCAAGCGCCTGCGACCACCAGGCACGCAGGGTAGCCAGAGGGACTAGTGCACTATCAGGCTGTGTGACGGCAGCCCAGATCATCCTCGACCACTGCAGCGCTGGGGCGACCGACTGCTTGGCAGCAGGGTCCCCCTCCAGCACTAACTTGGCGGACGCCGAGACGCCGCCGTGGAACGGCTTTACAAACTTGCCGTACTCCCTGCGCAGGTTGGTGAGCTCAGCGTCCGTCATGCCGCTGATCTCGACCCCGTAGGTGAGACCAGGCCGCGCGCCGACCCGGAACACCCTGCCCATGCGAGCCTCCTTTAGCACAGGGAGCGCCCGATTGTACCTGGCCAACTTCTTTTGCCTGAGCTTGAAACGTCGGAGGCGACCTTTCTGCTTGGTGCGCACATGTGCCGAGCATCGAGATCTGCCTGCAGCAAAGTCGGTACCGAGGTAGTGCGTCGTCCTCTTGGCCGCCTCAGGAGCTGCGGCAAGACGCACTGCAACCACCTCGCTTATCCCCTTCACGCTGCCAGCAATCGCAAGCTTATCGTTGATGGTCGCACCGAGGCGTCGCGCGACCTGCTGGAAGCCTCTGCCTGCAGCCACTCCTCGCTCTATCACTTCCTCCGCGGTTCGGCCTTCCACGCCGATGCTACTATCGTCGATGTAGCTGGAAAAATCCACGTGCGAGTGCAGGGACACGTAGCGGTCGTACTCCTCCACCGCGTGCACCTTGATGCCGATGTCAGCGTAGGAGTCTCCTGCGGGGAACCCTCGCAGGCCGTGACGTGGCCGCGCGCCATGGTGCCGAAGGAGACGAATGATCCTTGGCGCACGCCAAGTGTTATAGAGCAGCTTGACCACAGGCAAAGGGGCTCCATATCGAACGAACTTCTCTCGTACCCCATCCAGCTCCATCGTCTCATAATATGTGGAATTCGCCGGCCCAACGGGCCAGAGGCGTGCTAAGATCTCCGGCGACTGCTTTACAATCTTTCTACTTCGCGCGCGCGGGGCGGCCCCTGGGGGCCCCCGGGCGGAAAGTACCCCGGCAAGGTCCCGAGAGAGTCCCGGGAGGAGTCACCAGGGCGCTCCAGCAGCGCGCCAACGCGGCTCCGAGACGTCCGCGAGAGACCCAAGAAGGGCCAAGAGGCTTCCAAGAGGCCCCCAAGATGCTACATGAGGGGTCCGAGATGCCACAAGATCGCTCCAAGACGCCCACGATGGCCCCCAGACGCCCCAAGAGGCCTCCAAGAGCACTCCCGAGAGGGCCCCAAGGGGCAACATTCAATGCTTTTCCTTAGGTTTTGGAGAGATTTTGGCGTTTCCACCTTTTCGGCTTCACGACGCCCCAAGACGGCCCAAGAGGCCCCCAATACCGCCCCAAGAAGGCCCAAGAGGCCCCCAAGAGGGCCCCAAGACGGCCCAAGAGGGCTCCAAGACGGCCCAAGAGGCCTCCAAGACGGCCCAAGAAGGCCCCAAGAAAGCCCCAAGAGGGACCCCAGGGGGGGAACACGAAACAATATTTCGAGCCCTCGGCCCTCAGAAGTCCCCAGGAGGCCCCAAGAGGCCCCTAAGAGGCCCCAAGAGGCCCCCAACAAGCCCTAAGAGGCCCCCAAGCGGCCCCAGGAGGCCACCCAAATGCCCCCCGAGCACGCAAGCAAGTGCCAGCGACGCTACACTATGGGCCGGCGGAATGAGCGAAGCGATTCAATAATCTGCGACGATGGTGAGGCTAATCTGGCCATCACGAACACATGCCTCTGCCTTCGCCGCCAACTTCCAAGCGCTATCTATGGCAGACCTACCAGCAGCAGCACCCCAGTACACACGAGAGAACAGACGCTGCAGCGCCTGTAAATCATCGCGCCTCACTCTCTGCCAGACTCTGTAGACCGCGGCGCACAGCACGATGAGCCGATGGCCCTCCTGAGCCTTGGGGGGCATTGGCATCGAGATCCAGACCAGCTGCTTCGGCAGCATGCCGATGGACTCGCACGCCTCCCACAGCATCCCCACTACGTCCAGCGCCTCGTCGGAGAGGTACGCCAAGTGGCGCGGGGGCAGCCCGTCGAGGCTGCTCGAAGTGGTCTCAGGGAACGCCCTCGCAGCATCACGGATCTGCTGCGGGGTCGCCCGAGGGATTGATGACCTATCTGGAATCCACGCCGCCGGGGCTCGGTCCGTGGCCCTCCAGAGGTCAGCATGCACATCTTCCATGTCAGCCACAATCACATGAGGGTGCGACGATGGGAGGCCATCCGGCGCCCTGACGACAGTGGGTGCCTACACGTCCCTGTACGCTGTGATACGATGCAGGCCACGTGCGCCACCAGAGCGCGCCTGCTGGCACCAGCCTCGCCAACGCCGGTCACGATCTTTGTCCGCAGCCTGCGCGGCAGCGCGCGCATCCGCATCGATATCTCCCAAGAACTCCCTGGCCTGGTCCGCCGAGAAGTTGCCCGCCAGCAGGGTGCGCGCCTGCTGCGCCGTCGCGTCGAGCCTAGGGTTGATGCCCATGCTCGCGTACTGGCAGGTCTGGAAGCTCATCAGCTCATCAGGCATCTTCAGTTCACGCTCGGAAGGGCTACTTGCTCTAGGGAAGATGATGCTCGTGATACTGTCCACAAGCCACTTCCACCCTTCACCCATGGCCTGAAGCCCTTCTGCATCCTTCCCCTCGTACATAACGTCGACCCAACGGGGCCTCAAGATCCGAGCAAAGCCATGAGTGTGCGCCAGCTGGGAGCCCGTCGCGCGCGCGATCCTCGTGGCGGCCTTCACGGCGAACCGGCCCCACGCAAGAGTGAGGAAGCCCCATGCTGCATCTGCGTCCGCCTCCTTCGACATCGCGACGGCCTTCTGCGCGTGCCGTGCCTCGCAGCTCCAATCTTCATCTTGACGGCATGGACCCGTCGCTGCCGGGACCGCAAGTTTGGGCACCACAGCATATGTGAGAATCTGAATCTTCTCTCCTGTCGCCGCCATCTGGAGTGTGACGGGGCGGTGTGGCTTCACCGCCCAGGAGACGTCGGCATCCACACGCTGGAACAGACGCAGTGCCGCCGCCAAGAGCCCAAAGTAGTCGATGGTGCTGCACGCGGCGGCCGTCCTGCACGTGATGGCCTTGGGCACCGCCATCGTGAGCAGGGCCGCCGCAGGGAGCTGCGCCGCCTCGATGGCCGCCGCCTCCATGTTCCAGTCGCCGCCGACAATGCTCGGCGACACCTGCCCCGCCAGCGCCTGGCCGACCGCGCCCAGGATGGTCGCGTTCCTGACCGCCATGCCCTCGGCGCAGTGAAGGTACAGGTTGAAAATGTTCATAGGCGGCCACCCCGGGACGTCCACTGCCACATGCAGCGCACGCCGTGGAGCCAGAACACTACGACCTGGTGGACGTCGCAGCCCAACAGCCGTCCTCGCAAACACGGCGACTCCCGCGCTGGGCAGATGTCCCGCGGTCTGGTCGCCTGGCTCGATGATCACTTGCCAACCCGCCCGGCCGGCCCAACTCGACAGCTCCTCGGCCTCCCAGTCGTGGTAGCCGATCTCTTGCGCTAACACCACCAGCGCGCGAGTCCTCTCAAGCCGTTTCTTCAAGGTCCTCTTCCCCTGATTGGCATTGAAGGTCTCGAGCAGCCGCGCCTGCTGCTCCGCCACGGGCACCTCTGCGCCCTTGCTGCGGCCGGCTGCAACAGGGAAGCCACTCACTCGCGGCAGGTGGTACTCAACACCCCGCACCTCCGACACGTCGGTGCTTGTGCTTCTGCATGTCACTGACGAGCCCCAGCAAATCCGCTTGGGACAATCCTGGCTGTCCCTCGCCGTGCTGGAGCTTTGCCCACAATTGCTGCACATCCTCGCTGGTGTAGTCCTCGGCAGGGCGCTTGTCCCCATGGCTAGCGGCCCCAGCAGCGCCGCCCCCAGGAGCAGCAGGCTCAGCAGCAGGTGCAGCAGGCTCCTGGGCGGTCGGCGGACCACCTGGGGGAGCACCCATCTGGATGTCGGGCTTCTGCTCCTGCATCTTGGCCTGCATGTTGCCGTGGAGCAGCTTCTGCAGCCTCGCAAACTTGTCATTGGCCGCGACCTGCCTGAGGAACTCCGCCAACTCTGGGTCGCTCGCCAAGCCTGGATCCTCCTGCGCCTTCTCGAAGAAATCCTCGGGGATCGTGGACGTCGGCACCACCGGTGGGGGCGCCGCAGCCTCGCCTCGCTGCCGCTGGAGCTCGGCCGCGCTCGCCGCCACTTGAGCTGCAAGCGTGTCCACCTCAGCGGCCTTGGTGGTGATGACCGCCTTCTTGCCAGCAATGTCGCTCTGGAGTTGGACCAGCTTCTCCTCGAGAGACTCCAGCTCCTCCTTGTGGCGATCCAGCTGCGCCCGACACTTCTCCAGCTTCTGCTGGGAGGCGCGGTGGACGGTGGCAGGAGGGCGGAGGGCACGCAGTTGCACCCGCTGCTCGTCCAGCTGCAGCTTGAGCGACGTGGTCGACTCGCCCTCCCCGCACTCGGTGAGGCTCTTGATGTACTGCTCGAGCGCCGTGATCTGCTTCTGCAGTGCCGTGCGCTTGGCAGTGTTCTCGTCCTTGGCGGCGTCTGCCGCCTCTTCTTCATGTGCGTGTACGTCTGGCTGCCCGCGTCCAGCACCTTTCTTCTGGGACCTGAGCTGCTCAGCCAGCGCGTCGCACTTCGCCTGCAGCTTCTTATACTCCCCACTCGATGGTGCCGGTGATGGCGAGCCCAAGCCGCTGCCGCCGACATGACGGGAGGGAACCTGCGTAGACGCCTCGGCTTGAGCTGCAAACTTGCGGGCTCGTTGGATGACGTGCTGCGGTGCTGATGCCCCGCACCTGCACTTGACTCTGCACGCCCAGTTCGTCGATACTCCGCAGCTGGGGCACCCCCATGTCGGTTTCTTCGGCCCTGCGAGCAGGGAGCCTGGCGGCGCCATCGCGGCGAGTCTGGGGATACACGCGTCCAGACTCTGGCAACAGACCGGCGGCTTCTCGCAGGGCAACCCGAAACAGATGTGCTCCAGCAGGAGCTCACAGTGTAACTGCTCCAGCAGGAGCTCACAAAATCACTGGGAGCGATCCGCGGACTAGCGGTCTCCACGTTGCCGCTGGGCGACATGGAGTCTTGAGCCAAAATGGCTACGGAGGAGGAGTAGGAGGAGGAGCAGGAGGGGGAGGAGGAGGGGGAGGAGGAGGAGGAGGGAAGGGAACGGAATTAATGCCCAATAAAGAAACACAGGTGCGAAAAACACGAGGCGAAACATGTGCAAAAGCACCTGCGGGCAAGCGCCCCTGACCTGGGGAGGAGGAGGGGGGAGGGAGGGCGGGAACGAGCACTATGGCTCTGTAGGATCCTGCAAGATCCAGCGATCTGGCGGACCCCCGTCTCAGTGGTTCATTCAAAGATTGGGTCCTGAGGGGTGGGGTCCTGAGGACGAGGTGCCTCAAACAGACCGAATCCACGCTTGAATCCTTCCCCATCCCTGCGGA
This sequence comes from Prorocentrum cordatum, assembly GCA_963575745.1. Classification (NCBI taxonomy): domain Eukaryota; class Dinophyceae; order Prorocentrales; family Prorocentraceae; genus Prorocentrum; species Prorocentrum cordatum. Next base: position 418,023 of record CAUYUJ010016094.1, on the reverse strand, counting down.
CCCCATCCCTCAGCACCCCACCGACCGTTCGCATGGAGTCCCGTCCATCATCGAGGGTTGCTGAAGCTGCCCCTCCCCTGGCCCAAGGGCCCCCCAGCCTCTCGCTGCACTCTGCAGCCCCTGGGGCCCGCTGGGCCTCGTGAGGGGTGCCCTGGAGGCCGCGGGGGCCTCCTCGGAAATCCTGGGGGCACCTTGGGCCAGTGGCGCTTCTGGCAACACCCGCCCCTGGAGCCCCGAGACGCCCGGCAACTTGCCGCGCCGAGCGGCGTGCGGGGCGCGGGGGGGGGGCGAGGCTGCCGGCCTCCATGGGCAGCCCCTCGGCGCGCCGGAGGCGGTCGCCGTACCGGTCCTGCGGGGGGGCCCAAAGCGGCGCGGCGGGGGCCCAGACGCGCCCTCGAACTTCGAGGGTCGAGGAGTTCCGTGCCTCCTGGGAGGCTTCTCGTCGCCACGGCCCGATTCGCCTCCACATGCTGGTCGGGACGCGGCCCAGGAAGGGTCTGGGGTTCGACTTGGCCCCGCAGGCCCAGACCCGAACCACCTCGCGTCGTGAAACAATCACGCGGACACGATTTTTGGCCGTGTTCGGTCTCGAGGGGCCCTCGCTGGGCCTCGGAACCGTCAAGAAACAACCCAGGATGAACAGCCGGTCCCAGGGAATGTGTTGAGACCTCCGGGAGTCGACATTTTGGAAGAATCATGGCGTCGCGGGTCTGGGGAGGGGGGCGGAGCGGGGATGGCGGGGGTGATTATCATATCGGGGCTTTGCCAACAAACCATCGCGACTGGGTGCTTTCAGCGATTCTTCAACCTCTGAGAGGCGTTGGGCCTAGCCCAGGGGAAGTCAGGAAAGACGTAGGCCAAAAGGCTTCCCTCGTGAGAGGACTTCGCATTCATCCCACTGCTAGGGGCAGCTATGGCCAAGCTAGGGGGACACTAGCGATGCCATGTTGGGGGCAAAATCACGGGCGAGTTGGGCGAAGCTGCGTGCAGGTACGACCTCCGCTCTGGGCCTCTGAGCCAGTGTTCAAAGGCACGATTGGTCAGAGGCCAGGGAATGTGGAATGCTCAGGGCTCGGTGATCTCTGCACCTTTCCCCACTTCCCTTTCCCCCCTTCCCAACCCCTCAAACTCCTGCTCACATCATCCTGCTCCGAATTTTCCCTACACCTTATCCACGCTGCCCTCTTCCTCTTTCTTATCCTCCTCTTCCTGCTCCTTACTCCTTCCCCCCCTCATTCCCCTCCTCCGCCTGATCCACTGCTCCTCCTTCTGCTTCGCTATCCTCCTTCTCCTCCTCCTCCTCCTACTCCTCGTCCCCTCTCCTACATCCTTCTCCTCCTCTTATTGCTCCTGCTCTCGTTCCTCCTCTTATTCCTCTTCCTCTTCCTCCTTCCCCTCCACTTCCTCCTCCTCCTCCTCCTCGTCCCCATCCTTTCTCCCTCTCCTTCCCGTCCTCCCCATATTCCTGCTGCTCTTCAGTTTCCGCCTTCTGCTGCTCCTCCTCGCTCCCTACAGTCCTCCCTCCTCCCGCCCACCGCCTCCCTCCCTCCTCCGCCTCCGCCTTCTCCTTCTCCTCCTCGTCTCCTGCTGGCGCACCTGGAATTGGTGCGGCGGCGCCTGTGATTCCCCCCAACCTCGTCGGCATGGAGAATGACGTGTTCTGGCAATGGTCCGACGAGAAGCACCAAGGGGTTGGAATTCTGGGTCGAGATGCAGCGCGTCCGGAGGGTGCTCAAAAAAGACGAGCGACTCTGAGATGGCTGCTCTTGAGTCTGGTGGTAGCCATCGTGGTAAATTCCACCAGCCCTCTGGGCGTATGTGGTTGATCGAGGTTCCTCATCCAACCCCATTCTTCCCCTCCTACCCCCTTCCCCTGGACCTAGACTGGGCGCCCCGCGAGGTGTCAGAGGGTACTGTTTCGCCCAAGATGGCCCCAAGAGGGCCTCAGAGGGCCCAAGGTGGCCTCCAAGATGGCTCAAGATAGCCTAAGATGCCTCAAGTCGGCTCCCAAGATGCTCCAAGAACGCTCTAAGAAGGCTTCAAGAGGCTTCCGAGACATCCAAGGAGGCCTTCCAAGAAGCCAACGTCCTTCCAACACCTAAGGAAACAATAATGTGTTTTGTTTTCTTGCCTGTTCGCTTCCGATGGCCATCCGAGGCCTCAAGATGGTTCCTAGATGGCCCAAGAGGGCCCCAAGGGAGACCCAAGAGAGCCCAAAGACGGCCCCAAGAGCGCCCAAGAGCGCGCCAGCAGCGCCCCAAGAGGCGACTTGTGGGGCTCCCAGGGGGGGGGGGGGGCAATTAGGGCCTCTTCTTTGATTGATCTCCTCCAAGGTGGCCCCAAGAGCGCTCTTTAGGCTCCCAGCAGCGCCCCAAGACGGCCCCAAGAGGCGCCCACACGGCCCCAAGAGGCGCCCGTGATGCCTCCAAGAGACTCCCAAGAGGCCCCAAAGAGGCGTTAAGAGGATCCCCGGGGCACCGAAAATGCCCCCCAGACGTTCCACCCTCCTCCTCCTCTTGGAATATCGGACGGCTTCCCCCGCCATTTGCTCTTCTGCATGCTCCCCCCCTTCCCTGATCACCTCGACTCCACTGGGCATCGTTTCTGGATTGGCTGGTGGGGGTACTTTTTCGTTCGCGAGCGGCACGGAGCAACCGCGCGCCGTCAAAGAGCGAAGCAACAACGCCACGATCTAAATTAGGCGCCAAGCGCACAGGAGCGAGCTACAACTGGTGGGGGGATACGCGAAGCGTCAACAATTGGACGACACCAAGAAGAGCTCGCTTAAGGCAGCCCTTTCGGAATCAGAGCGCACGCGTTTGTGAGTCCCTTGTTCTGCGTCAGACTTCTGAGAAGGCCACAGAGCATCTTCGCACAGTCCGTGAGGATACCTCGGCCAGTTTTCGGAGCGTGCTCGGGCAGATGGGCCAACGCGGGCCTCAGCCAACGGCATCACTTCAGCCTCCCGCTGCACCGCTTGCCGCTGCTGCCCCGGTCGCTGGAGTTGAGGCCGCCGCCGCAGCTCAGCCATCACGTTTGTAGCAGGCAATGGCGGCCAGCAGGCTGCCGATGGCGTCGATGCCCTGTTCTGCAGCAGCGCCTTGCGGACTGAGGACGGAGCTCGGACTGAGAGTGAGAAGCTGCCGAGACTAGCCGAGCGCAGGGCCCCATCAGGGGTGCTCGATGAGTATGCTCGGCTCTTCTCCAGCCGCGATGCACGAGAGCTGGCGGAAATCGTGCCTCTCAACGTGGAGGCGGGGCGGCCGCTGCTGCTCGCGCCAGAAGTCTCTGGCGATCCTGCCGCTGCTGCTGCCACCCTCCGTGGTCGTCGCCTCTCGCCTCAGACAGGAGGCGACTGCGAGGGAGGGTCCTTTGAGCAGCAGAGGCAGTGACGAGAGTGACTGAATTGGTGCTACGTGGGTGGACAAGCAGCATCATCCAGCAGAATCCTCCTCCTCCTCCTCGTCCTCCTCCTCCTCCTCCCTATTCGTCTTCCACCTCCTCCTCCTCCTTTCCCTCCTCCTGCTCCTCCTTCTCCGCCTCCTTCTTCTCCTCCCCGCAAGAGCTTCCTCGATGGACTGGCGCTGCATCCAGAGCACCTGTGGGCGATGGGGAAGGGGCGCCCACAACAGAGGAGGCGGAGAGAAGAAGAACGACACCAACGATGACGAGAGGGACGAGGAATGTTGAAGTAGAACAAGAAAACAAGATAAACATCAGCTTTCGGAGCTCAGCGCGAAATCTGCTCGGATCTGCGCTGAACCTCCCTGGCTGCGCCCTAAACCAGTGCGGATCCGAGAAATCAGCGCAGATCTGCGATAGTTGATGCTTAGCTCTTACGACGACGACGACCGCGCTGACGCCGACGACGACGACGACGACGACGACGACGACGATGGCGACGGCGGCGGCGTCGACGACTACGACCAATTTGTCAGGATTCTTTGGGCCGCAGGCGAGGCAAAGGGAAGACGCCAGGACAGGGTACATATAGCTGGTCTGATACAATGAAGCTTAAGACTGATCCGGCCAAACTTCGGGCCCTGTGGGGGCCGCTGGGTCAAGAGCGGTCCTGGAGGCCACAAGACGGCTCCAGATGGCTTCCAGAAGGCCCCAAGCCGGGCCAAGAGGGCTACAAGACGCCCACGATGGGCTCGATACGGTCCCAGAGCCCCCCTACACGCCCCAAGAGCGCCCCACGAATCCTCTCAGGAGACCCCCATGAGGCCAAAATCGCCAAACTGCCTCCGTCAAATGTAAATTTTCAGCATTAGCGACTTCTCGCCTTCCCGGCGCTCCACGATGACCCAAGACACCTCCAAAACCGTCCACCACGGGTTAAGATGCACTCGCAAGGCCCCCAAGACGGCGCAAGAGCGCCGTGGAACGGCCCAAAAGTCGCTCAAGACGGCGCCCCAAGAACGCCCCCGCGACCACCCAACAAGCCCCAGAACGCCCACAAAAGACCCCCCCAAACCGCCAGCAGGCCCACAAGAAGCCCCGTGAGGCCCCCCCGAGGCTTCCACCAGCCCCCAAGACCCCCAAGAGGCCAAAATCGGCCCCAAGAGGCCAAAATCGGCCCGCCAAGATGCAAATTTTCAGCATCAGCGACTTCTCGCCTTCCCGGCGCTCCACGACGGCCTAAGATGCACCCACCGCACCAAGAGAGCTCCCTGGACACTTCCTCCTGGCACTGCCGCCGACGAGTGACACGAACAGGCTAAATGATGCCCCCCCCTCTCGTCCACCACCCCGCCTGCGCACCTGTCATGCCTTGCACGACGCACTAGAATGTCCAGATAGCTCCGACCATGAATCTCGCAAAATACCGCGCACCGCAGCCGCCCACTCGCGATCACGGCAATCCCCACTGCATATTAGTACGGTGACGATCCAAGCCTCTATATCACTATAGACATGCATAGACATACATACACATACATACATACATTCAACCATGCATGCTTGCATGCAAGCATACATACATACATATGCAAACACATACATACAAACATACAAGCATATAACCATATACACATGCATACACACATCAATACACACATCCATACATTCACAAAGCCATACATACATGAACACATACATGCATACATACATATTCACATACACAACAACAAATATACATACATGCATCCATACACATATACATACACACATACATACATACACACATACATACATACATACATACATACATACATACATACACACATACATACATACATTCATACATACATACATACACACACATACATACACATACACACATACATACAAACATACATACATGCATGCACAACTACATACATACATACATACATACATACATACATACATACATACATCCATACATACATACATACATACATACACATATACTTACATACATACATACATACACAGGTACATACATACATACACACATACACACATACACACGTACATACATACATCCATACATAGATACACACATCTATACATACATTCATACATACATACACATATACATACATACATACATGCATGCATGCATGCATGCATACATACATACACACATGCATCCATCCAAACATACATGCATGCATGCATGCACGCAGGTACACATACACGCATACTTTCATACGTACATACACACATACACGCATACATACATACATACATGCATGCATGCATGCATGCATACATACATACACACATACATACAAACATCGACACATACATACATACACACATACACACAGACATGCATACATACACACATAAATACATACACACATATATACACATATACATACATACATACATACATACATACATACATACATACATACATACATACATGCATACATACATGCATGCATGCATCCATGCATGCATGCATGCATGCATGCATGCATGCATACACACATACATACATGCATGCATGCATGCGTGCATGCATGCATGCAAACAGACATGCATACACACATGCATGCATACATACATACATGCATGCATGCATACATACACGCACATACATACACACATGCGTACATACATACACGCATGCATACATACATACATACACATACATACACACATACATACATACACACATACATACATACATCCATACATACATGCATACACATATACCTACATCCATACATACATACATGCATGCATGCATGCATACATACACACATACATACCTACATACATACACACATACATCCATACACACATACATACACAAACATACATACATGCATAAATGCATGCATGCACACATACATACATACACACATACATACCTACCTACCTACATACACACATACACATACATACATACATACACACATAGCTGAGGTGCACGAGCTGAGGGCGTCGGAGGATCGAGAAGCGCATCACCGATACATCGGCGATGCGGCTCGATGCGGATCCAGACTTTCTCCACGCCGACGTCGCCGATGCATCGGCGATGTGGCGCGATCCTCCCACCCGCCGGGGCTCGAGCGGAGGCGGAGCGGCGGAGCGGCGCCGCGTGCGAGGTCCCGAAGCCCAGAAGCCTCAGCAGCTGCTCCCTGGCACCGCGCTCGAACAGGAACGGGTACCTCGCTCGCCCCGCTGGGCACGGGCGGTGCACGGGCTTCGAAGCAGGGCGAGTCGAACCAGCGGCAGCTCAAGCTCGGCCAGGCGCTGCTTGAAGAGATGGCGGAGGGGGATGGGACGGGGGGAGAAATGCCACGCGAGCAAACTCGCCCGAGTTTAAAGGAAAAACAGCCTCCTGGTGACAATGCGCGCCGAGTCTGCACGGGAACGGGACCTACTCCACGCGCATGCTTCGGACAACGGCAGCTTAAGGTCGGCCTCCAGAGCCCTCCCTCTGGGTGCTCAGACGCACCAATTTTCCGAGCCGCGTCCAGCAATGGCGACGAGAAGGCCCACGACGGCCCACCACCGTGGTCCCAACCGGCCCTCCTCTGACGGCTGGCTCCCACCGTGTGCGGGAACTCTCTGGGGAGGCACCCCCGCCTGTGCGGCTGCGATGTTCGGAGGCCTCCCAGATGTTGGTCCGAGCAGGTGGGGTCGGGCGATTGCACCGCATCGCCGCTGCATCGGCGATGCATCGGCGATGCATTGCGGACGCATCGCGGACGCGTCGGCGATGCATCGACGAACCTGCGTGGAGAAAATCGGGCTCCACACCTAGCCGCATGGCGGACGCATCGGCGATGGGTTGGGCGCCCCAGCCCCGGTGATTCGGGAGGGTTGGGCGCCCGAGTTATCCGGGATAACTGCGGTCCGGGGTAACTCCAGTTTAGACCCCCGAGGCGCGAATCTGCAGCTACGGTCGGGGCGTTGACCTAAGGAACCCTGAATGAGGAACCCTGAATGAGGAACCCTGAATCCATAAGTCAAACTTTGATTTTCCATCGAAGCCCTAAGGCAAACCTCAGGCAAGCTGCAAAACAATGAAGGAACACGCAGCCCCTCCAAAGCTCTTTCTCCTCCTCCGCCTCCGCCTCCGCCTCCGCCTCCTCCTCCTCCTCCTCCTCCTAGGGTTGTTCTTAACCCTCGTGTCGACTCGATCAGTAATGTGCAACTGTGGAGGATGAAGGGGGGGGGGAAGCAATGAGGAGAGACTTGTTTGTTGATTCGCGGCGACAGCGGGCGTTATGGGGGGGGGGGCGGGGGACGCATAACGCAACACCGCGCCCCCCTCCGTGACTGACTGTGGTGCCGGACGCTCTGGGACGCTCTGCGGCAACGCTGGGGACGCGCTGGGCGGGGAGGAGCCTTACGTTAGGGGGGTGGGAGGGGGGAGAGAGGGGGGGGGGGGCATGGCGCGCGTGATGGCCCCGAGGGTAAACAAAGAGGCTAGGTAAAGAGGAGGACCGAGCAGGGGCGCGTCCTGGCTGCGCGGGGGGGGGCACGCCAGGGGCAGCGCGCAGACCCAGGCGGGCGCGGCCACCGCGGCGGTGAGCAGCGGCTGCGCCAGCTGGTCCATGAGCTTCCTGCCGGACGAGTGGCCGATCGGGGGCTCGAGGATCGAGGAACGATCGGGGATCGAGCACGGCAGGGAGGCCTACTCGAGTGCGACGGAGCCCGAGGGGGACCCGCCCCGAGGACAGCCCCTGGCGAGAACCATCCCTTCGGGCAGGGCGGGCTGTGCCCGCGAAGCCCCTGGCCAGCAGGGCGGCAAGGCGCTCCGTCGAGCGACCGCGGGGCTGCCCTGCAAATGCCAGTCGGACCTCCTGCGTCCCGAACAGCAAACAACACTACACCCGTGACGGCAGACGACACTGAACAGCAGCTCTGGAATACCAGAGAGAAAGAGAGCACCCAAAAGGAGTGCTGTAGACAGCGGGCAGAGATATGCCCGTATGGCGAGTACATAAACACGAGAGGCCGTACAGGAGACCAGAAGGGACACCTCAGATGACACCATGAGGGAGACCGTAATATTGCCTGACGGAGGACGCAAGCATATGAAGCTGTGGGTGCCGCCTTCGGTGGCGCCCTCCTGTGGGACCACGACACGCGTGAGGGGTATGACGGATTCGGGGCGGGCACGCCATGCGGAGCCTGCCATTGCGAGCCTGCCTTCGGGGCCACGAACCCTGTGAAACGTGCGCCGATGTGGAAGCCGCGCGCAGACCCCGCCCCGGAAGCGGCGGAGGCCTGTTCAGCGGGCCGCTCTCCCATCTCACGTCCTCCTCCTCGCCGGCCACGCCGCCGCCCGGCTGGATCAGGCCACTGCTGGCATCCTCGCGGCCCCCGCCCTCGTCGTCGTCGTCGTCGTCGTCGTCGACATCGTCGACGTCGTCGTCGTTGTTGTCGTCGTCGTCTGCGCCTCCGTAGGTCGTCGGGGGGGGACCCCTCGTAGTCGCCGTCGTCGCTGTGGTCGTGGTGGTGACTGTTGTCTTGCCAATTTCGGTGGTCGCTCTTCGGAACGTCAGAGATGTACTCTGAAGCCTGTGACAATCCTATGATGTGCCTGCTCCTCCTCTTGATCCTCCTCTTCCTCCACATCCCCCTCCTCCTCTCATCCTCAAAATTGTGTTATGTCCCCTTCTCCTCATCGTCTTGCCCCTTGTGCATTCCATCCACCCCCCGATCCACATCCTTCTCCGCTTCTACGTATGACCTCCTAGTCTTCTTCGCACGCTGCCTTCTAATTTCCCCAACCAGTGCTTGCACTTAGGAGCTCCTACTTCTCTTCAAAGGAAACGGCCCTGGATTTCGGTCTGGCGGTTCCGTGCTCGCCATCGCCGCCCCATCACAACCCCGTCGCCGCCCGTCGTCTGGGCCTGATTGTCGGTCTGCTCGCCGTCGCCGCCCCGTCGCCGACTCGTCGACGCCCGTTGTCTGAGCTTGTTTGCCCGTCAGTCGGCTGTGTTGTCGCCGTCGCCGCCCCGTCGTTGCCTCGCCGCCCACATGAATTGCACCACGTATGTAACACCACGTAGGTTGCACCACTTCGATCGCTCCACAAATATAGTACCACGTCTATGTGTATGAATACAACCATAAGTATGCACATAAAGAAACATACATGCATACATACATACTGTCATACGTACGTGCGTATGTATATCGAAACTTACACCCTTACTCACGAACAACCATACATCCATAAACCCATACACAGTAACATACACATACATATATACGCATACATATATATATATATATATGTATATATACTAGAACCACGCGCGCGCTGCGCGCGCGCTTTGGTTCTAGCAAGATGCGGCGACGGTCTAGGGTTCGCAGCATCGGAGAGCAGAAAGACTTCTATCAATCATGATCAATCAGCAAACCGCTCCATCCCTCTATGCCCCCACGGATGCACGCCATGAGCCCCAGTCGACCTTAATCCTGCATTCTCCCCTCAGCAAACCCTCTCAATCCCTTTCCTTTCCACACCCTTTTTGGCGGACCAATGGAATCACATTCCACGCGGCAGAGGAGCTGTTGCGGGCGCGGTGGACGAATTCCACTCGGCATGCAACGCGAAAAAGTATGTTCGTTGTCGACGCGGTGGACGTGTTCCACTCGGCGTGCAAACATGAAACATACAGACGGCCGCAGGTCGAAATAGGATTCCGCATGATCCCACTTCAGCTGCCTACATACCCTTTGTTTCATTACCAGGGGGGCGCCTCGAGAAAACAACTCACACACGTACAGCAGCAGCTCGTGTGTCCACCGGGGGGAGGAGGGGGGGCGGGCCCCAGTGCTTAATCAACCCGGTTGAAGCAACCGCTTTAAGCAGCCAAGATCTGGTCTGTGGGGAGGAGGAAGCGGGGGCCCGCGCCGATCGGCGAAACAAGACATAAGAAACAGCTACGTACCTCTCAAGACGGCTCAATGGGCCCGATTTCGGCACACCCCTCACGCACTCTACGCCTATCCAAGGCCTAGACGACCCAGAGCGTCCAAGGCCCCGCGACGAAAATCTTTACAACGATGGGCTGTCGTGAAGGGTTCTATGGTGCGCCCACCTTCGTCGTACAACCACCGCGCAAAATTTGCCAACACTGGGCCACCCTGAAGGTTCGAACGGTACGCGCCAAAAAAAATCGACAACGAAATGATCGATCCGACGGTCTTCCCAGTACCGCGGCGACTGCCGGGACTGATCCGAGTATTCGCTTCCTTCGTGGCGGCCCTGAAAAAAAACACCCACCTCAAAAAGCCAACGTCTCGCGTGAGATATCCCCGAATGCTGACCGCAAGTGGGCAAATGTCCCACCCCGTGGTCGCTCCCCATTGTGGCGCCCAGCAACGTTTGTTGCGACATCGCGAACACCACGCGGCCCTGAAAAAGACGCGCCTACATCCGTGAAACAAGCGAACCGCTGGAGACATCCCCACAATCTGGGCACGAACCGGTAAGTGTCCTAATTATCCCCTGGCGGCACCCCCTTGTGTTGCCCAAGTGCGAGGCGTGTCACATCTCGATAATTCTGATCGTGATGTGGAAAAGGAGGGAGGAGGAGGAGGAGGGAATGAGTAGACGGAGGCGCGACACGGATAACAAGAATTCACGACGCAAAACACGGAAATAAACGCCGCAACATATTCCACGAGACGTGCAACTGCCTGCACAATGATCCGTTATCACCGTCGCACCCTTGATCCGCACGCGTTCGACGGAAACTGGCGGCAATCAAACTGGCCCAATCTGCCAGGGCATCGCTCGTGGGGGGAGGGCCTCCTCGCCTCGGGCTGCTCTCCCGCAGCCGCGCCCCGCCGTCGACGGCGAGCGCGCGCCTTGTGGGTGCCCTGACCGTCCCGGGCGGCCGCCGCAGGCCCGAACGTGCGTTTGATTCGCCCATGTCGTCCAGCCCGCCCATCTGAACCAAGAAAGCCAGTTTCTGCTGAGACATCCTCACGATTCGCTCTTAAACTTAAGCTGGCCACGGCGTGCAGGTGACGCTGGCGGTGTGCTGCCCGCGCCGAGGCGAGGGCGCCGTTTGGACGGACTTTCGGCCATTGTACGGTTCGGCCCGCATAGTACGCTATGTTATCAATGCGAGGCTAAGCTATGCGGTGTGATGCGATGCGATACTATGCTGTGCGATGCGATGCTATGCTACGCCATACTGTGCCATGCGATGGTCTGCTAGTATATGCGACGCGATGCGATGCGATGCTATGACATGCTATGCGATGCTATGCTATGCTACGCGATGCTCGTCTATGCTGTGTTGTGCGATGCTATGCGATGCTATGTTATGCTCTGCTGTGCGATGCAATGCTATGTTGTAGCTCCAGTTGGTTCCCCTTCCTCACCCCCACCACCACACGCACAACCTCTTTATCACCCGAAGGGTGGTCGTACATGTAGGTATACACTGGCAGGATCTCGCGGCCAGAGATACAACCGCCTCGCGCACACTTGCCTGGAGCGGGGAGGGATGGGGAGGAATCTGGGAGGAGCGGGGAGGGGTGCAGAGTGAGGTGTCTTGTGGGCCTCTTGGACTGTCTCAGAGCGCTCTGGGATCCACAGGCGCCTACGGAGGTCGTCTTGGAGGGCTCTGTGGGACGTTTTGGGGCGATCCTGGGAGCTTTTTGGACCGTCTTGGAGGCCTTGTTGGGATGTCTTGCGGCGCTCTTGGGGTTCTCTGAGGCCGTCGTGGACGCTATTAATACAAAGTGCATATGCCCAAAATAGACGCTTCCCAAAAGAATTAGGGCGATGTGTGTTCCTTGCGGCCCTCATAAATGTCCTCTTGAAGCCCTCTTCAAGCGCTTGGGGGGCCTCTCGGGCCGTCTTGAAACCATCATGGGCGTCTTGACGAACTCTTGGACCGTCTCGGAAGCCTCCTGGACCGTCTGGGGAGCGCCTTCGGGCCCTCCGAAAGCCCCCCGAAGGACCCCGAGGGACACAGTGGTCACCGCGGGGGGAGGGGGGAGTTTGGGAAAAGTGGGCAGCCTCGGGCCCCAGGGGTCTGGTCGCGGGGTCCGCATGGTGATGGGCAACTATGATGAGCGCTTGCGCGCTGCAGTCAGATCCACCTTGAGCCAAAATGGCTACGGATGCTCGTGGGGCGTCTTTGGGGGCTCCTGTGGGGCCTCGTGGAGCCTCTAGGAGGCCTCTAGGGGGCCTCTTGGGCTCTCTTGGGGTCTCTTGGGGCCTCCTGGAGGCCTACTGGGGCGGAAGGCTCGAATTGTCGGTTCGTGTTCCCCCTCTTGAGCCCCTCTTGGGGCCCTCTTGAGGCGATCTTGGGCGCCTCTAGGGCCGCCTTGGGGCACTTTTTGGGCCATCTTGGGGGCTCTCTCTATTGCGCCGTCGTGGCGCCCTCTTTGGGTGCCTCTTGGGCCGTCTTGAGCTGGTTTCTGGGGCCTCATGGGCTGTCTTGAACCGTTGGAAGCACGAAACAGCGAGAACACGAACAACCTTCAAAAACCATTGAGGAAACCTACTTGCTTCGCCTCCTGAGTGCCTCGTGGGAGCACTTTTGAGGGCATCTTGGCCATCTTGAAGCTCTCTTGGGCTGTCTTCAAAGCCATGTTGGACCAATTTTGGAACGCTCTTGTGCGGTCTTGGGCTCTCTCGGACCGGTCGTGGGCCATCAAGGCGCCCTCTTGGACGTCTCTCGGCCCCTTTTGACGTTTTTTGGCGCCCCCCGCTGGGCCCGAAACGGTCAGACGAAAAATCAGTGCACTTCGGAGGGCCCGGGACCCCCTACCCATTACACGTGTATATATATATATATATATATATATATGTGTGTCTATGTATGTATGTATGTATGTATGTATGTATGTATGTATGTATGTATGTATGTATGTATGTATGTATGTATATACACACTTACACACATCTATATATATATATACATATATATACATATATACACACTATATATCACGCATACATAAACCAACGCAGCATATATATATATATATATATATGTATGTTTATGTATGTGTATGTATATGTGTATATGTATGTAACAATGTGTATATATATATGTTCATACATACATACATACATACATACATACATACATACAAACATACATGCATACATACATACATACATGCACATACATACATGCACATACATACATACATACATTTCGGAGGGCTCTTGGGCTGTGTATTGGCCGTGTTGGGCCCATCTGGGGCCACGTTCGGGCCGTCAGGGCCGCCTTGGGGCCTCCCGCTCCCGCTGTGGGGCCCAGCATGGGCCTGTCCTGGGGCTCTCTTGGGCCGTCTGAGGCTCGTCCCAGGCAATTTTCGGGCTCCCTTGGGCAATCTTGGTGCTCTGTTGGAGGTCTTTTCGGCGGTTTGGGGGCGTCGTCGGCTGTCGTAGAGCGCCGGGAGGTCGAAAACGCGAGACACCGAAAAACATTTCAAAAACCAACGGAAATCAAGGATTTGAGCCTCTTCGGGCTCTCGGGATGCTTCTCGGAGCTCTCTTGAGGCCTCTTGGAGGCCTCTTGGGCTGTGTATTTGCGGTCTCGAACCCATCCTGGACCACGTTAAGGCTATCTGGGCTGTCTTGGAAGGGCTTGTCGAAGTCCCCGAGGGCTTCTGGGAGCTCTTTGGGACAGTCTGGGAGCTCCAGGGCCGCTCTGGGGTGCCCTGGGAGCGGACTGGGGAACCCTGGCCCTCCCATGCCCTGTCGTGGTCGCGGCCCCGGTCGCCCGGGCCTCGTGCACGGGGATATCTACATCTCTCTCTCTCTCTCTATGTTTTTATATATATATATATATATATATATGAATATATGTATATATACACACATCGACATATACATATACGTCTGCATATACATATACATTTCCATATGCATCTACATCTACATCTACATCTACATATTACATACATGTAAATATAGATTTACATATTCATGTACATCTACATCTACATATACATATACGTATACATATACAAATACATATACATGCCCATGTGCAAATACATATACAAATGCAGATACATCTACGTATACATATACGCACACATACACCTCTACATATACGTAAGCATATGCACATACGCATACCTAAACCTATACATATACATACACATATACATATAATTATGCATACGCATATGCATGCATCTATATTTGAAAAATAAAATCATACCTATACAAATGCATATGCCTATGTACAGATGCACCTATACACAACACTTTGCATATATATATATATACACATATTCACGTGCATTACATGTACATGTACATGTATATATACATATACCTATACAACTACAGTTACATCAACATGTGCATACACATATACTTGTACATATACATGTACATGTACATGCACATACACATAGTCATATGTATATATATGTATATATACAAACATACATATGAATATGCATATGCACATGCATTTACATTTACATATACATGTACATACGCATATACATATACCTGTGCATATAATATACGAGAGAGCGTGATCCACCGCCGCTTTACTGTGGAAAATTGCCAACCTTTTCCTCCAGAACCCAGGGGTCTCCCCCCCCCCCTCCGAAAATCCCCCCCACCCTGCTGTATTGGGGCCCTCTGGAGCGCGTCCTGGGCCGTATTGGGGCGGTCTCGGGAGCTTCTGAGGTCGTCAAGCACGGACCGACAGCGAAAACAAGCAATATGTTGAAAATATACGTTTTACAAAGAGAATGGGGCTATTTTGGCCCCTTGGGGCTCTCATTGGGGCCCTATTGGGGGTCGCTTGGGGTGTCTTGGGGGCTTCTGAAGCCACCTTGAAGGCCATGTTGGGCGTCTGGGAGCGACCTTCGGGCGTCCCGGGTCTGTTCTGGAGCCTCTTGGGGCCTCCTCGGCGCCTTCTGGCGGCCTTCTGTGAGGCCCCGGGGCTCCCCGAGGGCCCCGGGAGGCCCCGGGGCTCCGCGAGGGCCCCGGGGCCCACATTTGCGGTCGTCTTGGGCCCTTCGTGGGCCGTCCTGGAGCTCTCTAGGGCTGTATTGGGGCGTCCTCGGCCGGACCGACAGCGAAAACAAGCAATATGTTAAACATATACGTTTCACGAAGGGAATGGGGTTATTTTGGCCCTTGGGGCTCTCTTTGGGGCCCTATTGGGGGTCGCTTGGGGTGTCTTGGGGGCTTCTGAAGCCGCCTTGGAGGCCATGTTGGGCGTCTGGGAGCGACCTTCGGGCGTCCCGGGTCTGTTCTGGAGCCTTTCGGGCCTCCTTGGTGCCTTCTGGCGGTCTTCTGTGAGGCCCCGGGGCTCCCCGAGGGCCCCGGAGCCCACATTTGTGGTAGCGGCGCCGGCCCCGGGCGCACGGACCTGGTGCGCCGTCATATGAATAAATACGTATGATGTTTTACCATGCGTATACATACACATACGTGAGATGTTACACCATGCATATGCGTACACATACGTAGATGTGATACCATGCATATGCATACACATACGTAAGCATTGACACACTGCATGTACATGCACGCACGTAAGATGCTGTACCATGCATGTAGATACATGTACGTACGATATGAGGTCACAGATGTTCATAGATATACGTGTGCTGTGGTCTAAGATATACAGATATACAACCATGCCCCCCTAGCTGAATATGATACCTATGTGTGAATCATACGGGGCGCGCATGGGTTAACATCACACATGCATAGGGCGGTGTGTCCCGACAGGCGGCTCCACAGCCGGACAATTGTTTCAAGGGTTTTGTTTCAAGTTGTGTTTCAAGTTTTGTTTCTGGGGCGTTTCGGATTTTGTCTCTGGGCCCTGGCCTGGTTTTGTTTCTGGGCCCTGGCCAAGAGTGCCCAAGAGGCCCCCCCGGAGGCCCCAAGAGGTCAGAGTTGTGAGGATGCCTCAGGCGGTAGTGCCCAGACCGCAACTCAGAGTGGCGAGGGTTTCAGGCGGAAGTGGCCAGACCACCTTGGGGCAATGTATCTCCGAGGTCAGAGCTCAGTGCATCTCGGAACCCAGAGTTGCGAGGATGCCTCAGGCGAACGTGCTCGGACCTGTCCCTCCCCGCCTCCTCGCTCTTTCTCCCCTTCCTCCTCCTCCTCCTCCTCCTCCTCCTCCTCCTCCTCGTCGTCCTACTCCCCCCCTGTCCTGTCTTCATCCTCCCACTCCTCCTCCCTCCTCCTCCTCCGCTGGCCGAGCCGGGCCGGGCCGGGACGAGCCGAGCCGGCGGAGGAATAGTCTGATTATGGAAGGGAGGGGGAAGAGAACGAGCAGGAGGAGGAGGAGGAGGAGGAGGAGGAGGACATGGATGAGGTGCTTTTTCGAACGGCCGAAACGGTCCTCCCGGTCCCCTGCACCTCCTACTCCTTCTGGCTCTACCCTCGGCTCGGATTGCGCTGGACGCCTGCCCGACGTTCACTCCTCCTCCTTCTCCTCCTCCTCATCCTCCCTCGTCCTTCCCGGGTGCCTGGGGGATGCCCGGATGCCCCGGTGCCGGGGTGCCTGCAGTGCCTGGGTGCCCGGGTGCCCCGGTGCCCGGGTGCCCGACAGGGGGTCTTCCGTGCGGGTCTTCCGTGCGGCGACAGTGCTCTCGCTGTTGAAGGATGCGAATCCAAGGGCGCAATTGTACGACCGAGTGTGCTGCATGAAGTGGTCGTGGGAAAGACCCGGACGAAGGAGCTGAGCCATTTCGGCCGGAGCGGGAGGCAGTAGGGGGATGCCAGCCAGGGCTCCGTACCTGCAGCACGCGCCGTAGTCCTTTCTGCGTGCTGCCGGGCAACGCGCGCGTTCGGCGAAGAAGTGCAGAGCCCCGCACGTTGCGCAGGCTCCTTGAAAGTGGCCGGTCGGAGAGAGCGACGCTTTCGGAACGCGGTTGCTGCATCATTCGTCTGTCGACCACCAGCCGGCGCGGTGGCCGGTGCGTACGCCAATAGAAATCCCAGGCACGGGTTTTGCGAACCAGTTCCGATGCGCTGCGCAGGCGGGCGGACAGCTGGACGAGTTCGGAAGTGCTACGCGGGTGGACTTGAGGCGACACCACGGCACGGAACATTTCGGCGAGTCACGTGCTCGGAGGTACATGCGGACGGCGCTGCCCCCACCTGCTTGCGGAGTGCTTGCAACGGATCGCTGCGTGGACGGGCGTGTGGGACACCAGAAGACCTCGACGTCGGAGGATGATGGGGCCCGGCGGCGGCGGTGGCTACCGCGGCATGTCGGACGTGGTCGGGGCAGTATCCGGTGGCGTACATTGCTTTCGTCAACTTTCTGTCGCACAGTAGGAAGGAACATGTGGGTTTAAAGCAACGTTCGCACATGCCGCTGTTGTGCGGCACTGCGCGTCGCACGCCATGGCGGGCAGGGGCGCGGCAGCCGGCCTTTCCGGGCCCCTGGCAACGGGGCCCCGCGAGGCAACAGTGCTTACATTCCACCACGGTGCCGAGACGGCCCACGCGAAACGCGCACCCAATTGCACGATTGCTACATGGCTCCCCTTTCCGAATGCACGCGATGCAGAGGCCGCCGGACGACTTCCGTTAAGCTACACCGTTGCACCCAGACGAGCCACAAGGGCGTTCGGCTTGCTCGTAGGATCGTTTGGAGAGGGATGGTAATGGTTGTGGTGTGGACAGCCCACACGTTCGACATAGGCCTGCTGAACCAGGGGTGGAACGGCCGTCGCACCTACGCGTCGCGCGTGGGAATCAAGACGAAGTGCAAAGACAACACAAAGTGTCCTCTGGCGACTCGACTACGTTCGTACATGCGGGCGTGCGGCAGAAGTGGAGCAGGGCGGGCGGTTGGCAGACGAGGCAATGCTGTCCGTGTTGTCGAGGGGCGCGGAAGTTGCATGTGGCCGTAGCGCAAGGACAGACCCCGACGATGCACATAGGGCATTGCGCGCCCGTTCGAGATGTGTTTTCTTGCACCGCTGGCGCCCCGCACTTAGGAGCGCTACATCGCATGGGCGTAGATGCAAGCGCCGTCGAAGACTGCGCTGGAGCGGCTAGAGAATGGCTGGCGGCTGGGCTGGCTCCGCCACAGTGAGCGCACAGATCTGGAGTTCCGGGCGCTCCTCGCTGCGAGAAGCACACTGTGCACGGTCGACGTCCGGCTTGGCATGGGACGCAAGTACTGTGGGCTGCATCGCTCCGTTCCTCCTGGCAGCCAGGCGACGCGCAGGCGAATTGCCGACCAGGATTGTAGGGGCAAGATGGTTGTTGTGATGGTTAACGCATTGCGGAAGCCGGCCTGATGCATTTTTGACCTTTTGCCGGACGTGGGAAGGACGCCCCAGCACCGCGAAACGACAGGGCAGGGAGCCTTCAGAGCACGGAAAGCACGGGCCAGATGATTTGTTGGTTGCCAGAAGGCGGCAGCCGACGCGGGCGTTCGTACACAAGTTCCACTCACGCGTTGTATTGTGGCATGGGTCGGAATAGTGCGTTGTGCAGAAAGTAGGCGTGACATGTGTTTTTGGCCGTCGGAAGGGTGGAGCTACTGGAGCCTCGCACTGGGGGTGGGCACACCGTGCATCTGCCGAAAGGCACCGCTTGCAAAATCTGTGACGTTCTCGTTTGTTGGTGCCTTCGACTGGGATCTGAGCTTGGAGTCCACTGCAAGTTGGATAGTTATGACACGTGTGTCGCGGCCTCTCAGTAACAGCTGGAGCCATGACCACGAATACGGAGGTGCAGGGAGCGGCGGCTCGACCCGCGATATGGATGGCAGCCTGCAATGCCGTAAAAGTAAGCAGGAGAATACTGACTGGTGACTGCGGAGGCAGCAGCATCATGTCTTCAGCCGATATGGGGTACGGGGTCGGTGGAGCAGGACGCGGAAATTCAACTCGGAGACCTTGTTGGAAGCTCCGGGAACAGCCTCGGCGCTGACCTGGGCCCCGCCATGGCTCCATGGATGGGCCAATGGTTGTGCACGGAAACGGAAAGAGCGCTGAAGGAACTTGCCCGAGACGGCTCATGGCACCCTTCGCTCTTGGGAGCGTAAATGTTAAGGGCTGGTTACGTCACTGCTCCCCGTCTTCCTCTCCTCCTCGTCCTCCTCCTCCTCCTCCTCCTCATCATCATCATCATCCTCATCCTCCATGTCCTCCCCGCTCTCTTCAGTCTGCCGCTCCTTCTCTTCCTACACCTCGTTCTCGTCCTTCCTCACCTCGAGTCACTCCCCAGTCCTCCTCATCCTTCGCTCCCCTTCCATCCTTGTCATCAGCATACCTCGTCACCATTACTTACGCCTCCTCATCATCATAATGTATGGTGTGGCTCTCGCGTGGCCATCATTGGGCTGTCTTGGGGCCTCGCATGACCCTCTCGGGGTCGGTTTTTGGAGGCATACTGGAAGTCTCTGGAGCGTATTGGGAGGAGTTATTGGGCCTCTTGGGAGCCTCCGGGGAGCCTTTTGGGGGGCGCTTGGGTGGCCTCGGGGGGCTTCTTGCGGCCTCGTGGGGCCCTCTTGGGGTCCGCTGGGCTCACTTAGGCAATCTTGAGGCCATGTCGGGGCCCTCTTGGGGCCGTCTTGGGCGACTCATGCGCCATCCTGGGGCGCTCTTGGACCGTCTTGGGACGCCTTTGGGGGCGTCTTGGGCCGTCTTGGGCCCGGCTTAAGGGTCTCTTGGGCCGTCCTGGGGCTCTCTTGGGGGCCTCTTGGGCCGTCTGGCAGCGTCGGAAAACAAAACAAGCAAGAACGCGAAAAACATCGAAAGAACCAATGCCAAATCAGCGTTTGTGGCCTCTTGGGGTTCTCTTGGGAGGCCTCTTGGAGGCCGCTTGGGGCGTGTTGGTGGCCTGTGGGCTCGTCTGGAGGCCATGCTGGCGCGTGTTGGAGGCTCGCTGGCCTTTTAGGCAGTCGTCAGGCCATGTCGGGGCCCTCCTGGGGCTGTCTTGAGCGGCTCCTGGGTTGTCTTGGGGCTCACTTGGGCCATCTTGGGACGCCTTTGGGGGCCTCTTGGGCTGTCTTGGGGCCGGCTCAGGGGCCTCTGGGGCCGTTCTGGGGCTGTCTCGGGTGCCTCTCGGGCCGTCTGGCAGCGTCGGAAAACAGAAAAAGCGAGAAGGCAAAACAAATAGAAAAAAACAATGAAAAATCAATGTTTGTGGCCTCTTGGGGCTCCTTGGGAGGCCTCTTGGAGGCCGCTTGGGGCGTGTTGGTGGCTTCTGGCCTCGTTTGGAGGCCATGCTGGCGCGTGTTGGAGGTCCGCTGGGCTCGCTTAGGCAGTCTTCAGGCCATGGCGGGGCCCTCCTGGAGCTGTCTTGGGCGGCTCCTGGGCCGTCCTGGGGGCCTTTTGGGCCGTCTCGGGACGCCTTTGGGGGCTTCTTGGGCCGTCCTGGGGCCGGCTTAGGGGCCTCTTGGGCCGTCCTGGGGCTCTCTTGGGGGCCTCTTGGGCCGTCTTGGAGCGTCGGAAAGCAGGAAAAGCGAGAAGACAAAAAACATTGAAACAACCCATGACAAAAAAACAACGTTTTTTGCCTCTTGGGGCTCTCTTGGGAGGCGTCTTGGAGGCCGCTTGGGGCGTGTTGGTGGCCGCTGGGCTCGTCTGGAAGCCATGCTGGCGCGTGTTGGAGCGCTCGCGGGCTGTCTTGGCTGGGCTGGAGCCCGCCCTGGCGGTCTCTGGAGCCGAACGGGAACCCTTCCGAGCGGCCCCGGGGGCCCTGCACCCCCATGCGCCCCCGAGGTCCTTGGGCTCGGCCGGGGGACCTCGTCCCCCAGGATATATATATATATATATATATACATATATATATGTATATGTATGTATGTTTGTATGTATGTATGTATGTATGTATGTATGTATGTATGTATATATATATATATATATATATATATATATATATATGTGTCCCTTCCCATACTTTCGCGCGGCAGACCGTCTCGCGGTGCTTTGCGCGCGCGCCCGGAGGGCAACAGGGGCGAGCGAGCGCCTGCGGATGGCACCCGACCCCAAGGGACTGGCACCGACGCACCAGTAGCCGACCATGCCCGGCCAAGCACCCACGGTGCCCCCCCGCTCAGCAGCCTGAACCCTGCGCAACCCCACCAGAGCTGTCCTCCCGCTGCCCACGGCAGCAGGCGCCCCCTGTTCTTGCGCTCGATAGCGACAGACATGACAAGACATGGGAGGCAGCCGGAGGAGGGCCGAATCAGGACTCGCCCTCCAATCACTGCGCAGCACCTGCGCAGCTGGACAGCCCCAGGCGGGAGCAACGGACCGTAGCGGCGCCCGCCACGGGAGCGCCCCATGGGCAGTCGAACCAATCGGCTACCGAAGCGCACGCGGCACAACGCGCACTGCCTCGCAGCGCGCGCGCCCCCTCCACACTAAGGGAAGCACGGGGTACCTAGGGGGCACGCCTTGGGTTCGCAAGCGGCTCGCCATACAGCTCAATAGCTGCCTCGGCACAGGCACGGTCAGAAATGACCAAATGGGCCGCCTCTCAAACAGACCAGCAGAAATCAAAGGGGCAATCCCCAAAGACTCAACGTAGACTGTGCTCCGTTTCGTGGATGCCCTCTGTGACCTTCGAAAGCCTGTTCAACAACGTTAGCTGGCAGATCTTGGCCGCCCGGTCCACCAAAGCCCTCTGCGACGAGCCAATGCTCCAGTCGGCAACCTGCGCCACTGCCCCCTGGACGTAAATGCGGCATGTCTTCTCATTCTCCCATCTCCCGTAGACGGCAGTTTTGGACATGGAGCCGTACTTGAGGAAGTGCCATGTAGCACCCCCTCGGCGCAACGAGTACGGAGTAAGATCAGGATGGCTCACCCCTAATGATCTCGCTGCCCACCTGAGCTCGTCCCCAAATGCCCCCGGGCAGTGCGGATAGAAGGGGCGGTCGGGCGGCTTCCCGTTGATCGCTGCCCGCAGTGCCGTGACCACCGGGGGTCATGGAAGACGATCTGCTCAACTATGTTTTTCCGTTTGCTCCCTTTTGACTGTGGAGGTGGGACTAAAGCTTTGTCGACCCCGAAAAACAGCATCTGCCTGGGTGTCAGCTGCACGATTTCCAAAGTGCGCATAATGCCCAAGAAACCTACCAAAAATATTGCAGCCAATTCGTCCCTCTGCTTGGACAGAGCCACGCCTGCCATAGCCGCGATGAGGGACTGGGGAAGCGGCAGCGCCCTCCTCCTCGTGAGCGCCTTGTCCCAGTTCCTGAGGTACTGACGAGAGATAGCGAGGTGCGCCTTGACTCGGGGCACAAACCGCTGCAATCCTGAAACAACTGCTGCTGCATAACCGTGGCTGTCTCCCTCCATCCAGAAATGGTTGATGTACCCTGAAAGCTCAATGTCTAGATCTTCCACCGCGTTGGGCAGTTGAATTCGGCATGCGTCCAAATAGCGAAAGAAACGATTGACTTGAATTCGATAGCGTTCCCTGGTCCTGTCAGCAATGCCCACCTCCCTCAGATGCACTACTCTCCTTCCCCCCCCTCCCCTTGCCGGCTTATGTCGCTTAGGCATCGGTGTGAACGAAAAGCCGACTTCCTCTGTCGGCTGGCATCCACCTTGAGATCGTCCAGAGGGGGAGGATGTAAGCATCTGCTGCGAGGGCATACGCGGCCAAGCGCCTGCACGGCCTGTTGAGGCGTTTGCTAGAGGACCTTCCGCGGGCCAGGACGCCCGCCGTGACTCTGCTATCGATAACGTGCATAAAACGCAAACCATGCATGTGAGCTGACTTGAACTTTTTCCTGAAGTAGTTCAGCACTGCCACGAACTCTAAAACATTGATGTGCTGCGGGGCGACCCACTTATATGCCTGCGTGGTCTCCCAGCGCCAACGAAAATCTGGATAAGGAAGGTCCTGGCGGCCCTCGGTGGAGTAGCCAGTATCCAGACGGACGTCAGCGCCGCGATAGTCGACCAGCTGGAGCAACGATGCCAAACGCTTTGCCTCACACCCGGGCTCCATAGCAGCCATCATCGCCAAAATGCGCTAGTCAGCCAAAAGACGTACGCTTCCCTGTGACAGCCGCTGCGCTGCAAGACTGAGCTCACTACAGACCCAGTCAGCCCTTTCGCTTGGTGCCGCCGGGAGGCGGGTCGCCTCGAACCCCTTCAACTCCTTCAACACCACCACCGCGTAGA
Source organism: Prorocentrum cordatum (assembly GCA_963575745.1). Classification (NCBI taxonomy): domain Eukaryota; class Dinophyceae; order Prorocentrales; family Prorocentraceae; genus Prorocentrum; species Prorocentrum cordatum. The sequence goes on along the minus strand of CAUYUJ010016094.1, from coordinate 394,488 downwards.
CTCGGCACATGCCCTCGGGGCACGCACGATCCATGAAGGTGCCGGCCCCGATGCTGGGTCGCACGGCCTCGTGCTCCATGGCTGGGCGGTGGAGCGCGGAGTGAAGCGCCGGCGAATTGTGGAGGAGGGCCATCCCCTCCGCCCGGCTTCCGCCGCGACCGTGCGGCCAGAGCACGGTGAAGTACACCCCGGGGTAGCGGAACAGCCTCCTGCCCAGCGGCAGCTCCCACGACCAGCTGTCGACTGGGTGCGCCAGCGCCCCAACGCCGTAGTTCTTCAGCCGCCACTCCACCCGGCGGAGCGCCAGCATGGCCATCTTGTTGGAGGCAACGACCTGCTTCTTCACCTGGCCCTCCAAGCCCCTGAGCCCCCAAAGATGCCTGTGGTCCCGGACTGGTTGTGGAGCGCGCCTGAAAGACCACGCCTCTGGTGCCCAATGCTCCCAAGCAACGGACTCGTGGTTGCACTCGTCGCGGATGAAGCTCGCGTGGCCCAGCGCCTGCGCGTCGGCGAACGGGCGCAGCTGCCCGCCCAGTGGCGCCGAAATCTCGGCGCCGGCCCGAGCCGCCGCCCAGGCCAGCTTACCGTGGGAACCGGAGCAGCATTCGGCGAGCGCTGGGAGCCGAAGATCACCGCGACGACAGCCCGGGCCTCGGCGATGAGCGACGACGCACTCGACCGAACAGAGCACGACGCCACGCAAGGCAGGGCATGGCGCCTGCTCAACTGAACCCTCACTCAAAGGGCCCTGGCCATTTCCGCAAGCACCTCGGCCTAAGACTGGCCACGCGGGCTCTTCCGCCAGCCCTGCACAATGGCTCTCCACCATGTGGCTGCGCCCGGGTCCATCGCCTCGAGGAGCGCAGACGCCTTGCAGGCTGCACCACCTTCTTCCGAGGCATCCGCGCAGCTCGGCCTACGACGCATAGGCGCTCGCAGATTGGAGTGCGCCAGCGGGAGGAGGATGGTGAACAGCAAGACCTCGTCGAACGCCTCCAGGTCGGGAGCTTTCCGGCCGCCTTCCAGAGCACGAAATTCGAAGAAGACCTCCTGCAAGATGCTGAACAACGGCCGCCAAAACTGCCCCGCAAAGCACGCCACCCCCACGAAATGGCCCAGGGCACCAGCACAGTCCACGAGGGCAGCGCGGCAAGTGCCAACCCTTTCTGGGTCGTCTTGTGCATTTTCTCCCCTCCGAGGGAAAACCAACCTCGGTCGCCGAGGAAAGCGCCGCCCAGCACACCGGCTCGTAGGCACTCGGTGAGGCGCTTTCCCTCGTTCAGCGGAATGCCCCACCTCTCGCGCACTCTCGCGAACCTCTTCGCCTCCGGGGACTCGTCGAGCTCGCCGGCCTCGTACGCCTGTTCGTTGACCTTCTGAAGGAAGTCGAACCCGTCGAGGCATGCCAGCGAGTATGCGGGCCCCTGCGGCAGCGGGAGATCCTTGCGGACCTCCGTCGACGGTGAACCTCGGCCTCCTCGAAAACGAGCTTGCGAATCACCACCTGCATAAGGTCGACGGCCCCCACCCAGCCCATGGGAACCGTGGCGATGCTCACGTGCATCATGGAGATGGGGCCCCCGCCCATCACGGAGCGGGGAACCCGCTTTTCGAAGCAAAAGAAGCCTCGCCAAGCCGGAGGGAGGTAAAAGATGTTGAAGCACCCCTCCTGGTCCTGCCCGTCGTCGATGAGGTACTCGTCCTCGGCCAGGTCGACAAGCGTCATCTGACCGAGGTACGGGGGCGCATCGCTGGCACCACGGAGCCTCCGGAGGTATGCGTTCACAGGGCACAGAATGGAGATGAAGCGCAGCAGAAGCTGGGCGCCAGGGCCGTTGCCCTTATACTTGTCCACGCCCATCGCGCCATTGAGCACCATTCTACCCCCCTGGTCGCGAAAGATTTCGGATTCAGGGCACTCCACGAAGATGCCGCGATCCAGAGCCTCCCGGCATATAAGGTACCATTCGGAATCCGAAGCGTGCACCCTGGAGCGAGGGGGCTCGTCCGGCCACTCCTCGCGGGGACGGAGGCACCGGAAGGGGTTGAGCACGTCCTCCAAGAGCTCCCCCTCGAGCATTGCGACAACCAGGACGATCGCAGCTTTCCCCCGGGCCGGCCACGCAGGAAGCACCTTCTCCGCGGTGAGCTGCCTGCGCTTCGACACCGCTGCACCGCTGTAGTCAACCCGGCAGTGCATGAGCTCGTCCATCGCCGCCTCGAAGCTGACCTCCGCGGTGCCCCACTCCAGGAACTGCTGCACTGACCTGTGGAGGTGCCTGACCACGGCCTTCTGGCCCTTTGTGAGCTCGTTTCCAAAGTCTGCCGGGATAGGCCTCGCCTCCCAGCAGGCGAAGGCAATGAAGTTCAACCCCGACGCCATCAGCTCAACGACAGCTGACTCGGCGCCCTGACGCTCATGGGGAGCAGGGGCCACGCATCCATGGAGAGCTCGAGCGAGCCCTGCGCCCAGCGGAATCGGGAAGAGGTCACGGGAGACGGAACTGGACGGGGTGTCCGAAAGGAAACGGCCTGCCGCGAGCTTCGACCCACGATGGAAGCGGCCAAATGCCGAAGGCAATGTGAGCAATCTCCCGCGCAACCTCGTCAACCCCATCCCTGTGGAGCGGCACTCCCGGAGGTCCGCAACGAAAGCCGCCTGCCAATCGCTGAGCTGCGCCGCAACGTCGGGAAGAGCGCAGGACAAGTCCGCCGGGCAGGCCTCCGCCGCCGGCTCAAGGGAGGCCGCCGGGCACGGCGGCAATGCAAGCAGGCTGCAAGGCGCGGGCGAACACGACTCGCCCTGCCTGTTCACTTTCCTTCCCCCTTCTTGCCCTTGCTCTTTCCCTTTCCGTCCTTCCCCTTGTCATTGCCTTTGCCTCTGTCGGTCCCTCCCGGGCGATCCCACCCCTCGGAGGACCTTGACCAATTGCCGCCTTTGCCGCCGAGCCGCCGCTGGAGATCGGCCTCCTTCGTCGCGATGTACTCCAAGTCCTGGTCCATGAGCGTGGCGCCGTCGGGCTCCACCAGCTCGCAAAACTGGGCCCGGTCCCAGGAGCCCCCCTCCGAGAGGCTCTTCTCGCACGCCATGATACGCTGAAAGGCTATGTCTGCGGCCTGAGCCGGGCGCCGCGCAGCAAGGCGATCGGCAAGCACGCACAGCGTCTTGAGCTCGCGGGCCGTGCGGAGCGGCATGTTGGGGTAGGTCGTCTTGAGTACCCTCAAGTAGTACGCCTGCGCCACTGCTGGCGTCCTCGCTGGATCGTCGTCGGAGGTCGCCCCACCGTCCTTCGTGACCTGAGCCTCCATCTTCTGGAGGGTCCGGGCGGCGAGATAACCCGGGTGGTCCCTGGCGTAGGCCAGCAGCCGCTGGTGCGTGGAGTGGCTGGAGGACGCTGAGGCCAAGCGAAAAACTCCTGACGATTCGCTTGAACTGGAACTGCTCCCGGAAGAAGGGCTCGTAGAACGACGCCTTCGCCTGCGGCTCCTCTTCCTCCTCCTCCTGTGACGCTCCTGCTTCTTCTTCTTCTTCTTGCGGCCGCGTCCCTTTGACCGCGAAACCTCGGCTCTCTCAGGAGGGGGGCCCTTCCAGGGACCAGCTCCTCCCGCCTCGGCAGCAGCGTCTGCGGCTGGCCGGAGCCGGGCCGGGGCGCTTTCGAAGGGCTTGGCTTTCCTGGCCTTCCCCTCTGCTCCTCCTTCCTTCCTCTCCTCCTCTCTGCCCCTCTTGGCTCTCCGGCGGTCTGCTGAAACAGCAGCTTCGCCTGCGCCCTCGTCCAAATCTCGGGCCAGATCGCGCAGGTCTTGCCGAAGCCTCCCGTCGCGAGGCGCAGGATCACCGGCCCCCTCAATGAGGCGTGCGCCCTGGCTGCCCTTGCCGTCCACGTGCTGCTGCGGAAGGGCCTCGCTGGTCTGGGCGGCGAGGAGATGCTTGACCTTGATCTTGGCGGTTCCCTTGGCCGCCCAGCCAACCTTCTTGTCGCGAAGGTCGTCGATTGAAACCGTCCTCCAGCGAGCCGCATGCAGCGTCTTCTCGCTCCCGTCCCCATTCGGCCGCTTCTCCTTGCAGCGGCTGAGGGGGACCTGGCACAAGTGGTACCAGCCTGGGTTCTGGTACCCCTTCGGGCTGAAAAGCCAGTGCGCGTAGTAGTCGTCCTCGACCGCGAAAACGTTGAGGTTGACCCAATACTGGTCGTCCTGGTGGTTGACGTCGTCGACCTGCCCCAGGAAGTGACCCTGTGGGTTCAGCGAGTCGCCGTACGCCTCGATCTCGAGGATCTGGCTGACCTTCGGGATGTAGTCCTTGAGGGAGACGCCGCCGTCGGCGCTTCCGAACCACAGGGACGGCATGGCCCTGAAGTGATTGCGGTGCTGCTTGACCCAAACAGCTCCGGAAGGGAGGAAGCGGGAGGTATACACGCGTACGCATTGCATGCGGTACTTGTCATTGTATATGTATATATCTATATATATATATATATATATATATATATATATGTATACATTATATATACATGTATCACAACATCCCATTGCACCAAGTAGCTTGCACCACAAATGTTGGCAGCACCACAAACATTGCACCAACGATACTGAATTGTTAAATTGCGCCACATCGGCTGCACCACATGGGTCGCGTCTCATCGATGGCGCCGCATTGATCGTATAACATTGGTTGCACCACGTATATTACACCATACTATGCCCCCGCACACATTTTGCACAACGTAAAATCCACAATATAGAGTGCACAACGTATGTTATCCCCCCACAAATAATACTAAGATCTCCCCCGCCCCGGATGAACGGTACACCTCTTCGTATTGCAAGTCAGCCACATCGTCCATCCCAAATACGAAGCCATACCGTCCCAGGCAGGCCGGTATCGGCCCAACCCCGTCACCATCTGGAAGGAAATATTATGCGCGCGCTCATTAATCAACAATCATCAATGTTCACGGATGCGTTGCACAACACGCACGCGCGCGTGGTCGCGCGCACATGCCGGAATCCTGTAAACATCGGAGACTTCGAAGGGGATTCAACATCGAATGTCCAATATGTATATATAACCTACTTTTCGCAACGCGAAACTTCAAACAAAAAAACGTTAGCGCCAACGCTTTTGCGAATTCTCGGGGGGGACCATGTTTCCAACATGTTCATAACATGCTACCACGCGGGTTGCGCGCGCGTGTCGAAATGGGTCGAAAGCCCTTGCGCGCGCACTGTCGCGACAACCTCTTGCACAAGACAGTACAGCGTGCGCGCGCGTCGCCGCGCGCATGCCAAACTCTTGCGGAAGCCTGACGTTTCGGGGTGGATTCAAAACCGAGTGCCCCTGGCCCACATAAAACGTATGATTTCGCGACATCAGCTTGTAATCAAACGTGCGCTCGAACACTGGCGAACCCGTGAATCAACCATCGTTTTTTTTTTCAATATTGTCATGGAATTCGGCCAAAGGGCCTTTCGCGCCGCATGCAGGATTCATTCAAATGCCCGTGCGCGCGTGCTTGGGGGACACGATCCGTGTAAAATAATAATACGCGGCCGCTCTCGCGAATAGGCCGCGCGCGCACGTCGAACTCTTTCCAAAACCTTCATAGCCGAGGCGAAGGCGCCGTCATCGTTGTCGGACTGATCGGCATCGGCGCCGTCACGGGCCATGCCGCCGTCACTGCCAGCAACGCCGCCAGCATCGCTACTACCATTATAATGTCTGCCGTTGACGACATTGCCATGCTACCGCGCCCGCCCAATTCGCCAACCCACACTGAAGTGCCCGCTGGGACGCGTTAAGCGGTCAGCGCCGCCGCGGCCGGGTCGGTCGCGCCAAACTAGCTGGCCGTTGCGCGCGCGTGCATGCGCGGGCTGGCGCGGCCGCAGAGACGCACCAGCCAACGCCGCGCAGTCATCGCAATCGCCGCCACATCAGTTTTGCAACCCAAGTTGCGGGTGGGTGGTGGGATGTTTTCAAGAGCGTGGCATGTGCCAACTTGTTTGTAGAAACCAACGGCGCAGCATAGATGGCAGCACATGGGATGATCCACGTGTATTGTGACTCGATTCTCCTTGCTAAAAGAAGAATAGTCTCTACCCCCCACCCCCCCGGAATCAACGGTACCCCCTGGGGTATTGCGATTTTGTATTCATTCTGCGCACTCTTCCATCCTAAATTTGAACTCGTACTATCCCAGCCAGGCCAGATTCACTCCCCCCCCGCCATGCTCTGCAACAAATATTATGCGTTCACTACCAAGCGGGCGTCGCGCGCGCATGTCGAAATCTTTCGGGCGCCCTTGCGCGCGTGCCGTCGCGAGAATCCGCTGCAACAGACATGGGACGAAGTGCAGCCGCGAGCGTCATCGCGCGCGCATGCCGAAATCCTTCAGAAACCGTCGGTTTAAGACGGGTTTCAAATGCGTGTCCAAAAAACATACAAAAACACAAGGTTTCGCAACACGGGTTTTCAACAAAAGCTTGCGCGTGCGCGCTCCTTCGTCGTCGTCGTCATCGTCGTCGCCGTCCTCCATCCTCCCTCGTCGTCGTCGTCGTCGCCGTCGTCGTCCTGTGTCTTTCTCTGTCGTCGTCGTCGTCATCTTGGCGTCGTCGTCGTTTCCGTCGTCGTTGTCGCCGTGGTCGTCCTCCCTCCCTCGTCGTCTTCGTCGGCGTTTCGTCGTTGTTCCTCCTACTTCGTCGCCGTCGTCGTCGTCGCCGTCATCGTCTTCCCTCCTCCCTCGTCGTTGCCGTCGTCGCTGTCGTCGTCGTCCCTCCTCCCTCGTCGTCGTCTTCGTCGTCGCCGTCGTCGTCGTCGTCGTCGTCGTCGTCGTCGGCGTCGTCGTCAGCGTCGTCGTCGTCGTCGTCGGCGGCGGCGTCGTCGTCGTTGGCGTTGCCATCGTCGTCGTCGTCACCGTCGGCGTCGTCGTCGTCGTCGGTGTTGTCGTCGTCGTCGTTGTCGTCGTCGTCGAAGTCGTTGGAGGCGTCGTCGGTGTCGTCGTAGTTGTTGTCGGCGGCGTCGTCGTCGTTGTTGTCGCTGTCGTCGTCGTCGTCGTCGATTTCGTTGCCAAGTGCCATTCGGTACCCACCGTCTCTTGCGACCAAGTTGCGGGTGGGAGGGTGGGACGTTTGCACGAGCAGTGGACAACTTCAAATTGAACAAAAGATTGATTGCACCGTGTAGACTGCACCACATATATCGCACAGCTTATGATGCTTCACATAGGTTCTACTTTCTAACAGAGAAAAATCGAATTCGGATCTACTCCCCCATGGGGGTAGCGGTTCATCATTCCGCATCGGCATCGCAATTTACATTTGAATCTGCCCCATCGCCCATCCTAAATATGAGCTCGTGCCATCCAAATCATCAGGTGTCAAGACTCCCTTGACCAAGTGCACGCGCGTGCTTCGTCGCGCGCGCATGACACAACACTTCGATTACAATAGGTTTCGACAGGAGTTCAAAATCGAGCGCCCCGAAAACACATAAGAACATATGTTTTCGCGACAAAGTTTTTCCTTTAAGGAAGCCATAGGTATTTTCAACCTTTACATAAAACGCATCCAAACGTGTTTCGCGCGAGCGCATGTCGAAATCGTTCGAACGCTCTTGCGCGCGTGCTGTCGCAAGGACCCCGTGCAACAAATGGGGCGAAGTGCGCGCGCGCGTGGTCGCGCGCGCGAATGCCAGGATCCATAAGAAATTCTTGGGTGTCGCAAGGATGTCGAAAACACGTGTCCCGAAACGTATGAATAAAAAAATATGGCTTCGCAGCGCCAGCTTTCAAAAAAACACCCGCTCGCGCTCTTGCAATTCTCGTGACTGTATACATACACACATATATATGTATAAATACAGACATACATGCATACATACATACATATAAATTTATGTGTTATGTGTATATACATATATGCACAACAGAAAAAAAGCGCTGCGCGCGCGTTTAGGTTCTAGCTGGTCGAGTGCTGACCGCATTGAGACAACAAGGCGGCCATGAATATTGAAATCAACAGTATCTGTTTCATCCCGCCTCTTCCTCACTCCTCCTCCTCTGTTCTCATCAACCAGTCGACCGGTGATCTGTCGCCAGGCCTTGGGCCAGGAAAATTGCAACGCTGCAGCGCATGCTATGGCATGCCGTGATACACCATGCTACGCTATAGAGCGCAATGGCACGATGCAGACCGAGTTGCGGGTGGGCGGGCGGGGCGATTGCGCGAGTTGTGGAGTTGAGTTGGCAACTCACCGCGAACAGACAATGGAATCACCGCCTGAACTGCTCAACGTTTTTTTTTTTCAAACCAAAAAGTTCTAACCCGCCCGACTGATCCGCTGTTGGCCTCGCTTGCGGATTCATGTGGTCCTGACCACTCGTCCATCTTACCTATGAGTTCGCACCGCCCCAGCCAGGCCCGCAGCGTGCCACCCCCCCACCGCCATCCTCTGCGAAGAAACTATGCGCGCGCCCTCGTTTCTCAAAACGTAGCAGTTTCCAAGAATCCCTTGCAACAGAGAAACCGAAGTGCACGAGTGCGCGCCGTCTCGCGCGCATGCCCGACTACTTCGCAGACCCCAAGTGCCGCACGGATTTCTCAATCGAATGTCGGGAAAACGTTTAGACAAATACGTTTGTGCAGCAAGGGTTTTCACATCAAAAAACTGCGGCCGCGCCCTTGCGAATTCTTAAGGCACCCAACAGTGTGTATATATTGTTTAATCCGCCGGCCCCCTTGTGGGGCCACCAGGCTGTAGGCCTAAGGTTCGGAGTTTCCTGTACCAGTTGCAGCTTCCAATTTCCACTGTTACAATTCTGCTTCTTGCTGCGTACTGTTCCTTGTTGATGGACCGCGCGAAGGGGGGGGGGAGGCCCAAACGGGCAGGTTTAGCACGCCCTGAACGTGTGCTCTGAATTGCTGGGGTGGGTAAAAACTTACACTCCTCACGCAGATCGGCGGGGTCAGGGTCCAAAAACACAGGGGATGTGCAACATGTCTAAAAATCGGTGGCACCCCTCACGCAGATCGGCGGGGTAGGGTCCAAAAACACATAGGATTTGCCATATTTCTAAAATTTGCTGGCACCCCTCACGCAGATCGGCGGGGTCAGGGTCCAAAGACATATAGAATTTGCAACATTTCTTACATTCGGTGGCCTCCCTCACGCAGATCGGCGGGGTCATGCCGCAAAAACACAATGGATTTGCCACATTTCTGAAATTCGGCGGCACCCCTCACGCACATCGGCGGGGGCAGGGTCCAAAAACTTATAGGAGTTGTAACATTTCTGAAATTCGCTGGCACCCCTGACGCAGATCGGCGGGGTCAGGGTCCAGAAACACACAGATTTTGGAACATTTTCTGACATTCGGTGGCACCCCTGACGCAGATCGGCGGGGTCAGGGTGCAAAAACACATAGGATGTTCTACATGTCTGAGATTCGGCGGCACTCCTCGCGCAGATCGGCGGGGTCAGGGTCCAACAACACATGGGATTTGCCACGTTTCTGAAATTCGGCGGCACCCCTCGCGCAGATCGGCGGGGTCAGGGTCCACAAACACATGGGATCTTCAACATGTATACAAAAATCGGTGACACCCCTCACGCAGATCGGCGGGGTCAGGGTCCGAAAATCCAAGGGATCCTCAACATGTCTAAAATTCGGTGGCACCCCTCACGCGGATCGACAGGGTCAGAGTCCAAGAACACAAGGGATTTGCCACATTTCTGAAATCCGGCGGCACCCTTCACGCAGATCCGTAGGGTCAGGGTCCAACAAATCATAGGATATGCCACATTTCTGAAATTCAGTGGCACCCCTCACGCAAATCCGTAGAGTCAGGGTCGAAAAACGAACAGGTCCCGACACTGCTTCACGGCGGCGCCCAGACTTCATGATTTAGCTTTTGCATCTCCCATTATCCGACACAGGGGGCCGGCGGCATGGGGCGAAGCCCTTACGGATAGAAAAAACATGTTCGTACAACGCATGTAAATTAGTCTCTCGCGCGCGCGTGTCGAAATAATTCGGGCGCCCGTGCGCGCGTGGTGTCGCAAGTACCCCTAGCAAACAAATGGGACGAAGTGCGCGCGCGCGTCGTCGCGCGCATGCCGCAGAATCTTTCAACGAAACAATCGTTTTCGTCACGGTTTCAGCATCGAGTGCCCGGGCAACATCTGAAACAAAAAAGCACGAATTGGCAACATCAAGTTTCACAGAACCCTGCGCTCGCGCTCTTGCGGCTCTTTGGGGCAACCATCGGTTTCCAAACTGTTCATCAAAAGCTGCCAAGCGGGCCTCTCGCGCCGCATGTCGAACTCACTCGGCCACCCTAGCGCGCGTGCTAGGGTGGGGCGGGGGGAGGGGGCACGATCCGTGTCAAAGAATACCGCGCTGGCCAATCGCGCGCGTCGGCCGCGCGCGCACGTCGAACTTTCACACACCTTCATCTCCGACGCCAGGGCATCGTCATCGTTATCGGCGGGCGTGATCGAGATCGGCGCCGTCATTGGCCTTGCCGTCGACATCGCCACCTTCGTCACCATCGCTCTTCGCATAATCGTGTCTACCGTTGTCGGCGTCGCTATGATACCGCGCCCGCCCAAATCACCGACTCGCACTGAAGTGCCCGCTGAAAAATGCCCAGCTGTCAGCGCCGCCGCGGCCACGTCGGTCTCGCCAAACTCTCTGGCCGCTGTGCACGCGAGCGTGCGCGGGATAGGGCGGCCGCAGAGGTGCACCAGCCAACACCAAACACTCATCGCAATCGCCGCCGCATGGGTTTTGCAAACCAAGTTGCGGGTGGCTGGGTGGGCTGCGTGCAAGACAATGGAATTGGTCAACTCGTGTCTAAAAACCATCTGCACCACGTAGATTCTCCTCGCCGCAAGAATATCAGGTTCTACTCCCCACAGGCCCCAGATTTAACGGGTCCTCTTCACGTGCCGCAGTAGCACCCGAATTGCGAGTTCGTAGCCCCGTCGTGCATCCGAATGCACCATCGTGCACCCATCGTACACCCCAATTACGAGTTCCTAGCATCCTAGCTAAACTGGTAGTCTCCCCCCGTCCTCTGAAAACAAATCATATGCGAGGGCACTTGTCGATCACACATCAAAAGTTGCCAAGTGCACACGCGCGCGTCGTCGCGCGCGCATGACGGATTCCTTCAAAACCACGGGCCCCGCAAGGATTCAGACATCGAGCGCGCAGAACACATGTAACATGCAACAAAACTATCAAACAAAACCCTGCGCTCGACATGTTCATACCATGTTTCTAAACATGCCTCTCGCGCGCGTGTAGAAATTGCTCGAACGCCCTTGCGCGCGCGCCGTCGTCCCCTGCAGCAGATGAAACGAACGCGGCCCCACGAGGTCCCATTGCGGCCCCAGAAACGCGCAAGAGCGGCCCAAGAAAGCCCCAAGAGGGCCCCAGCAGGCGATTTTGATGGCCCCATGGGGGGGGGGGGGATGACATTGGAACCACCCCCCTGTTCATCGACGGCCTCCCCAGGCCCCCCAATGACCTCCAAGAAAGTTCACAGCTGGCCCCAAGACCCTCCCAAAAAAGCCCCAAGAGGACCTGACGATCCCCCCAGAGGGTGCCAAGTGGGCTCCAAGAGGCGTTTTGAAGGATCTGTCCTCGTCCTCGTTGTCCTCCTCCTGCTCCTCCTCCTCCTCCTCTTCCTCCTCCTCCTCCTCGTCAGCGTCTTTGCCCTCATCGTCTTCTGTTTCTTTTTCCCTCTTTTCCTCGTCGTCGTGATCGTCGTCGTCGTCGTCTTCCTCCTCCTCCTCCTCTTCCTCATCCTCCTCCCCCCTCCCTCGCCGCCACGCGGGGTTCAAGGATGGCCCGAAGAGGCCCTCCACGGCCACCCTCCTGCTCCCAGAGATCTCTGTGGTTTCCCTGGTTGCCCGCTTTGGTTCGCAACATGTACCTTGTTCGTCAATTTGCCAGTCAACTCTCATGGGCAAGCTTTGTGAATGGGTTGGTGGGGATATTTTTCTCCGTCGCGGCCGCGGGCGAAGGCGCCGACGGCGTCAGCAGAGTCAGCTCGGGCGACGAGCAACCTAATTTCCGGCGCGCGCGCCGAACAGGCAAGACCTACCGCCGAGGGAAGCAACCGCGCCAGGGCTGAGCTGCGCCAGGGGGGGGGCTGCCGAAAATTGGTGGGGGTACTTTTTGATTCGCGGCTCCAGGGCGAATGACAAGGAGCGGGCACAACGTCTGGGGCGCGGTGCGATGTAAATTGGCCGCAATGGCGAATGCACATGCCAGGGACAAAATGCCCCTCATTGAGATGCAAGACAGCGTCGGCAGGTGACCGGCCCAGACAGACCGGAGGGTGGGGAAGCGAAGGCGCGGCGACCGGCAGCGGAACGGGGGGGAGAAGTCGCCCTTGCGGCGCCAAGCTCCAGCCGAACCACATTCGGAAGCGAGGCCAAGAGAGACGGCGGGGCACTGTAAAGCCGCATGCGCGGATCCGAATGGCCAATGACTAAGCGAAGCCCACGTGCGAGCACCTAGTGACAGGCCTAGACATCAGAAAAGAGAGGGGGGAGAGTGCGAGCGCGAGTGACTAACTCAGACTCACTGCAGCACCCCGGGTGAACGATGGTGTGGCGAAGGAGGCCTGACTCATCAAGGCTCGCTGGGGCTAAGGTGTGGCTGATCCGCGTCAGAGCGCCGTCCACTAGAGGAAGACCAGTGGTGTGCGTTCACGGGGCTGGGCCACCTCCAGCCGGTAGCCAGTGCGTGCGCATCGTATCCGACTCACGCAGTTCGGGGGCACAACGATGAAAAATACTGACGAGGGCTGGTAGACGGGGCTGCTCTGAAGAGAGCGACCACGAACTGCACAAGGCTGAACCACGTAATGCAGGGCCGCTCACTTGCAAAGGTGTGGCTAATCCGCGTCAGAGCGCCATCCAGTAGAGAAAGACCAGTGGTGTGCGTTCACGGTGCTGGGCCACCCCCAGCCGGTAGCCAGCGCGTGCACATCGTATCCGACTCACGCAGTTCGGGGGCACAACGATGAAAAATACTGACGAAGGCTGGTAGCCGGGGCTGCTCTGAAGAGAGCGACCACGAACTGCACCAGGCTGAACCACTCCATACAGGGCCGCTCACTTGACGAAGCCAAACAACGGGTGTCGCCGAGTGCATGGCTGACAGCTGCGCCCAACCACACCTGCCACGCTGCCCGTGCGGAAGCCGAATACCCCGACGCCGGCGGCGTGACGATGGCTGGCGGCCACCGAGCTGCTGGGCCGCGCCGCTCGCAGGCGGCGTGCTGACAGCGGGCCAAGACAGAACCGTGGCCGGGTCGGCGACGGACCAGGGCGGGCCACAGGCAGGAGGGGGGCGCAGCCAAAAGCCGCTGAGCACTAATGTCAATGAAGGGTGTCGGGGCACCGTCCCATAAGAGACCACTGGGTGTGCGTGCGCGAGGCTGACAACCGCCAGCAGGTAGCCGGTCCACATACATCGTATCCGGCTCACGCAGTTCGGGGGCACAACGATGCAATGTCCCGGCGAGGGCTGGGGCTGTGGCTGCACCGAGAAGAGCGAAACGAAATAGGACCGCGGAAGGCTGCGTCACTCGATGCGGGGCCGCTCACTGACGAAGCCAATCACCACGCGCATGGAAGACACCCACACCCACTCAACACCTGCCACGCTGCCCATGCAGAAGCCGGATGCCTCCGACGCCAGGGCATACGGGTGGCTGTCATCTGCCGAGCTGCTTGGCTGTACCGTTCGCTGGCTGCGTGCTGACGTGCCAAGGCGTACTTCGTAGAACCATGGCTGGGTCGGCGACGAGGGGCCGATGCTCCCCGGGCAGGTTGCAGGGCGGACGCTCTTCTGCGCCCGATGCAATCTGCGCTGTTGATCGGGGGGGCGCAGCCGAAAGCCGCAGAGACGTTGTGAATGAGAGGAAAAGAGGGGGGGGGATAGGTGGCGCAGCCAAAAACCGCTGAACACTGATCCTGGTCAAGAGGAGGAGGAGGGATCTGGGGGGCGCAGCCAAAAGCCGCAGTCGCCGATGTACTGAAGGAGGAGGAGGGAAGGACGGCCCTCTGGAACAGCGCAGTCTGCTCGGAGCCCGCTCTTCCATCGTCGCCTAGCGGTCTCCGAGGTGAGGCGCCCGTCGCTGCAATTGCTTAAGGGGTGGTCTGGTTGCCTGCCCCCTTGGTGGGTGGCCAGCGCCGCCCACTTCCATGGGCGCGTGCTGACTCTCTCCAGATGCCTCGTCCACGGACGCCTCTTGGTTCCATGCGGGAGCCTCGTTCTCGGCCTCTGGGGGCTGGGTGGAACCTGCTGCTGGAGCTTCGCACTCGCGGCCTGACCCCTTACGGGGGGAGGAGGGAGGCGTGAGCGGAACTGGGATCAGGACGGGGATCCCGGCAGTGCGCCGGCACACGTGGACCGCGCTGGGTGGTGCCACCGCCGCATCTGACCGACAGAAACGGGATGCAGGAGTACCAGAGCCGCAGAGGGCGGACCCGGGGCCAGCGGCGGCCCCCCAGGGGGCCCGGCGCCAGGATGCAAGCCACAGGAGAGCCCGCGGGACGCGCAGTCCGTTCCCACTGCAGCCGCTGAGTCCACACTTCTGCACTGCGCCTCTTGTCCAACGGTCCAGCGTTGTTCCTCCTCGGCCTCCTGCAGGGGGGGTGCAGCCCAAAGCCGCTGCAGGGACATCCCGGCAGTGCGCCGGCACACGTGGACCACGCTGGAGAGGGCGGTGCCACCGCCACCGCTGACCGACAGAGACGGGATGCAAGAGCACCATAGCCACAGAAGGGCGGACCCGGGACCAGCGGCGGCCCCCCTGGGGGCCCGGCGCCAGGATGCAAGCCACAAAAGAACCCGCGGGACACGCAGTCCGTTCACACTGCAGTCGCTGAGTCCACACTTCCAATCACACAGGGGGTGCAGCCAGCAGCCGCAGAGCTCGCACTTTCATCCGCGCTGAGTGTGCCAGCGTCGAAGGCGCCTCCTGGGGGGGTACACGCGCCTCCGCCTCTACTCGCAGCGCTGCAACTGCGACAGTGGGCGCCGAGACGACGAGCACGATTTGGAGGAGAGGGGGCCTGCGAGAGCCCCATCAGATAGAAAGGGCCCCCGACACTGCCCACAGCGCTGCAACGCCGGCTGGGGGCGCCGAGAAGACGAAGCGAGCGCGGGGGGGGCGGAGGGCGCATCCCTTCCGCAGGCCCCCTTTTGCAGGGCAGCAACGGGCCTGCTGCCGGCGGCCGCCCTCCACGCACCTGACCCCCGCGTGTGCGATGCCACGAGGGGGGCAGCAAAGGCCACAGTGGGGCGACGGCCCACCGCTGGTTTTTGCGCTTCTTGGGGGCCTGGTTGTTCGGGTGGCCCTTTGCCGCGCGGTGGTCACTGCTCGCTCCGCCGCTCCGACCCAGGTGCAGCTGCCACAGCCGAGTCCAGTCGGCGTCGAGGCCCAGCGCTTCGCTGACGACCCGTGCGTCGCACTTGTGGCTGCGGAAGGATTTCAGGAAGAGGTGGCAGGTTTGCGGGTCGTGCCGAAGCGGGTCGAGCGCGCCCTTGCTGCCGGGCACAGACTGCCGCTTGGCGAAAGCGTGCCAGGTGCCAGTGAAGATTGGCCCCAGTGTGACTTGGAGTCGTCTTGTCGCCTCGCCTGGTGTCTCCCCGGGGAGATCCCACTGGATGTTGTTGATTCCTGTGTTGTACAGCTGATGTCCCGTGTCAGGGTCCTTGGGCTCTGGCCATTGGCGCGGGTCGGGCCCTTGGTGCCGCCGTGCATCCTGGCCGCAAGTCTCCAACGTACCGGCCTCGTTGTCCTGGCAGGAAGGCTCGCGATCTGCTCGCGACAGCTCCGGCTGCGCGCCTGGCGGGGTTCTGCGGGGAAAAGCAGGCCGCATGGTTGGCCGCCAGGCGGGGGTCGGGTCGCATCCGGCGGCCAGGGCAGACGCAGCCTTGTGGCACGTGGGGAAGGGCCCCTTCCGCTGGAGTTCACCTTCGGGCCTGTGCCCGCCGTCGCTCCCAGGTGCGCCCCCTTTGGTCAGCGCAGGACTCTCTCCGGTCTCTGGGGTGCCGCAGGTTGTGCCGGGCGCGTGTGCGCACGGCGGCGCAGCTTCCATAGCCGGGGCACGAGCTGCTTTGCCAGTAGTGCCCTGGACGCCTGGAGAGGGCGCCTGGGATTCGCCGTCCATAAGAAGTTCACTGACAGGGGAGGGGGGGCGAATAGGCGCGAAGGGGCTTCTCCCGACGAGCCAGTGGATGGCTTCGCTGTCCTGCGTCTGGATGGTTGTTCCGTGGTCTCCCTGCTGGGTGTGTGGCGCCCCCAGAGGACTGCTGATGCCATGCTGGTACTGCTGAAGGGGGGAGTTGTTAGTGTGAGCTGCACACTGATCACTGCAGGCTACCTCTTCTCGATGCCCCTCTTGGACGTCATCTTCTTTCATCTATGCGGGGGGTGGTATCGTGACCTCTGCCTCATTTCCTCTGCCCTGCGGGGTGCTGCTGCTGCTGCTGTTGCCCTGCTGCTGCTGATGCAGCTGCTGATGGGTCCTGTTGCTGCTGCTGCTGCTGCCGCTGCGGCTGTTGCTGCAGCTGCTGCTGCTGCCCTGCTGCTGCGGCTGCTGCTGCTGCTGCCCGGCTGCTGCGGCTGCTGCAGCCCTGTTGCTGCTGCTGCTGCTCTGCTGGTGTCTGCAGCTCTCCTCTGTGTGCTGCCCACCTCCCTGCTCGAGGCAACTCCTCTCCTTTCCTCTGCCCTGCTGGTACTGCTGAAAGGGGGGTTTCTCAGTGTGGGCTGCACACTGATCACTGCAAGCTACCGCCTCTCGAATCCCCTCTGGGACGTCGTCATCTGCCAACGATGCGGGGGGTGGTATGTTGCTGCTGCTGCTATGTTCCGAGATGTCGTTGTGCGTATCGAGATCTCTCGCGTCAGCGCCAGGGGCCTCAGAGAGAGCCGACCGAAAGATTCCAGAGACGCTGGGCTCAGGGAGAACCTCCAGGCGGGATCCGGGGGCCTCAGAAGGGACGACGATGCCAGCAGGTAAATATCGGTTGTCGTCGCGTCGGTCGTCAGCGTCGTCGTCGCCAGGTTGGCCAGGCAGCTGCCCAGTGATCTCGGGCACGATGAAGCACATGGTCGCCAGCATGCTCGCGCGGCCGTGCTGCAGCTCGTCGGCGGCGGGCGGCGCTGCCATCCGCTGTGAAGCCAGCAGGGTCCCAGGGGCCCGCTGGGGCTAGAGCGTCCAGCGAGTTCTCGATGACGCGCAGCGGGGATCCAGTGTACGGCGCGGCGGCCGCCGCCAGCGGCCCGCCCGAGGCGGCCGCGGCGGCCGCGGCGGCGGCGGCGGCGGCCGCGGCCGCGGCACGGCCAGCCACACGCACCAGCGCAGCCGCCGTCTCCCAGAGGCCGGCGGCGGCGGAGGCCTCGGCGGCAGCCGCCGCGTCCGCAGCGCAGGAGGCGGCAGCAGCCAGGCCACCAGCCGCGGCGGCGGCAGCCCAGCTCCCGCCAGCAGCACGGGGCACGCCAGTTCGAGCAGCGGCACCAGCAGCGGCGGCGCCAGCAGCGTCACGCCCCCCCCCCGGCTGTGGGGACGGCGGAGGGGGCCCAGGGTGCGGGGCAGCGGCGGCAGCCCAGCGGGCAGCCAGCGCCTGCCGTTGGCCCCGGCGGCGGGCGGCACGCGACAGCGCAGCGGCGGCGGCACCAGGCGCGCCCGGAGGACCGCCAGCGCCAGCCGCCAGCCGCGGGGAAACGCCCGCCATGGCACGGGAGGGGGGGGGCCAGGAAGGGGCACCCCTTCCCGACTCCCCCCCGGGCACGCCGGAGGTCAGGGCCGACCTCCGGCCCCAGGCGCGCGGGCGACGGGCCAGCTCGGCAACCTCGAGCCAGAGCGACCTTGAGCCAGAGGCTTGAGCCAAGGTTTGAGCCAGGGGGCTACGGTATTGGTGGGGATACGCGAAGCGTACAGGTTTCGGATCGACCGCCCCCCCCCCGGGTTTGACGACTACCCCTTGGGATCGTGAAGTTTGCATACGGCCCTGCCCCATTGGCCACCTTGAACACGAGTCGATACCATCCGAGGGCTGGCCTCGCCTCCCTCATCACTGCCAATCAAAAAATGCGCGCACTCGCTTATCTATGGGAACTTCCAAACGTCCCATGCAACATGAACTACAACGTCGACACGCGCGAGTCGTGGCGCGCGTATGTCGACATCTTTCTTTAAACAAGGGATTCAAGATGTAAGCTCCAGGTTATACAGACAAGCGCCCTGAATTGCCAGCAACATGCTTCATACAAGTGTGCGCGTGGCCTTGCGAATCCTTTCGAAAGACTTACGTTTTTCCACATGTTCAAACCTTTTCACCAACTGCGACCAAGCGCGCCTCTCGCGCGCGCATGTCGAAATCATTCGACTGATTGTGCGCGTTTGCTGGGGGGGGGCGATCCTTTTTCAAATCGCACCATGCGGGCCACTCGCACCCATCGGCCGCGCGCGCATGCCGAAATCCGACCCACAGTTTTATCGCCGACGCGTGGATAACATCATCGTCACCAGCGTGATCAGCATCTGCGCCGTCGTTGGCCTGTCCGTCGTAATCGCCACCATCGTCACCAGCATCGTAACCATCATCATCTTGCCTACCGTTGTCGACGTCGCCGCGATACCGCGCCCGCCCACGTCACCTCGAACTGTATTGCCCGCGCGTCAGCGCGGCCCGTGAGGCGCGCTGGGAAGGCTCCAGCGGTCAGAATCACCGAGGCCGCGTGGGTCGCTCCAGACTAGCTGTCCGCTCTGCGAGCGAGCTTGCGCGCACTAGCGCGGCCGCAGCGATGCGCCAGCCAGGGCCAAGCAATGATCACAATCGCCGCCGCATGGGCTTTACAAAGCACGTTCCGGGTGGGTGGGATGATTGGGAGAGCAATGAAATTGACAACCTCATGCTCGGCAAGGTGAACCACCTAGATTGCACCACCTAGATTGCACCACCTAGATTGCACCACGTCGACTACACAACATAGCTTGCACAACAACGGTTGCACCACAAGGTTTACACCACATAAAATGCTTAGCATAGCATTAACCACGTAGCTTGCATCACATACGTTGCATCACAAATATAGCAATACAGATACTGCAACCCCTAATATTCTGGAGCAAGCAATTTGGGGCCCACACTGGCTAACATGTTACCGCTAGTAGTTCGCATAATCAAGCGAAACGCTACAGTCGGACCTAGGCTGGAAGAATACCCTTCAAAAACATGAGACCCTTTCCGCCGGCCAGAAAGTAGAACACCCAAGGGTACCCTCCCCTCACCAGGATGCAGAAGAACGTCCAACAAACGCGAAGAACATGTGGGTGCCCTCCCCGAACCGCCATCGATCTTATACCTCGGTCTGGCTGTAACAAGGAAAGGTGTAGCCTACACACGGGTCGTTGCACGGCCATGTGCACAGAACTAGGTTAGTAACAAAGGATCGTGGTCGTTCTGGCCAACACGTAGCGTAATCTTTTTTTTCAAACGCACGGCCGTTCACTTGCACACGAGGGCTGCAAACCCGACGGCGCAGGCATACGAACACATGCCAATTGGCACTGCACTCGCGCATGTGCGGCGACATGACCACATCACGTCCAGAAGGCAGCAACCCCACCGCAAGGACTCGACGTTGCGAAAGCCCGTCTTCACCAGTCGCACGGACGTTTCGCGCAGTTCCTGCAGTTGCCTGACTGCAGCGACCCCCGTGGGATGTATAACAAGAAGCAGGGAGCTAGAGAAACTACGTAGCCCCAAACGGACTACTTCGAGTGCTGGCGCTGCTTGCTCTGAAACCTGGCGCGCAGCAAACAAACATGTTTATGTACAATGGGGGGGGACGTCGGCCATTCCCAATGCTGGGGCGTTTGATGGAATCTCAAGCTCCTCTGAGGTCCCACTCATCATGACAGATGGCGCGCACAGCTTCTCGCGCCCGTCTGCACCAGTCGCACGGAAGGCAGGAGACTGCTGCTGCAGCTACCTTTGACGCAGTTGCTGCACTTTCCTGACTGCGACGCCTCCGTGACATTTATGCCAAGAAGCAGGGGGCTGCAGAAACTACGTAGCCCCAAACATGTACTTGGTGTGCTGGCGCTGCTTGCTCTGAAACTTGGCGCGCAGCAGCCAAGCCATGTTTATTTACAGTGGGGGGCCTTCGGCCATTGAGTCATCATGACAGATGGCGTACAAAGCTTTTTATGCCCATCTTCACCTGTCGGACGGAGGGCGAGATACTGCTACTGCAACAACTTGTCGCGCAGTTTCTACAACCTCCTGGCTGCGACGACCCCTATGACATCTATCCGAAGACGCAGGGAGCTGCAGAAACCAAGTAGCCCTAAACACATGGCTTCGTGTGCTGGCGCTGCTTGCGCTGGATCCTGGCGCGCAGCAAAACAAGTATAATATTCATACTGGGCGTGCGTGGGCCACTCCCAGTACGAGGGGTGTCTGACGCGATCTCGATCTGCTCTGAAACTTCAGACAAATGGCCTGCAACGCTTCTCGCAAGCAGGCGGGCGTCCTCACGGAGGCCAGAGAAAGCAATGCTATGTACCTGAATGGGTGAGAAACAGAAGAACAAGGAGGGGGTGGAAGCAGGTGCGCGGAGGGAGTTGGCGGCGTCTCAATACTTACAGAAGTCCCACCTTAGGAGGCAAGGGCGCAATACCAGAGGCAACCTGTTTGCTCTCAGGGCAGGCGATAGCAACGAAAAAAAAACCAAGCGTTGGCTAAACTATGCAGAGTCCCGTTCAAGCCAACTCTACACGCGCAGCGGCCAGCGTGTAGGTGTGTGCGTGTGTATGCGTACGCACCTATGTGCGTGCCCATCTTCGTGTATTACGTGTGCGTAGATGTGCGTGTACATCATCGTGTATTGAGTGTGCGCGTGTACGTGCGCACGCACCCTAAAGATATGCAGCGCGGACCCGTTGAGCACCCTCCCAGGCCTACGAGGCCTGGAATGGGGAACCCGCGACGGCCCGAGCCGCGGGCTCTGGCTCGAGGAGCCCAGAGAGCCTGGTCAGCACCGCATGGCTGCGCACGCCGCCCATGACCGCCATCGCGCGGGCGTGGCTGCCATCGCAGGAGAAGAAATTCCTGGTCCTGGCGGCGGCGGGCTCCAACTCCGCGTCATCCGGCCAGCCAACAGCCTGCCTCATCGAGCCCATACCCCCAACGGCCTCGAGGAGCACAACCCCGAGGCTCCAGCAGTCCGCCGGCTTGGCGAAGTACGACGCCTCCAGCACCATCTCTGGGGCGATGCACGGCAGACCACCGCATAGCGTGGTCGACGGCGTCGACTCGACACAGCGCGTCGCTGCGGAAAAATCCACCAAGCGGCAGAAAGACGTTTCCGACTGGTCATCTACCACGACGTGATCCAAAGACACTTGCCTGTGCACGATGTTCCGCGAATGGCAGAAGGCCAGCGCTCCTGCTATCTGAGCGGTGCAGTCCACAGCATCCTGCAAATCGAGGCGGTACCCTGGCTGGTTCAGGAGGTGCTGGCTCAAATTCTTCTTGCCTCCGACCTGGAGGGCCAAATACACCCGCGAGAAACTATGGAGCACGCACATGCACTGGACGATGTGCGGGTGTCGGAGCTCGCCCCTCAGGATACGCAATTCGCGGTCAATGTTCTCCACGTCCCCAGCAGTTACATAGTCTGACTTGTCATAGACCTTGAGGACGACTTCCTCAACCTCGCTCCGACGCGCAAAGATCACGTTGCCACTCACTGTGCTCAAGCGGTGCATCAACCGGTAATCGCCAACGCTGGTAGCCGTCTCCACAAGGTTGTGATTGACCGGGGGCAACGCGTGCATCATAGCTTTCGGCATGCTCTCCCACAGCAGCTCGTGGTGGTACTCCAGCGCAGCCTGTAATTTTGCGTCCGCACTCTCGTCGATCATGCACTGTGCATGCTGGACATTGGCATCGAGCCACGTCCGCTCTTGGTCGAGTTCTGCGTACAACCGGTCTTGATCGTCGCTGGGGTCGAGAATCACAACGTCTGCCCCCAGAGTGAGGAGCACGTCGTGGCGTGCCATGACCATCTCAACGTACTCCTTGCTCATGTCGCCTGGGATCTCGAGCAGCTGCAGCAGGGCCACACAAAGGTCGCTGTTTGGCTCGATCTGCTGCAACAAACTCTGTATCATGCGCTTCTCGTACTTTGTTTCGAGTGTGCACGGCACCAGCAGGCAGGAGCACCCAGACACCAACGACGCGATCTCCCTTGCGTCCCAATGGCCCGCGTGGGCAGTGTCCGGCGTAATCAGCCTGTCTGGCTTGTGCGGCGAGTCCCACGGCACCAAGGTCGCGAACGTGAAGTCCTCGGGGAGCTGCGAAGCCATGCGGGCAACATAGGTATTCACGATACTTCGGCTGGACGCGGGCGGCAGCCGGCCCGCTCTGGTGCTTCTCATGGCTCAGCGCCTGGCTTGCACTGCAAGGTGGCGCAGTTCCACGCTGCACAGCGCAAGGCCTTGAGCCAGACTCACCTAAACGCACAAACGGCTGGGAAATGCCTGCATTGAGGCGAGAGCCCGATTCTTGAATTAACTGCAAAAAACCATCAGGCGAAATCACCGCCTTACCGTGCCGGCCCAGCCAGCCCAGGCGGTCTAGGCTTACCCATCCCTCTGGAGGACTCTTCGGTGGTCCATTTCTACCTCCAATTCAAACCCTGTGGCGACATGCGATGAGAGAACAATCTTGGGCTCTGGCAAAAAAACATGTAAAGCCGTATTGAAGGATCGTTGCCATTGGAACGATGCTACTGTTGGAATTGGGTGCGCCGCGGGCATGTGCACACGAATGGCGCTCGCCTCACGCATTTCGATGTTGTGGAAAGGAAGAGGTCCTCAAAGCGTGTAGACTTGATCAAAGACGTTGCGTGAGTAATGCAACGTAGATATCAAGGCGAATGGAAAGGCGTGACGTGCAACACAACGGGTGTGCTTGCCCAAATTAGACACGCATCGCTTGCGACCTGCAAAAAATCCAACGTAAGCATCGGTGCCACAAACGCACATCGCAAGATGTATGCACACAACCGCATCAGAGAGATGATTCGCGATGTAGACTGAACTGCCGATCTGCGGTTGATCGGGAACGTACCCAATTCCCCGTACAGAAATTGAGACGTGAGCCTTTGCCGTAAAGCTGTGGTGGAGGCGTCATTTCCTTTTCCTTTTCCAGGAAGCACATGGACCGGGGAGGTGAACACACAGCAAGGCGTCGGGAGAGACTGGTCGAAGTCCGTCCAGCAGGCATGCAGCATCAATGGTGCCCGCAGAACTTCGCTCGCAGTGCCGACCCCAAAGAAGCCTCTTTCAGGCATCCTGGGGTCTATTCAGAAGATATGGTCTGTTTCCCACCATCCTGTGGTGCTGGGCCCTTGTGTTAGGAAGGCAGCGCCCCGCGTCCTCTCCTGCTTCTCTTCCTCCCCCACCTCACTCCCCCCCTCCCTGCCTCTGCCCCCCGCATGTCCATGTCGGCACCCGACTCACACGTTTCGTGGCCACATGGTGAGCTCCGCCGAAGGCCCCAGTGGCACAGTCCGCATGGCGCACCCGCATACGATTCGGCACACACCCCACACATTTCGTGGCCCCGTAATGATTCCCACCAAAAGCCCCAATGGCACAATCCGCATGGCGTGCCCGCACACGACTCGGTACACACCTCACACGCTCCGTTGTCCCATGGAAAGCTCCACCGAAGATCACAGTGCCACACTCCGCACGGCGTGCCCGCACCCGATTCGGCACACGTTTCGTGGTTCCACCGAAGACCCCCGTGGCACAGTCCGCATGGCGTACCCGCATTTGAATTGGCACACCCGCCACATGCTTCGTGGCCCCGTTCGGAGCTCTACCGAAAGCCTCAATGGCACAATCCACACGGCGCACCCGCGCACGATTCGGCACACCGCTCACACGCTTCGTGCCCCATACGGAGCCCCACCGAAGGTCCCGATGGCACAACCCGCATGGCGCACCAGCACCCAATTCGGCACACCCCTCATACATGTCGTGGCAACACAAGGAGTTCCATCAAAGGCCCCAGCGGCAAAGTCCGCATGGCGTGATTCGGCACACTCCTCATACGCTTCGTGGCCCCATAAAGGGGGCTCCCCGAAGGCCCCAATGGCACAGCCCGCACGAAGGCCCCAATTGCACAGCCCATGGGGAGATCCCCTGCCTCCAGCGCCACGCATCGTCACGTGGACCCCCCGAAGTCTCGGCCCCTCCCCGGGGGGGGGGCCTGGGGAGGGCCCCGGGAGGCAGAAAATGATGGACAACCTTTCGCCCGGAGACCCCCGCGACTCGAAGAGGTCGTGGTCCGACTTTCAGGCCTCCCTATCGGGTCGGGCGAAAGGGGGGATAGCAAAGGGGGGGTTTGAGAATCAGCTCACGTAGCTGATTTTACCGGCGCCTCCCGGCGCCGGGAGGCGCCCATGTATCGAGGAATGGGCCCCTCGGTGGGGCCAAAACCAACTGCATGCAGCAGATTTCGTACCCCCCCCCTTTCCCAATCCCCTCCGTTCGCCCGGGGAAAATCTCCCGAGGGGGAGCGTCAGGGCGGGAATGGCTCCGAAGTCGAGCCGGAATCGGCGATGCATCGCCGACAGATCCGCAAGAGGCCCCCGATGGCAGAGCCGCACGGTCCTGGGCGGGGCGGGGCACAGTCGGGGCGTTGACCAAAGGAACCCGAAATATAAGGAACGAGGCCCCCGTTTCCCGTGAGACCAACTTCGACTTCCCATGGAGGCCCTAAGGGAAACCCAGGGCAAACTGCAAAACAATCAAGGAACGCCGCGCCCCTCCCCAACGAGAAGGATTCCTTCTTCAGCGCCCCGACTGCATCGGGCCCCCCGCGGCGATTGTCAATGGGCCATTGCGGATCCACTCATCCCTCCCTGAGCCTACACCCTGCCCTCGGTCTTCGGGCCGGCCGCTCGGAACGCTCCAGGCACCCCAGGAACGCCCTCGGCGAGGCGCAGCCGCTGGAAGGCCTTCCCGAGGCGGGAAAACGTCCAGGAACCGACGAAAGCGTCCGAAGGCCTCAAACCTCGCAGCCCATTTAGGGGAACGAGCTCTATAGACCGACGCTTTTTCCGACCCTGCGCTGAAATTCGCACAGGAACGCGAATCCTGGTGTATACGGGATCCTGGTGTATACATGTTTCTTTGTTTCCCTTGGAAAACGGGGGAAAAGTATACACCACACCACCCCGACGTCGTCCCCGACCCCCAAAAAGTCCTGGGATGGAAAAAAACAGCCCGCCACTGACAATGTATCTGTTCCAGTTTCCGACCCTTGTCCCCCCCCCCCCCTCTGAGGCCTGTCCACCCCCCTTTGACGCTGCCCCGGCCTCCCCTGGAAGGATACAGAGCGAGGGCTGCACTGGCCATCGCTCGGACGTCGATTCCCTGTGCTTTTTGTCGGTCTCGTGCGTGTTTTTTTCCGCCAAGTGATCAAGGATGCTCCGCGATGGCCCTCGCCGAAAGAAAAGTGCACACCTCCGAGCGATGCCAAGAGCAGCGGCACGGCGCCCCTCCTGCGACCCGGCGGCCGCCTCCGGCAGGCACCTCCGGAGCCGCCCGAGGAGGCGCAGCGCCGGCGCGACGAGGTCGTTGGCGCCGGTCCCGGCGTCGTCGGCGGGGGCGCTCCTGCTCGGGCGCTGCTCCATGGGGGTATACGGAGTTACGGGCATCCCAGACCTCCTCGCGCTGTGCAAGAATCACGACGGGAGGTTTTTTGCTATTTTCGGCCCCTGGGGGTCTTCACCGGGCCCCAGGAGCGTCAAAAGACGACTCGGGATGAAAAACCAGTCCTGGAGAAGGGGTCCAGACCTCTGGGGGTCGACGCCGTGAAAAAATAACAACGTCGGAGGTCTAGGATTGCGACTGTGCCGGTTTCTACATGAAGCCACTTGAATTGGCTGTTTCTTGCGACTGGCCATCTCGGTGCCGCTGTAGATCTTGGGCCGCAGTCCGGGCGCTGCTCAATTGGGGGGGCAGCAGCAAACGGGGGGGGGGGGGCGGAAGAAAAGCGCGCCCGTCGAGCGCCTCTCTTCGAGCGCGTCGGAGGGGGAGTGCCCTCCAAACTCGAGAGCAGGTCTCTCCTGCTGTATTCACAGCCCAGGCTGCGCAAGAGCTAGCCCCTCCTCGACATCCAAAGCTCGGGCGCTGCTGCGGGAGGGGGCAATCGGAGGCTGTTCCCCCCCCCCTCTGGCGCCTTGTCAAGCAACGCTGCTTTGGGTCGAAAGGACGTGGAATCGAGTCCCGGCCGTGACGTCCAGACTTTTCCCTGGGCCTCGCCCCCCCCCCTCCTATTCCCCTCCATGCAACTCAAGCCTGCCAGAACCTGCGGGGAAACCGTTTCAGACGGGGCACTTTCGCGCACCTCTTTCATCATCGTTTAAGCCCCCCCAGGTGGAAATATAAGCTTCTCCCTTTTGGTCTCGAGGGGCAGATCCTCAAATGGGATGGTGAAATGGTGAGATCTGAAGGGGATTGGAGCCCGTTTTGTTTATTTCCGGCGATGACGGGCGTCATGGGGGGAAGGGGAGTTGGGGGGGTATGACGTAACGCCCCCCCCCAGCCGTGTGGCTCCGGCACCACAGGCGCGCCCGCGCGCACGACGACGATGAGCGACGAGCGACGACGACGACGACGCGAGCAGCATGTAGGTGGCGATCTGCCAGACAAGGCCTGTATACCACAGTGCTCGCGTGCACCACAACGCGAGTGTACACCACTGCGCCTGTCTGCACCACAGCATCCGCGTGCAACGCAGCGCCTGTGTACACCACAAAGCTCGCGTGCACCACAGCGCGTGTGTACACCACAGCGAATGTGTACACCGCAGCAACCATGTGCAACACAGCGCCTGTGTTCACCACAGTGCTTGCGTGCACCGCAGCGCCTTTGCACACTAGTGCGCCTGTCTGCACCACATCATCCGCGTGCAACGCAGCGCTGGTGAACATTAAAGGGCCTGCGTGCACAAGACGGGTAGAAGGAACATGTCGGTGAGGATCTGTTGCGGACAGCTAAACGCCACGCCTGGTGGGTGCTGATAATAGAAGGCCACGTTATTCCCTCCTCCCTCCTCCTCCTCGTCCTCCTCTTCCTCATCCTCTTTCCCCTCCTCTTCCTCCTCCTCTCCGTAGCCATTTTGGCTCAAGATGCCAGGTTCCCGAGGGGATCGCACGGATACCGCTAGTCCGCGGCAGGCAAGAGTCTTTGCGCTCTGGCAGTCGGGCGCGTCTCCTCCAGTGTCTTGCGCGCGATGGGGCGCGGCGCGGGACAGGGGCGTGGAGGAGGTCGCTCAGGCGGGCCCGTGGGATGGGTGTGCCAGGAGTGCAGCTACTACAACTTCGCCGAGCGCATGTGCTGTCGCTTCGGGTGCCAGGGAGGGGGCAAGCCGTCGCAGAGGGTCCTGGGCAGCTTCCTGCCGCCAAGGGGCTCAAGGCCGTGGCGGTGCTCCTGCTGGCGCTGGTGGTGGCGGGCGTGGTGGGCGTGCCGGTGCTGGCGCGCCTGCGACCCGTGCGCCGTGGTGGCGTGGCGACGAGAGCGGGGAAGGAGGTCAGTGTGCTGTGCTCAGTGGCGATGAGCGTAGCGAGCTCGTCAGCATGTCAGACGGGCAGTTCGCCATCGCGACCAAGCTGTTCAGCGCGAGGATCAGGAACGAGCTCCAGCAGGCCAGGCGGCTGGTGCGCGAGGGGCTGGGCGACGACCTGTCCAAGGATAGGGCCGTCAAAGCCGTCCAGCTGTTGGCCGACGAGAAGGCGCAGAAGGTCAAGCGGACCGAGCACATGCTGGAGCTGGCCGGGGCGAAGGCGAGGGCGGCCATCATCGAGACGGCGGACCTCGCGGAGAAGCTGGGGCAGCTGCGGCAGGAGCTGGCTGAGGCAGCCGCCAGAGCGCGCGAGGCGCTGGCAGCTCAGAGTGCCAGGTTGGCGGAGACCGCCGTGGCAACTGACGTGGCGACTGCAGCGCCCGCCGCCCCTGCCTCCCTGCAGGAGGTCAAGGCGGCGATCGCGGGCTGGGCCAAGTCCAGCGGGGTGGCGGCTAACCCCGTGCTCTGCGGGGAGTTCGTCAAGCTGTCCGAGGCGGTCGAGAAGCTGTTCGAGTGGAAGAGCAAGGCGGCATGGGAAGGTCTGGAGTGTCAGATCCTGTGCAGCCGCCTCCTGCGGGGGTTGGCGCTACCGCAGCCGCGAGGGCAGGGGCTGTGGCAAGGTCGGCTGCTGAGGCGGAGCCTCGGCCGCTGCAGCCATCCCCTGAGGTGCAACAGGCGTGGACGGAGCTGGATGAGCAGTTCGTGGACCCAGACAAGAGGAAGGCGGCCGAGGCGCTCATCAATGAGGCCAAGAACATGCGCACGGGAGAGGAGGAGATGGACGCTGAGTCCTAGCAAGGGGATGGGCGTCTGGAGGATTTGCACGGTCAACGTCAACGCGTTCAGCAGCCTGGGCAAGTGCTTGATGGTGCAGGAGGTGCAGAGCTGTGGCGCCATCCTGGTGCAGGAGACCAGGCTGCTGGAGGGGCGGAGCGGAGATGCCGAGGCTCAGCTCCGTGCTCAAGGATGGCGGGCTAGAAGTTCGCCAGCGGTGAGGTCTGAGTCAGGCGGGCTCAGCACAGGAGGGCTCATCACCATGGTGCGACGCAGCCACGGGATGGCGGAGGTCCATGACCACCAGGCGGCGGTGGTTGTTGACGGCAGAATTCACGTGCACTGGGTGTCGGGTATTTGTGGTGGCGGCTTTCTGATCGCCAACCTGTACCTGGAGGCGGGGGTGGGCCTCAACCTCAGCAACATGTCTAGCCTCAAGTTGCTGGCGAGGAGGCTCAGACAGTGCCGCAGGGAGTACGTGATCGGCGGGGATTGGAATCTCAGTGGGGAGGAGCTGCAGGCAGGCGGCGTGCTGGCTCTCTTTGACGCGTCCGTGGTCAGACCCGCGGGGCCCACCTGCATGGCATCTGGGCGGATCATCGACTACTTCCTTGTGTCACGCGGGCTGCTCGCGCAGGGAGCTCAGGTGGTGGCGGGGTCGCCTGTTTACCCGCATGCGCCAGTCATCGTCGAGGTCGCCAAGCAGAAGACGGAGGGCGCCATGAGGGTGGTGCAGAGGCCTCGGGCGCTTCCTGAAGAAAGGCCGCACGGATGCTGTGCGAGGGATCACCATAGCAGCTGGTTGCGGGCGAGGAAGCCTGTGAGGGAGCAGCTGGGAGCAGGCCTGGCAGCAGCTGCTGACGAGCTGAGGGCGCCAGAGGAGGGCGCGGAGGCTGGGGCTCGCACGAGTGCGAGGGGAAGGTGGTGGCCCCGAGGCGCTGCCGAGGGCATCCTCAAAAAAAAAACACAAGAGGCAGAGGCGGCGCGCTTGGAGGAGCGCGCAGATGTAAGGTGGTGGCCCCGAGGCGCTGCCGAGGGCATCCTCGAAAAACCGCAAGAGGATGAGGTAAGCCCTGGCCACGCAGAGGCAGGGCGCGGGCTGGTTGGAGTCGAGGGCCAGAAGGCGAGGCCGCAGGTGGGCAGCGCCGAGGCCGACGGGCGCCCAGCGGGGCAGGGAAGGTGGTGGCCCCGAGGCGCTGCCGATGGCATCCTCGAAAAACCACAGGAGGCTGAGGAAGGCGCGAGGCACTCAGCAAGGGCGCGCGCGCTGGTCGTCGCAGTGAACCGGCAGACTAGGCCGCGGGAGGGCGGCGCCGCTGCCAGCTGGAGGCTGGAGGTCAAGCGAAGTGAGAAGGTGGTGGCCCCGAGGGGCTGCCAACGGCATCCTGGAGGGGAGGACTGGCCTGGTGTCTCAGGCCAGCAACAGCGCACAGAGGGAAGGTAGTGGCCCCGAGGCGCTGCCATACCCAACGGCATCCTAGAAAAAAACACTGGAGGCCCAGAGGGCGAGGTGGGGCACCCTCGGCAGCGCGCTGCCGCCTCCGCCCACGCTGGCCGCAGAGGCCTCTGGAGGCAGCCTGAGCAAGTGCTGCATGCAGCACGGTCTCGACTGGCATGACGCGCTGAAGGGCTGCGGGGTGCAGCGCGGTCCTGAGGAGGAGGTGGTGGCGCAGGGTGGGCATGAAGGCTGCCCAGGAGCTGCCCCCCATGCTGGGGCTGGCAGCATGCATCCGAGCCAGGCACCGTATGAAATCGCGAGTAGTCCCATTCAGGTTGAAGCGGCTGGAGGAGCATGCGCGAGGCCCCCCAGCCTCTGGGGAGGAAAGGCCGCCCGCCTCCCGCGGAGGCGCGAGGAGGTTCGCGAGGAGAGGCGCGGCGGTGCAGGCGAGGTGGAGCGCGAGGACACTCGCGCCAAGGATGCGCTTACCGCGGCCTTCGCCACCTTCCTGGAGCGCGCTGGGGAGGAGTGGCTGGACGTGTGCCAGCTGGAGGACCAGAGGGACAGGTACGCGGGCAGGGCGCAGGGTTTCTCCACCAAGAGGGTGCAACGCAGTGGGATCCAGGAGCCGCGGGCGCCGAGGCACAACGCCTGAAGCAGCGTGGATGGCCAGAGTGGCCAGCACGTTGGAGGCCGCGGCAAGGGCCCAGGCGCCCCGAGGTCGGACTGATGCGAAATGGGAGGCAACCGCGACAGCAAGGAGGCGGGCGGGTGGCTGCGGGTGCTGCAGCATGCGGGGCTTGCGAGCTGGGACCCCGTGGCCCTCTTGTCCCTGGCCAGTCTGGCCAAGCTGCGCGCTCACCAGCTCGCCAAGCGCGACATCGACGAGCGCGGCAGGCAGTTCGACGAGTGGGTCGACAGGCAGCTGAAGGGAGGAGCAGGAGGGCTGCATACAGTCACGAGGGTGGCTGTCGGCTGGCAGGGCAGCGATTGCAATTCCGCGGCAGGCCCCCACAGCCTCTGCCAGGAGCTGGACGCCCTCGAGCAGGAGTGGGGCAAGCTATGGAGGGTGCAGTGCGCCCACGAGGAGCTGGCGTGGCCAGACGACCTGGGTGCGCGGCTTGGTAGGCCGACGGTGGAGGAGATGAAGGCTGTGCTGCGCTCGTTCAGGAAGGGCACCGCGGCGGGCTTCGAGGCAATCAAGCCGCGGCAGTTCCTGGAGCTGAGCGACGAGGGCCTTGAGACGCTCATCGACGCCGTGATGGCCGTAGAACTGGCGGCGGAGTGGCCGCAGCTGAACAACAAGATCGTGTTCCTGGCCAAGAGGCTAGGAGGAGTGAGGCCTGTGGCCATCGTCCACGTGCTCGCGAGGATTCAGACGAGGCTGCGCAGGCCAGCGGCGGCCGAGTGGGAGAGCAGGAACGATCGGCCCTTCTTCTGGGCGTCCAGAGGGAAGGGCTGCGAGAGGGCGGTCTGGCAGCAGGGGGTGGAGTGCGAGTGGGCCACGGCCAAAGGGCGCGAGGCTGGCGACGCCTCCAGCTGGGTCGCCGCGCTGGTGCTCCTGGACTTGCTCAAGGCGTTCGAGCAGGCGCAGCACGGGCACCTCATTCGTGCGGCAACGAAAACGGGGTTCCCCTTGTGGCAGCTCAAGCTGCAGGTCAGCCTGTATAGGTCAGCCAGGTGGCTGGCGCGCGACGAGGCGGTCAGCGACGCCATCTACACGGAGCAGGCTGTGCTGCCAGGGGAGGGTCTGGCTACGCTCATGCTCAAGATGTTGCTGCTGGAACCGCTGGACAGGCTGCAGGCGCTGGTACCCACGGTGGCCCTCTCGGTGGTTGTGGATGACATCATCATCAGGAGGGTTGGGGGCATGCAGCGCGTCGTCGAGGACATCGCGACGGCGGCCCGGCACCTCAAGGTCCTGCTTGGCGAGGTGGACCTGGCGGTCGCGGTCAAGAAGTCCAGGGCCCTCGCCAACTTCCCTGAGGCGAGGCAGGAGCTGGAGAGGAGGCTGCGCAAGCCGCCGGGGGTGCTGGCAGTGCGGCAGGAGCGTAACCTGGGCGTCGACTTCAGCGGGGGCAAGAGGCTGGGGCGCGCGGTACGCGCGGGCCGCTACCAGCAGGCGGCGCAAAGGCTGAGGAAGTTCAAGGTGCTGAAGATGGTGAAGGCCAAGAGGCTCGCAACGAAGAGGGTTGTGAAGACGGGGTTGCACCCTAGCATCGGCTACGGCACGGCTATCACGGGGTGCGCGATGGGGGAGCTGGACCGAGCCAGGACAATGACATTCGTGGCGGTCTCCAACACCACGGCCAGCAAGAGCAGGTCGCTGGGGCTGATGCTTCAGCCTGGGCTTGACCCGATCATCGACGCGACCTGCACGCCCGTGATGATGCTGTTGCGGGCGGTGTGGGAGAACTGGGTGCCCATCCACATGGTCGTCCGCTGCCTGCAAGACAAGAGGGCAACCACCTGGGCTCACGTGCAGGGGCCGTGCGCGGCGACGGCGATGTCGCTGCGGAGGATCGGGTGGGAGGTGCAGGCAGCCAACAGCTGGGTCATGGACGACGGCAACACCATCGCGCCCTTCGACGTAGCGCCGCGGGTCGTGCGCAAGCTGGTCATGCGAGGGGTGCAGGGGTGGCAGTGGAGGCAGGTCAGCAAGGACCCAGGGTGCGGTCACCTGGCAGCAGGCGGGGAGCTCGAGCCGCTGGTGAGGCTGACCACCACAGGGGGAGTGCTCCACCCCGAGGGGCCGCAAGGAGGAGGGGCTGGCAAAGTCAAGGTGCGGCTCACGCAGCGCGAGGCACCTGCGGTCCCTGATCGTCAACGGGCAGTGGACGCAGGCACGGAAGGCGGAGAAGGGGCTGGCCAATTGCTCGGGGTGTTTCAGGTGCGGCTTGGAGGGCACCCTGATGCAAAGGCACTGCGATTGTGCTTGCTGGTGAGCGGTGTTGGCCCTTCCCCTAGATCTGGAAGACCTCAGGAGGAGATGGCAGGAGCCTGGGATCCAGCTGCTGCTAAAGAGGTGCCTGTGGCCAGTGCCGAGGGGGTTGCGCAAGCCTCAGGCCAGCAACCTGGTCTGCTGGAAGGGCGGTCATGAGGGAGGCGTTCTGCCTGCCGGGGAGCTCTTCTTGGACGGCTCGGTGTTCGAGGCGGACTATGGCGAGTTCACGTCGGCGGGCTGGAGTGTAGTCGCGCTGAGGGAGGAGGAGGATGTGTACAGGGCCTCGATCGCTGGGCCGATGGTTGGCCCGTACGTCGACATCAACGGCAGCGAGCTCACGGCGGTGATCATGGCCCTGAGGTACGGTCAAGTACGTTTACGACGGCTTCTACCAGGCGGGGCGCATGCGCACGACGGCCAGCGGTTATTCCTGAGCGCACCTGTGGAGGCAGGCTTGGGCGCTCGCTGCTGGATGAACGTGGAGGGCTGGGCGGCGAGGTACACCTGAGGTGGATGCCCAGCCACAGCACGAGGCAGCAGGTGGCGGCTGGGAAGGTGTCGTGCCGTGACTGGTACGGCAATCGGCTGGCCGACCGCGCGGCCAAGGCGGCGGCCGATGCTGGACGACTGCCTGGCCACGAGCGCCTGCGCCTTGCTCGTAGCCGTGGCCTTGTTGATAGGGTCGCCCTGTGGTGTACGGCAGTGAGCACCTGGGTCGACGGCAGCGACACCACGCATGGCAAGGTCAAGCAGCAGCGGGCTCTTCCTGAGAGGCGCACAGCAGCAGCGCAGGTGGCATGCACCTGGCGAGGGCAGCCTGGGCAGCCCAGGTGGTGCGAAGTCTGCAGGTGGGAGGAGAGAGTGGGCGAATGCCCAGGCTCCATCGTGGCGGACGCGGCGAAGGCCAACAGGAGGCTGAGGCAGCAGGGGCTCACCGCCCACGACCTGGTGGTCATCCGCCCCACCGTGGACGAACAGCTGGAGCGAAGGATGCCGCTGGTCGCCTGCCGCCTCTGCGGGATCGCGGGCGCTGCCAGGGCATGCGGCTTCAGCGGAGAGTGCAAGATGCCGCCTACCGCGTCGGGCAGCGCGGTGGTGGCCAAGCTGAAGCGGGGGCTCGCGCCCCGCATGGCGAGGGTGGTCCCTGTCGTCATCGCGCGCCTCGACGACCTCTCTGGGGAGCTGCTGGACGCGGAGGTGGCTGGCGAACGGGCAGACCAAGCAGCGGCGGCCAGTGCCGCGGCGGCAGGAGCGGGCGTGGGTATGCTGGAAGCTACGCCTGCAGACTTGCCTGGCCACGGCGGAGGAGTCAGCTCGCAGAGGATGGCCGCAAAAGGGGCGCCTGGAGGTGCGAGCGTGCAGAAGAACAGCGGCACAGAGGAGCTCGGAGTGGACGTGCTGCTGGAGACCAAGATGGAGGAGCCGCCTGCGGGCGGCAAAGGAGGAGGTGCGCCCCAGCGGCGCAGCATGCGCGCGTGCAGCGCGGCGCAGTCGCTGCAGCGCGAGGCCAAGGTTGCCAGGATCCAGGAGGAGCACCAGCCGCCTGCAGGTGACTCTGCTGCTCGATGCGAAGCAGGGGCTGCGGGCCGCGGAGGCGAGGCCGAGGAGGCCAGGATGCAGGAGGGGACCCAGCCGCCTGCAGGCGACCTTGCTGCTCGAAGCGAAGCAGGGGCTGCGGGCGGCGGCGGAGCGTGGCCGAGGCCTAGGCGCCGCGCGAGGGAGAGAAGCTGCTCGCCTGGCATGGCCGCCAAGGTGGCGAGGCTGCTGCGGGCGGCAAGGGGTGAGGCTGAGGCCTGCCTGACGGCCTCGGGCGCGTGACCGCGCCGAGGCGAGAGCGCGCGCGGGGGCGCGCGCGGGGGTGGTTGTGGATCGACACAGCTGCCTTCCCCCGCGGGCATCATCCTCTTCCTCCTCCTCTTCCTCCTCCTCCTCCTCCCTCACCGTTCCCCCCCCTGTCATGCGGGTCGGCGCTACAGCGCACGTGCGTACCTCAGCGTGTACAACATACTGGTCGGTTGAATCAATCCACTTGGTTCTCGGACGGCCACTTTTGCTGGAACCTCCTGGACGCAGATGGGAGGACTCAGGATGATGCGGGCGGATTCGGGAGGACTCGTACATTCCAGCGGCGCTCCCCTTTCCGTAAGGATTCTCTTCCCAATCAAATTTAAAAAAAACTTGCTTTCTGTGGAACCCACAGGCGGTCCACTTTGTCATAAGGATTCCTTTAAACATTATGTATCCAAGAATGGTGCTCTGTTGCGCACGGCTGCTGTGATACACGTAGGCGCCCTGGTGTACACAGGCGCTGTACTGCAAGCGTGCATTGTGGTGCACACTGGTACTGTGTAGCACGCGGTTGCTGTGGTGTACGCAAGCGCTGCGGTGTACATAAGCGCTGTGGTGCCCGCAGGCACTGTGGCACACACTGGCGCTGTGTTGCACGCGGCTGCTGTGGTGTACATACGCGGTGTGGTGTACACAGGCACTGTGGTGCACGCAGGCACTGTGGTGCACGCAGGTGCTGTGGTGCAGATCGTCACCTACGTGCTGGTGCTATCCGTCCTCGGTCATTCCCAGGCATTGCCAGACGCCGCGGGCTCAAAACGTGACGTCCTTGGCCCCCTCCCCCCCCAGAGATGATTGCCGTCGTCGGCCCACAATAAAAAAAGGCTCCAGGTGCGTCCGCTCGAACGACGACGATGAGCGACGAGCGATGAGGGACAAGCGACGAGCACGACGGCGACGAAGACTGCGGACCAGACTCCTATGCGAGTTCCTATGCGGACACCAATGCGGATCCCCATGCTCACGGCGGCAGTGCCTGGAGCGCACTGGGGGGGGGAACGTTACGTCAAAGGGGGGGGAGGGGAGGCCACGACGCCCGTCATGCCCCAAGCAATCAAAAACACTCCCTTGCGGGGACAGCAAACGACCACAACCACGTCGGGGGCACACCCCTGGGGGATGCATTGCACATGCGGACCACCGTCGGAGCGCCGAGACCAGCTTTGGCACTGGTTGTGGTCGATGCCGTGGTTCTCTGATGTGCCCGGAGGGATGGGGACGTCGGGGTCGGCGGAACGAGACTGGCTCTTCTCGCCAGCACGAAGCGTCGACCTGCCGCCGCCGTCAGCGTGGCAGGGCGGCGCCTCCGCCGCCGCCGCCGAGCAGGGGCGCCTGTGGCTCAGACCATCGTGAGGCAACGCCTCGAACACAAATCGGCACGGGGGAGACGGGTCCCGAGGGAAACGGGTCCCGAGTCCTGGTCTGACAGTCTGGAGGCCCATGGAGGGACCCCGAGAGCCCTCACACGGAGAGACACCGCAGGACCCGCTGCCGTCAGGACCCACTCACCCCACGGCGAACAGAATCAACATCGCGGGCACGACTGGAGCCCCAGACCCCATCTCTCTGATGAATCTTCCAAGCCAGATCGATCTGCGAGAATCCCTGGGCCCGAAATGATGCGGAGAGGCCCGGCGCGACAGCATCGCGACGCCAGGATCTCCGGGCGAGGAGGAGGAACATGACGGGCATATTCGCGGGCAAACAACGCATCCGTACCCGGGTCCTCGCGGGCCGGTTCCCTGGGCCGCGACCCCGCGGATACGGGGCGTTGTGTCGCGGATGCCACGCAAAGAACATGTTCGTGCGACCGCGTATCCGCGAGATCGCGCCCCAGATTCCAGAACGCGAGGGCGCGGATACGGATGTGTTCGCTGCTCATGGCGTACGACATCGCTGTGTGGCAGACAACAGCAGCGATCTCCCCCCCACCCATTCCGTCCCCCTCCCGCTCCCCGCCCTGGCAGCGGCGACGAGGGGGCCCGCACGCTTTCCCGCTCGAGAGAGCCTCGTCCCTTCCCCCTTGAGGGAAGAGGAGCAGAGCAGCTGCACAGGAATGATTTCTCGGAACCCCGCGCAAAGTTCGAGCGCCCCTCCCTGGCGCGCGGAGCGTGCCAGGGGGGGGCGCCAGAGGCGTCTCCAGGGGGGCCTAGCGCCGATCCAAGAAATCCGCGCGGACCTCCCGAAAATCATGTGGATGTTCCTTGTTCTCTAATGAAAGAGAATCGCCCCTCCCCTTCAAGAAATCCTCGTCCCCCCCCCTCTCTCGAGAGAGAAACACCCCCCACTCTCGAGTGAGCCTCGTCCCCGCTCTTGAGGAGGGTATCGTTTTCCCCCTCTTTCGACAGAGACTTCCCTCCCAAGCTCGTCCCCCTCTCTTGAGAGAGGCCCCTCCCTCCCTCTTGAGTGAGCATCTTCCTTCCCCCTCAGAACGGGGGTGGGAGGGAGGGAGGAGGAGAACGAGGAAGAGGAGCAGGGAGGAGGATGAGATGAGGGAGGAGGAGGAGAGCGAGGAGGAGGAAAAGGGAGGAGGAGGCGGAGGATAACGAAGAGAAGAAACAATGCATGAGGGGGAGCAAGAGGACGAGGAGGAGAAGGCGGATGAGGACGAAGAGGAGGATGAGCGAAGCGTGGGAGGAGTGGGCTCCGAATCAAGGAGAAGAGGGAGGAGGCGCTGGAGGAGAAACATGCGTGCGGGAGGCGAATTGGCAGAAGGAGCAGAGGATTTGTAGAGGCCTCCTGGATGGGGTCGAAGTAGATGGAGTCGGAGGATCGCGACGCATCGCCGAAGCATTAGCGATGCACAGGCGACGTCGGCGACGCAGCGGCGTCCTCGGCGTGGAATAACTCGGATTCCACATCGAGCCGCATCGGCGATGCGGGGCGATCCACCGATCTCATCTACTCTGCTCTGACCCCATCTGGGAGACCTAGAGTTTGAGGGAGTGGGAGGAGCAGGAGGGATGAAAGGAGAGCCGAAGGGATGGAGATGTTCCTCCCTTTCCTCCTCCGAGTCATAATCCGCCACCGCGCCTTCAGCATGTTGCGGAGTGCCCCAAGACTGACGCAGCTGCGAGTAGAAGAGACCGTTGTAATGTTTCACGGGCCCGCCCCTCCCCCCCCCTCCCGGGGCACGTCAGCCACCGTGCATGCGCCAGCCTCCCCCCCCCAGTCCAGGCCTCCGAGGAGCCCACGGCATTGACGACAGCCCTGTTCGGACGGTGCCTTGGGCTCCAGGTCTCCTTCGATGGCCCCGCACTCCTCAAAGATGGCCGAGGACGGGCTCAAGGCAGCCCAGGATGGCCAGGGACGGCCCTAAGATGGCCACAGCGGGCTCAAATCTGGCTCCTCAAGGGGGTCTAAGCGGGTACGTCTCTGATAAGGCTCAAGACGCACCACGAGAGTTCCATGAGAAGCCAAACGGGGCCTCTATGAGACTAGACACGTTGACAGTCATTGTGTGGTGCACGTTGTTAGCACGATCGCCTGTTTGGCGTGCAGAGCGTACAAGACGGCCCAAGAGGCCCCAAAACAGACGGCTCCAGAGGGCCACAAGCACTCCAAAAGCCCCCCTAGATGGGCTCAAGAACGCACAAGAAGACAACAATACGGCCCAAGAGGGCTCAAGACGGCCCCAAGAAGCCGAAGATGGCCCAGAGGGGCCCCGAGACGACCCACCTGCTTAGCAGGATCCCCTAAAACGCCCCCACGCGGCCCTCTCCAAGAACCCCCAACGAGACCTCCCAGAGGCCCCCGAAATGCCCCCCCCCCCCCCTCCCCCGCCCAAACCCTAGACCCCCAGAAGACAATCAGAAGCATCTGTGTCAGAGGCCTCTGGCCCACGACCCAGGCACGGTGGCAGGATGGGCCGAATGCCACTGGATCCGCCGCCCCCTGTGGTCTTGCCACAGGGGTGCACGGCGTGCTGGATGATTCAGGTTTTGGTTTTGGTTCTTTTTCTAAAAGAACTCCCCAGTGGGCTTCGGCCCGTCCCGCCGGCCACCCGCAAATTGCCCAAAACCCATCTCTCAATGCCCAAAAACGGCCGTTTCGCTCGGGACATCCTCAAAAAATCGCGAAGATGGCCCAAGATGGCCTCCAAGTCCGCCCGAGATGGTCCAAGACGGCCTCCAAAACGGCCCAAGAGAGTCCAAGACGGCCCAAGACGGCCCAAGAGGCCCCCCAGAGGCCTCCCAGACGGCCCAAGAGGCCTCCAAGAGGTCCTCCAGGAGAGTCCGAAGAGGCCAAAATCATTGATTTTCCCTGGGTTTTTGAAGGATTTTGGCATTTGCGCCTTTTCGGCTCTCCGACGGCTCAAGACGGCCCAAGAAGCCCCCAAGATCGCCCAAGAGGCCCCCAAGAGAGCCCCATGATGGCCCAAGTGGCCTCCAAGATGGCCCCTAGAGGGCCCCAAGAGGGCCCAAGAGGCCTCCAACACGCCCAAGATGGCCTCCCAGACGCCCAAGATGGCCTCCAAGACGGCCCTGGAGCATTCCAAGCGGGCCCCAAGTCGGCCCATAGAGGCCCCCCAAACGGCTTCCGACGGCTTCAGACGTGCCAGGAACCCACCAAGATGGCCGAAGTTGGCTCGAAGCTGGCCCGAGACGGCCCAAAAAGCCCCAAAGATCGCCCAAAGCTTGCCCAAGAGGCCTCCAAGACGGCCAAGATGACCTTCAAGATGCCCACGTGTTCCCCGAAGGCTTTCCAAACCGATTCGGGGAACACGTGGTCCGATAGCTTGGCAGGTCTGGCCTCAACGTTCGGCCACATAGGCGCTTCCAAAAAGGCAGGGGGCGGCGGTGATTCGCCGTAGGCGTCTTCGATCCGCCGCCCCCTGTGCTTGCAGGGGTGCACGGCGTGCTGGATGTTTCAGGTTTTGGTTTTGGTTCTTTTTCTAAAAGAACTCCCCAGTGGGCTTCGGCCCGTCCCGCCGGCCACCCGTAATTTTCCCAAAATCCGTCTGTCAATGCCTTTGTTGCCCCAACTTGGCCCAAGATGGCCTCCAAGACGGCCAAGATGGCCCAAGATGGCCTCCAAGATGCCTCCCAGACGGCCAAGATGGCCTCCAAGACGGGTAAGATGGCTCCAAGATGCCTCCAAGACGGCCCAAGATGCCCTCCAAGACGGCCAAGATGGCCCCAAGATGCCTCCAAGATGGCCCAAGAGGCCTCCAAGACGTTCTCCAGGAGAGCCCGAAGAGGCCAAAATCATTGGTTTTCCTTAGGTTTTTGAAGGTTTTTTGCGTTTTCTTCTTTTCGGCCTTCCGACGGCCCAAGAGGCCCCCAAGATCGCCCAAGAGGCCTCCAAGAAGGCCCTATGACGGCCCAAGGGCCCCCCAAGACGGCCCCAAGAGCGCCCCAAGACGGCCCAAGAGGCCTCCAAGACGCCCAACATGGCCTCCAAGACGGCCCTGAAGCGCCCCAAGAGGGCCCCAAGACGGCCCAGAGAGGCCCCCAAGACGGCTCCAGACGGCGTCAGACGGACCAGGAACGCCCTAAGACGGCCAAAGAGACCCCCAGGAAGCCCCCAAAGGCCCCCAAGAGGCCCAAGGAGGCCCCCAAGATGCCTCCAAGAGGCCTCGAAGAGGCCCCCAAGAAGCCCCCAACAGACCCCAAGGGTGCCCCAAGAGACTCCTAACAACCCTCATCCTCCTACTCTATTTCTTCCTCTTCCTCTTCCTGTTCATAATCATTCTCTCCCATGTGTTCCCCGAAAGCTTTCCAAACCGACTCGGGGAACTCATGGTCCGATAGCTTGGCCAAGCTCTAGTCCAACTTTCGGCCACATCGGCGTTTCCAAAAAGGCAGGGGGCGGCGGTGATTCGCCGTAGGCGTCTTCGATATTCCTGATCGTCCCCCTCTCCTCCACATACTCATTACCCGCCTCACCCTCCCTTCTCCTCCTACTCTTTGTCCTGCTTATCCTTGGCAACCTACTTCGGCCACTCCTTTTCTTTGTTTCTTCAGTCGACGCCCGATGCGTCAAGCACACAGCCAGAGCTAAGGAGGTCATAGATATAGTGATCATGCCCGCTGCAAGGGAGAATGTGCGCGCCAGCTCATTCCAACCCGAATGCAGAAAACTAGTTTTCGATCGCCCATTCCAGCGTTAGCGGTTCGGCCAGGAAAGATGACTACACGCCTCCGAAACCTATGCCAGCGCCATACAGAAGTTTCCGTCGAGGAGACGCTGAAATAGCCATACCACCTGCGGCACCACGCCCTCCACGCAAAGCTCCGTCCACGCACAACCGCATGCTGGGCTTGTTACACCCTGCCTGGGCCATGACCTCCTCGTTGAGCCGCTCCCGATCTGCACCCGCATCCAATGCTGCATTGGCTGCGTGGTCTGCGATAATATTAAATTTCTGTTGAACGTGGCAAGATGCTCACATGCAGGAGCTGCTGCAGTCGCTGCAGGACTCGAACCAACAGCGGGCGCATACCCAGAGTATTTAGCTCAGCCTGGCTACAAAGAAGATGATCAAATTATTGGTTGCCCGTCTGTATCCACAACCGCCGTGTCCCGACATTCCAATCGAATTCCTCCTCGTGTGGAGGCGGGGGCGGATCTCGCCGATAGCGCAACTTAGCTTCACGTGCCTGCACTGCTGCCACTCCCCGAGAGGCTTGCGCGAGGGCGACGACAACCTCCACGCCCCGCAGACATGGGCAAGACACGTAGGAAATAGTGCCATCCACTCTGCTTCTGAATGGCATGCGGACATGTGCGTTCTCAAGTCGAATCCCCGCGCCGTCACTCACGGATTTTCCCATGAGGTAACTTGGCGTCCAGAACTCGGCCAGACGAGGCGCAGCTTCGGCTACTCCTTGTGCTCGCTACCCCCTCCTCCTACTCCATGTCATCCTACGTCTCACCGCTTCCTCCAACCTGCGCCGTATCCTCCGACCCCTATCACTATGATCCTCATCCTTTTCCTTATCTTCAACCTACCCCTGCTCCCCAAGAGGTGGCTTGGCAGCGCGTTGGACATTTTGCCCGGCCGAGGAGGGCGATCCAGGACGGTCGCGCAGCCGCGATCGCGCTCGCCTGCGTGGCACATTCGTGCCAGGCGAGAGCGTGCTGCTGCTCGTTCCTGCTTGCGGTTCATAAGGGACACCCAGCGCCCCCACCACGGGATTGCTGTGCCGATGGGTGAGGGCAAGGCGAATGGAGGGTACACACGTGGTGATTATTGCTACACTTGTGAGTGCGGAACTGCATGTGCAAGTGTGGAGTTTGGTTGGAGCTTCATCAGGAGAAGGGGTCGGACAAGCAGAAACACCAGAAACAGGGCAACACGCACCTAGGCCTCAGCTTGACCGCACAGGCTGGAGATCCGGACCCCAAGCACACCCTCGTGGAAACGATGAAGATGATGGTGGACCCTGCGCTGAAGCTCGCTCTGCAGGCAGACGTCGTGCAGCAGAAGCCGACGATGCAGGCGCCCACTACTGTGTCAGCTGGAGCCCATCGCAAAGCCGAGGCAGCTTGCAATGATGCTAACATGAAGCATGATGCCGCAGTGAAGGCGGTTGAGCGTGCGACCGACCAGCTCAAGCAGGCGCAGGTTCGAGAGGATGAGTCGGTACGGGCATTGGCGCAGGCGGAGATTGCCAGGAGGATCGCGGTCAGAACCTTGGCAGTCGAAGCTGGTCTCGCACAACAGGATAGTTCTGGACGGGACAAGCAGCAAGCTGGGGAAATTCAGTTCGATGTTCTGGGGCGAAAACTGCTTCAAATCGCTCCATCACGGCACGCTGGAGAGCGAGGATGCAGAAAGACATGAGCTCCTCCAGCTCGAGAGGGACCCCGTCGCGGCGAAGTCCCACCTCGGGGAGAAGGGCGACAAGGTCCGAGAGCGGCGCGCTCGCATGGAGGCCACGAAGGCGGCGCCGCAGGACCGCCTGGCCAAGACGCGCAAGGGCGCGGACGGCCGTGCCCACGCAGCAGGCGATGGAGGCGGGGCCACGGCGGCAGCAGCTGCGGCGGCGACG
Organism: Prorocentrum cordatum; assembly: GCA_963575745.1. Classification (NCBI taxonomy): domain Eukaryota; class Dinophyceae; order Prorocentrales; family Prorocentraceae; genus Prorocentrum; species Prorocentrum cordatum. Next base: position 351,804 of record CAUYUJ010016094.1, on the reverse strand, counting down.
GCGGCGCCCGATGAGACCACGGCAGCGGCAGCCCAAAAAACGGTGGATGCCGAGGTCCGCCGCAGTCGGGCGGCCAGAGAAGCAGCGGCGCAGGCGGCAGCGACCGCCGCCGCCCAAGCCGTCCAAATGGCCGCGGCCAAAAGCGGCGGGCGCGCCGCGGCAGTGCCGGGTGGCGCCGCGGCCTCGGGGGGCAGCCAGCGAGGCCGAGGGGGCCCCGCTGAGCCCTGGGCGTCCCAGAAAGCCAGGGCAGCAAGGACCAGGGCCGCTGCGACGGGCGCGGGCTCGTTATCCACAACGGGGGCGTCTTCGGCGGCGGCGGTTCGTGCGGGTAGGGCATCTTCGGTGCCAACTTCTCTTTCGTCGTCGGCATCTTCGGCTGGAGCTGGGCAGTGCCAACACCAGACCAATGTCATACAGATGTGCCGTCTACTACCTCGGCGTCTAGGGACAACGAGGTCGCGCAGGTCTTCTACGCCAATGTGACGTTCCTCGGGCGCAAGGCGCGGGGCTATGCGGCGCATCTGGCAGGCAGTCGAAGTGTTCAACATTTTGTGCTTTTCGAAACGCACGCTGCAGCAGCTCACGCTACTAAGTGGACGAAGGCGGCCAGGCAGAACGAGCTTAGACTCCTTGTCAACCCTGCCAGAGCAACAAAGTTCCAAGGTCGTCCGATTTCAGGGCAGGCTCGAGCAACGGAAGGCGAGGAGATGGTGCTATCGCAGGGCCACAGACAAGTACATGGGCTGAGTGGTGGTCGCTTAGGGGAGCTGTGCATCGATGGCCAGAAGCAGTTGGATGGGTTCTTGCCAGCTGTGATTCACATGCTGGGCTATGGGTTGGTGATCGTCGTGTTGTATGGTGTATGAAGTCTTGGCATGCGTGCAGAAAACTCACTTTGGTTTGCTCGCCTCGGGTCGCTTGTGTTGGTCCTGCAACTCCTGTGGGTTGTCCTGGGCGATTTCAAGATGCCTTCGTGGAGCTCCAGCGCGTTGGCTTTCTGTCCAAGGTCGGGGCGTCAGTGCTGCAAGCTCCTGCCGAGCAAGCCTGTATTGGTGCCGACGGGGCGTCTCACATCGACAACGCGTTAGTCTCTAGGGCGGCCGCTCCGTGCGCGTTGGAACTCTAGGCTATCCCGGACATCCCTTGGAAGCCGCGCCGTGGGTTAGTTTTGCAATTGAAAGGGGCAGGTTAGCAACTCATCAATAGATCGCTCATCTCGCCCCAGCGTGTTGCCCAGGTTTCTCGTCCTCAGCAAGGGGGGGGGGGCACCTGGCTCCAAGTCTTCCAATGCCCGTCGTGCACAAGCGTTGCGCCAGGGCCTCGCCAGCGAAAAGCAGGTAAAGCGTGCTGCTCATTCTTTTGGTGATATCTTGCAAGAGCCTGGCAAAAGTAGCTCTGACGGCCCCGCCCTCGGATCCCCTGATGGTTCGACGCCTCCAAGTGACCCTGGGCGTTGGGGAGGGGCCATGTCTGTTTCATGGATGATGAGGTGAACCCATGGGCCGATGAGCCCGAATTTGATGAGCCCCTCCATCCGCCCCACTTGTCCTCCTCCTCCTCCTCCTCCTCCTCCTCCTCCTCCTCCTCCTCCTCCTCCTCTCCCTCTGTGAATCGCTGGCCTAGCGGTCATGGTGTTTTCTCGTGTTGTGAGGTGGGCGCTCCTTTGAGATTGAGCGGTGAAACTCTTGTCGATCAGAGCGCAGCGTTGTCGATCAGAGCGCAACCCCGAATCGTCCTGTCGAGACCCCCCCCCCCTAGCGAGAATGACCCGTATCAAGAGGCAGCAGGTCAATCCAACTCCCATGGTGATACTCCCACCGTTTCCGCCCTCGCCGCTGCTCCTGCCTTTGCGCTGGCGTTCGGCTCGAGCCTGCGAAGAAATCCGCATTCGCGCGCCAGATCGAGTTTGGCAACCCATCCGAGACTCGGTTTCATATGATGTCGGAGGCCCATATGCGCTGAACGTCAGTGGAGCCTTCTCTGCATGGATCTCGGCGGTCGAGGCCGTCCATCACGAGCATCATGGTGCTGATCCCGCTGAATTGGCGGGCAAGCCATCTCGAGGAGATGGCCCGACCATGAGGATAGAGAAAGTACGCCACTATCAGCACCGTCGGGATATGCTCATCCAGGATGTGACAGCGAATTGGTGGAAGAGGGCACGTGTCATTCTGAATAAGACGGGCAGACATGGACGGCGAGACAACGAAGCATCTCAGATCCGCAACCTTGCCAGGACCTGTGCCAAGTCGGGGTCGCAAGGCCCAAGTGTAGTTCAGAAATACGTAGGCGTGGGCCCGTCGGCAACGTCGTGGAATGGTTGACAAGAACTTCTCCGATGCTTAGTTTCAATACCGCCCGCTCGAAGTGAGAATTGCGGCATAGAAGCTGGCCTCATAGCGGGAAGACCATGGAACAGAGCGAAATCTTCGTCTTTGGCCAGCTTCAAGGCATGCATAGCTAACGATTGGACTTTCTGGTTTGATCTTCAGAGCGTCAGAGGTCACACAAGCAGTAGATGAGATTGACATTGGGGATGACGTGTTGCATCGCCCCACTGACCTGGCGTAAGCTGTGGACGTCACAGGTAGACAAAGCAAGAATGAAAGCAAGGCCTTCTTCGAATCCGTGCATGCTCGAGCGCGTCAGGAGCTTCTGGACCCCCTGGACACCGACGCCATACGTCGGGCACGGCGGGCTATGAAGGCAAGAGCGGGACAAGGAATCGATCGCCTGTTCCCGCTCGACCTGAAGAGGGTGCCTGACGGGGCCTTGGCAGAGCTGGCTCGGATATTCAATCTGTGCGAGGAAGGTCAGCCTTGGCCGTGGCAACTTATGGGAGTGCTCGGCAAGATGATACCCCAGACGACCGAAGGTCAATTTCGCGTCATCGGTCTCATCTGCGTCCTGCGTCGAATGGTGTCGCTCGCCAAGGAGCATGCTGTGCCATCGTGGCCCCAAGACACACAACCGTCATGGGGCGCGGAGGTGAGGGGGAACTCATCCCTCCAGGAGGCGTTCATGAGAGCGTTTGGGCGACGAACTGCACACGAGTCTCAAGATGGCGAACGGGCACAGGTTCGTTGACACCATGATATTCTGCGATATGGTGGAAGCGACACCCTGGTCGAAGGAGCACTCCAATATGGCTTCCCAATGCAACTCTGGGGATGCTCAATCAAGGTGATGCGGTGGCGTTGCCATGTCAAGCTAGGAGGAAAATCATGCACGGCTTACGCTCTGGCACACGTTTCGCGAGGTGCGTCATCAGCCTGGTCATGGAACGGCTCACGGTGGTGCACACCGCATCGTCTGAAAGGTTCAGGGTCGATGACTTGCCGCACACAACGGTGGGTTCCACATTTGCACGTGAGTCGCCTACCGAGGGCATAACGGTAATGCACGATATGCTTGAGGATGAAGGACTTCAGATGGCCCCCAAGAGTACGATTACCTGTTCGTCGATGGAGGACGTCACAACAATCGTGCATGAGCTTGAGAAGATAGGAGTAAATAGTCCGTGTATGATGCATCAAGTGGCGTACATTGGAGTTGGCATGAGTTATGGTGTGCGATTGGCCCTCGCGACGAGGATCCAGCGCGTGACCAACACCAAGAAACAACACTTGAAACTGAGGAGGTACGCGGGTGCGTCGAGGAGGTTCAGGAGTACTTACGAAGATTGAGCTGACTGGCCCTCAGACGGGGGCCAGATATGAGCATCAAGTTTTAGGTCTCCCAACTACCACGTTGTTGGAGATGCGACGTTGACTGGGTGCCGTGCAGGGACATCGGAGAGGTCGTCATCTGACTACCATGCCCGACTTGAGAGCGCCAGGGGGGCACAGCGCAAGGCAGTAGTTAGAGCAGTGGATGAGGTGCTGGCTTGAGTTTCCTAGGGTTCGAGATCGTATCAGCAAGGTGCGGAACGAGGCAGTGCAGCAGTTCGTGGACCTTTCCCCTCAGCACAGAGCGAGGCACATACGTGGGCCGCTTACTGCAGTCATCAATTACCTTGTCAGTACGGGGTGAGAATTACCACTACCCACGACGTGGTTTTCTCAGAGTGACCCCATCGGCTCCTCCGATAAGGAATGGGCATTTGGTTCGAGAGACTTGGCCACCTTCGACCAGGCTCGGGGAATGGACAAATTTGCGCGATCCGTGGAGCACTGGTTGTGGAAGGAGGCGGCGCGCAACTCACACTACGGAGGAGGAATGGAGAATGGTGCTGATACTTTGAGCCTTCGGCGATATCTGTTTGGTTCAGCTTGTTCACGACAGACAGCTCAGATAATGGATGTTGGTTATTGCTGTTGGAGGTTCTTGAAATGAGGAAAGGAAGAAACAGTTTGGGTGTCAAGCTTCGGAGTTGTGTAGAAGATGTGGGAAGGCTCCTGAGACGAAGATGCCCATAACATTGGAGTGTAAATCCCAAATATGGGATCGCCCATTTTTGAAGCCGCAGATATGTTGGTCCCTCCCTAAGGCATTGGCACAGGCCAGCAGCTGTGAATGTTATTGGTTGAGGGGGCTCATCCCTAGTGAATTGTTGTATATTGATCCCCCCTGTGAAGACGAAGTGTGGATTCGGCGTCAACAGAACGACGATCCCCTTCCTTCCTGTTTTGGTGGTGTCTCCCCTGCTCCTCTTTGGGGACGCCCCGGGGGGAGCCGACACCCAAGACCCTAGGCTTCGTAGGGTTGGAGTCGCTTTGTCCAGCTGTCCTACCTCCCCGCAGGAGCCCGATCGAGAATGTAGGTTCTTATGCGGTCCTCTGCCTGGTCAGCACCAGACCGCTCTCAGGGTGGAGTTGTTCTGCCTGGTTAGCGCTATTAATTTGTCTCATGGTCCCATGACCTTTGTCATCGATGGCGAAGAAGTTTGTCGGGGTTTTGGGGGCTAGACAATCCGAGGCACCTTGAGGCCGAACGCCGACTTGTGGAGGAAACTTGGAGTTGCTATTCGGGCGGCGGATCGTCACCCTGATGATATAGCTGTGCTGCAGATCCCTTCCTTCTTGGAAGCTTAAGAAATAGTTGCGCGTGGCCTGTCAGGTGCTTTGGTGGCGGGGGATGCGTTTGTGGACAACTTGGCAGGGATTGCTCCGCTTCCTGGTCCTTCTCAACACGCTCACCGAATTCCTCATACTCATCATCCCTCCCTCCCTCCCTCCATCCATCCATCCTTCCTTCGTCCTCCTTCGCCTCCTCCCTCTCCTGCTCCTGCTCCGGCACCTCACTTCTCCTCCACTATCCTGGCCTTCGCCACTCCTCACGCAGCCTCGTCTCTATCAGGGGGGTGCAGTGACCGAACATGTGTCTCTAAATCTGCCGCTGTGTGACCGAAACTGGCGCCCGAATTTCTCCGAAAGCGCCAGAGTGTGACCGGTTTGTTTGGTTAGAAGCCAAAGCGATTTTCAAGACAGGCCACAATTTCGGTCGCACGCGCTCGCTGCTGGCCGGGACCCGCCCGCGAAGCCCGCTGCTCGCCTGTCGGCGCCAGCCCGGCTCGGCTGCGAGGGCTCGTCGGACGAGGTTGCGGCCGGGTGCGGGGCGTCCCCGTCCGGCTGAGGGGCGGCCTGGGCAGCGGAGGGCGATGGCGAGGAGGGAGGAACCTTGCATGAGCTCGGCGACGATGCCATCCCCCTCCTCCTTGAGGGGACCTTGGCGCTTAGAGGGCCTTCTCGGCGAATCTTCCTGGCGGGATGAGGGAGCAGGGGGGGAGAGGATTTTATGGGGCAGTAAGCGTCTTTTAGTGCCGCCTTCGTTGGCACAGGGAGCGAGTAGGCGATGAAGAGGAAGAGAGGAGAAATAACCAGGGGGGAGGAAGGAGGAGGGACCGGGAACAACTTTCTGGAGTTAATGTTCATCGTAAGCATACGTCATATGCTTCACGAAGGAGAGCTGCCTACTCTATCGAAATGGTTGGTCTATGGACGTCGTCATGGTGGAAACGCGCTGACTCCGAGCCTTCTCCCAAGAAGCCTGGATCGGCCGGTGTGTAAGTGGTGGTCGGTCCTCAGGGCGACCCAAGAGGAACAAATCCTTGGTCCCCATGGAGTTGTACCAGGTCTTCTGCTCTCGCCATCCGCAGGCAGAGGGGGAAGCGGAGGGGATGGCTGACCACCGATGATGGTGAGTAGGAGGGGGAGACCCATGAGGGAGGGACACCAGGAGGTAGGATTCATGCCGTGATTCCGCCAGGCCGTGATGGCGGGCTTGGCCCTCGGCCTCGGGCCGCGAAGACATCCCATCACCTGCGCACTCAGCCCGTGGGCCTCCGGGCCAGCGTGCCAAGGATGCGGACCGGCCGCCTTCCCTGGAGATCGGAGATCCGATTTCTCGTGCCGAAACTAGAGGAAAAAGAACTATGCACATACACCGATTCTGGCCAGGCCCATCCTGAGCCCCGGATCGGTGCATACGCCCTGCTACCTTGGCCAGGAAGGCATATGCACCGATCCTGGGTCAAGGATGGGCCTTGCCAGGATCGGTGCATGTGCATAGTTCTCTTCGCCCGATAAACGGCGCACGCTGCAGGAATCCCACAGCGCGCGTGCCGCACCCACGTCCGCGCAGCCGGGCCATCCCCACGGCAACTGGCAGCCAGCTCCGCTGCTTCCAGCGCGTCACTCAGCGCCCGCTTGCTCCCGCGCGCCCGCCCTTGCCCGCAGCATGCCTCCTGCAGCTCCAGCAGGCGGGGCACACGCTTCGGCACACGGCCCAAGCCCGACCCCTGAAACAGCCGATGCCCCCGGCGCGGCCCTGCAGACGGGGCACACCTGCGCTTCAGAAGGGCCGCCTTATGGCCCTCACGCTTTCGCGTGCACCCGCTCCGTGATCCTGGCCAGGGGACCAAGCCCGAGGAGGAGGAGGAGGAGGAGGAGGAGGAGGAGGAGGAGGAGGGTCCGCGATGCCAAGCGATGCCAAGCGAGGCCCCGTTCCGCGGCCACCTCCGTCGGACAGCGCTCGGTCCTGCGCCGCCGCTCCTTCCGCAGCGGCGCCACGAGGGGGCGGAGCGCGCGCGAGCCTCCACGGGCTCGGCAAGACCTCGGCGGTGGACAAACCTCCCTTTGGTAAACCTCCCTCCAGCGGTGGCGACGAGGGCCTCCCAGGAGGCCCCCAAAAAGCGAAACCGAGGCAAAGGTGAAGGTATAGGTCTCTCTTCGTCCTCTGAGATGTGCTTCGAGCTGGTAAGACAAACCTCCCTTTAGTAAACCTCCCTCTAGTGAAAGCGGCCTAGGACCGAACCCGACGGACCTGGACCCGCCAAACTAACGGCCGCCACGCCCTCTCGCGACACTGAAAGCGGCAAAGTTTCTCATCGACGTGTCAGGGTAGGAGGTCTTTCAACCTCCGAAGACCGCGGGACGCACCTGCGCGCCGAGAGAAGCAAAGCGAGAGGAGGGGCGAGGAAGAGGGGAGAGAGGGAGAGGGGGGGAAGGCCAGGGCTCCGAGCGAGGCGAGGAATAGGGAAGGAGGGAGGTGGTGCAGAGGTGGAAGAGCAGTAGGGAAGGACAGGGGAAGGTAGGAGAGAACGGTGTGATGAGGAATGATAGCTGTTCCCTGCCTCTGTGCGTGCCCCCCCTCCCCCGCCATCAATCCTCTCCCTCCTCCGCATCCTCTTCTCATACTCTCTCCTCGTCCCCTCCCCAATCATACTCCCGCTCCTCCTCGTTCTCTCTGTCACTCCGACCTGATCACAGGAGCCATGATGAGGGATGATGATGAGGAGGATGAGGAGGAAACGCTTTACAAGGTCGCTGGAAGCAGGGGTGGAGCGATGGGGGAGGAGAACAAGATGAAGGGGGGAGTCTTTCTGGGAGAAGGGGGTGGAGGGGACGCTCGACGAGGCGCTCAACATTCCAAAATGTCTCGATGGGGACTGTATGGAGGTAACACGATCGAGAGACGGAGTAGGGAGGTAGATTGGAGATGCGGGTGGGTGGGGGAGGGAAGGGCTTGCTGGGCGTAAATGTTCAGGGGGCTGTGTGGGTCTGGGAAGGAGCACGATGATGCGGACAGGAATGAGGCAGAGCGCAAGGGAGGAGCAACAAGAAACTGGAACCTAAGACACACCTTTTCGATCCCGACCGATCCGAAGCCTCACCCGCACCTTGATCCATCCGGCCACAACAGTGTCAGAGCGTTGGCCATACTGCCGATCGATGGCCCGCACCGACGATCCCGATCGATCGACGGATCGGTTGCATCGGTTGACTGCTCGAGCCTTTGTTTAAGTCGGGCCCGTCCTCCTACAGGGGGATTTGGGAGGAACAATAACAAATAGTCAAACAATACTCCAAAATGGCCAGAAAATGCTCAAACATAATCCCCAGGCTATTTTTTCTACGATTTTTGAATATTCCTCCTGTAGAGGGACAGGCCCGCCTTGAGCCTTTGTCACGGACCAACGCGTTCCCAGGCCACCGAACTCGACGCTTCGCGCTGCGCGTGGGCGCATCTCTCTTTTCGCGCCCCCGCGACGCCCCCCCCTGGCGAAGCACAACTTCCTGGCCAGGACCAGGGCTGTGCCGTCGTACCCCTGCGGCAGACGTATCCCGCCTACAGCAGACGCGCACGATAGCAGCTGCTACACAAGAAGTCTTGGGGTTCGTTCTTCGTGCAACTCTGAGGGTCTCCGAGCCTCTGTGGGCCCCCATGGCCATCGGGGAATGAAGAGGCTTCCGTGGGGCACCTGCTGGCAGGCCCGTTTCACATCTGACGCGCCCACCGTTGCCGACTCCGTCGATGTCGACTCGAAGGCCACCAAGTCCATCGACAACCTCGCTTCGAACAACTTCCCATCTTGAGAAAATGTTGACGCCCACGGGCCCCGAGACGGCTCCAAGGCGCCGGAGATTGTGAGCAGCCTCCGGCGCAAATGCTCGTGTCCTCCTCTGGGGGGATGCGGAGGAGAGGGACGAAACGGCCAGCCTTCAAGCGGGAAACCTGCGGACGCCTCGGCCCGCGCCAGCCCGGGCCACCTCCACGCGCGCGGAGCCCGCACCAGGGACCCCGAGACCCAGCGAGCGAGGCTGGCCGCCAGCCGCCGCGTGGCCCGAGCTGGGCAGTTAGCAGCGGGAGGACAGAGGAGGGAGGACGCGGAGGAGGATCGGACGGGACACTTCGAGCGGACAGGGCTGGTGCTTTCCAGCATCGAAGGTTAAGTCGGGCCCGTCCCTCTACAGGAGGAATATCCAAAAATAGTACCAAAAAATCCGAGGACTTCTGATTTACATCTTTTTTGAATCTGTTTGGTGTATTCTTTATTTTTCGTCAAGAATCCCCCTGAAGGGGGACACGCCCGACTTAAAACGAAGGCCGAATGGTTGACGCTGCACAGCCCGAAGCAGAGCACGTGGCACAGGGTCCCCGCTAAAACCAGCACGCCGGAGCACCCAGCCTTCAAGAGGCGACTGCCGTCCCTGCTGCTCCAGGCGCACGCTCGCCGCGGCGCAGCCCGTGAGGGGGGACTGGCCCGCAATGGAGAGGCGGCTGGATGTGGGTGAGGGAAACTCTGAGGAGGACAAGGAAGCAACTACTGGGAGGTTTTCGTCGGAAAGATTAAGGAGGATTAAGCCCTTTTTGGGGGCTTCTATGCCGGAGTGGGCCACGGATTAAGCGGGATTAAGCGGGATTCAGCCGGATTAATCGGGATTGAGCCGGATTAGGCCGGATTACAGACCAGGGCAAAAACAGAATTTGACCTCGCAGAAGTTGCATCCGAATGTGTGAGGACAACTCTGAGGAGGACAAGGAGGACGAGAGCAAGCACAAGAGCAGAGGCGAGGGCTGGCCGTGGTGGGCGAAGGAGGAAGAGGGCAGGCTCGTCGGGAGAAAGCCAGCAGGCGTGTCGACGGCGCTGCGGCTGGCCGCCTCCTCGTCGCCCGTGTCAACGCAGACCTAAGGGGTGGGGGAAGCGCGGCTGGCCGCCTTCTCTCTGGAGGGGTTGCTGCTGCGTCTGCTGGCTGGGGCCGGAGCTGCCGATCCTGCCCCCTTCCATCTCATCAATCCTCAGCGTCCTGCCCCTGCGCATGTACTACTCCTGCTGCCGATCGCGCTGGCGCTGCTCCTGTGAGCACTCCTGACGAACATATCCACACCCCACATGCGATGCTACAAAAGGCCAGGAGGGTGCGGCCCGAGGAAGCCAAGGCCTCGGCAGCCGAGTGACAGACAAGTCGATGCCACCAGACGCATGATCAAATGACGACGCGCGCGACGAGGCGGCGCGCCGCAGTGCCAGGAGCCGAGGCGCACCGCCTGGACAGCGACGGCGAAGACCAAGGGGGTGGCAGTCCTGACCGGCCTGGGCTCATCCCTGTCCCCAATACTGAACGCCATGACGGTCTTAGGGATGCGCCCCCAGAAATTGAGGGGATCCGTACGATCGGCTTCGAGCTGAGAAGATGCCAACGATAGGGAGAGGGAGATGCTTCAGGCTGGTTAATTCCGCGGTTCTCTGCGCAGACGCCCCAAGCAAGGCACCCATACCGCTGCTCCCCAGACCTCTCCTGCGGTGCGCTCTGACCAGAACTTCGAGGCGAATCCAGCGGTGGCGACGAGGGCCTCCCAGGAGGCCCCCAAAAAGCGAAACCGAGGCAAAGGTGGCGGTATAGGTCTCTCTTCGTCCTCTGAGATGTGCTTCGAGCTGGTAAGACAAACCTCCCTTTAGTAAACTTCCTTAGTGAAAACGGCCTGGGACCGAAACCGACGGACCTGGACCCGCAAAAATGACGGCCGCGACGCCCTCTCGCGAACCGAAAACGGCCAATTCCTTAATCGAAGTGTCAGGGTAGGAACTCTGTCCACACCCGAATAAAATCCGCGGGGCTCCGCGCGAAGGTGCGATCGCCGGCCTCGTACCACAGCCACAGCGAGTCCGGGAGGTCCACGAAACCGCCGACCGCGGAGTCCAGCAACGCCTGCCGCGCGCGCTTTGCCGCGGGCGCGCAGGCGCAGGCCGGGCCCGCGGCCGCCTCCGAGGGCCCCCCGCCCGAGGGGTGGCCTCCGCCCCGCCCAAGGCCGGCGCGCTGGGCCCGCACACGCCTGCCGCCACGGGAGCTCCCCGCCGCCGCCCGCCCGCCGCCCGCCCGCCGCCGTCGCCCGCGCCAGGGCCCAGCGATCACAGGACATCATTTTTGTCTGTGGGGGGCGGGGGAGGTGGAGGCGAACCGGGGGGGGGGATGGGGGAGAAGCAAAAGCGTGGAGGGCAAGAGGAACGCGCTCGCGCCATCCATCTCCACTGTACTGATGCTGTCCCTATCTGCCCACCGGCTACGGGACGTCTTGGAAAACGCTCAGGGCCCCGATGGAGCGTGCTTCCAAACAATATTCGGTTTCTTGCGCCAGAATGTTTCGCATAACATGCGCCGCTCTGGTGCGCAAGCCTTGATTTACGCAAAGCATCCCACTGAATCTGCCGCTCTGTTTCGAGCCCCGCGTAACCAAGTTGCGACTGCAGATCACATCGCTCAGATGGCGTCGCTGTACCCCAGTCGGGCTGGATATGTAGCCAGGGCGCAGCCATTCCCAATGCAGCGTGGAATAAAGAGATGTAATCCACCCAATGTAGCTGAATGCTGGACTCGAAATGGCGATGTCAAAATGAACACAACAAGTAAAGAGCGCTGGTGTCTTTTTGGGGCATGGAAGGCTGCTCACGATCTCCGGCACGCAGATGACATAATGCTATTCTATTCGCGCAATTAGCAGACGAGTTGGCGAACATGCTGAAAGCTTCGACTGAGGAGTTGGAAGCCGTTGGCTTGCACCTGAATCCAGAGAAGACGAAAGTTCTCTCGACCGAAGAAGCCAGAACCATATTTGTCGACACCGGAGAGAACATGCTGAAGGTCATGAGCGGTGTGGGCACGCACAAATATTTCGGGACGACGTCGCCGGTGGAGGTGGAGGATCGAAACGCGATTGAACTAAGACTGCGATTTCGACGAGCGTGGCAAAATGTCCATGAACATCGCCACGATGCATCGATCCGCTGCCGACTGTTTTCTCTGGGCTGGCATGCCTGCGTCTCACAATGAAAGCAGCTAGATTTCGTGGACATTCATCAAAGCAGAATACATCGCTGGATTCTTGGATGGAGAAGAGGCGACGGGGAAGAGTGGGCTGACACCATGAGACGCATGAAGGATAGTTAGCCATGCGTTGGTGCAGTCCGTTCAGTCGACGCGTGTTGACACTGGCCCAGCGAACCAACGATTCTGATAATGACTGGGTGCATGCGATCATCGCGTGGAGACCCGTGCGGCACCCCGTGCGCACACACGGTGCCTCGAGAGCACGAAGGCGCCCACCGACGAGATGGGACGACTGACTTGCATCATTCGCACGCGACGTTCTGAACAACGCGTCTCACTGAACTACGAGCATCGAAAATGTGGACGAGAACGTGTTCGTAGAGTCTTGCTTGCAGAAGTAAGGACGGTCCTCGTTTCTCACTCCCCCCCCCTTTCTTCTCCCCTCCCCTCCCTTTTCTCTCCCCTCTGCGCCATGGCACAGAGCTTGCTTACTGGCCGTGCGCGCCCCCTACATCACTTTCTATATCGTGCCCAGCCCGTGCACGGGCAAATCTTTTGGTTTGACTGGGCCTCTGACGCCGACGGATACCACAGCGAACCTGTGCCCCCCCGAGCGGACCCCAACGACTTACGCGCAATATGTAAATAGGAGCTGGGTACGTTGTAGGAGGTGGCGGATGAGCAGGAGGATCAGCATGAGGAAAAGGAGGAGGATGAGGGAGGCGGGAAACGAGGAGGAACAGCAGCAGCAGGAGAAGCCTGAGGAGCAGGAGGACCAGAGGAAGGCGGGAAGGAAAAAGAAAGGGGCGACACCGACGAGGCGGGACTCGGAAATAAAACAAATCCGCGCTGGGGCGAGAGCGCCCGCCTGAACGACGCTCGCAAATCGCCGATCCGAAAAGGAGGCCAACGCTGCTCAGCGGGAGCACCATTTTGAAACACCGAAGACGTCACTACGAAATCCGCCGATCTGGCATGTGAGTCTACAAGAGCCCGAGCTTCAGCTCAGCTCTGCTGGGGAGGTGCCGGGGTGGCTCTGCCGGGGAAAGGGGGCAGGGGAAGGGGGGGCATGCACTAAATTCTCCCCCCCCTCGGGGTACCCATTTTATGATTGATTTGCCCGTCCCGACTATAATGTGGGGCATGGTCCCAAGGACCCCCCCGGAACCGGGGGGAGGGAGCAACCCCGGCGCCCCCTGGGCTGGGGGAGAGCCCCGGACCGGCGGCACTGTTCGGAGACACATCCAGGACGTCGTCGGGGGAGGCTGTGGCTCTGGCCCCAGCTCCTCGCCTCGGCGGCGGAGACCCTCGGCTGCGTCGACAGCGGGAGCAGACGAGTGCGGTGAGCATGCCGGACGCCCGCGCTGAAGCAAGCGCATCGGCGATGGGCCCATGCCACCTGGGCACGATAGGCCAAAGATGGGACAGGGAACCGCAACGCCACGAACACCTTGACGGCGAAGGTGGAGGGTGGGCAGGGGCCTACCTGCATCCTCACATCAGCTCATCCTACATCCCAGCCAGATTTGGCGGCGCGCAGGGGAGCAGGAGGAGGAGGCTGCATCTTAGAAGGCGCTGGCCTTTCATCTTCAGATCAGGGCCGCGCCTTCTAAGAAGCAGCCTCCTTCTGAGAAGCCCTCCCCACTCTGCGCGTGGCCGACAGGTGGTGGTGGCGGTGCTGCGCCAACACGACCTAGGACAGAATCCCCCAAGAACATGGGACCCTCCGCCGGCGAAGCTGAAGAAGCACATTCGAGGGAACCCTTCCCCAGGATGCGCACGAACATCCGACACACGCGAAACACATTAGGGCACCCTCTCGGAACTGACCTCGATCTCATACCTCGGCCCGAACGTATGCGAGGATGCAAAGGTGGCCCCGTTGACCGTAGCTGCGCTGCGGTGGGCCCATTGAGCGGCAGCAGTGGAGGCGGCCACTGCGGCAGCGCGGGCGGCTCGGCCATATGCTGAGCGAGAGAGAAAGAGAGAGAGAGAGAGAGAGAGAGAGAGAGAGAGAAAAAAAAAAAAAAGAAGGCGAACAAGCGACAACCCCCTGCCCCGCGCGGCTTTCCCCCGCTCCACCCCCCCGATGGGCGTCGCTTCACGGGGAGGAATGAACGGAGGGAGAGGAAATTTGCACTTTTCGGACCAGCAAGGCCCTGTCTTGGACCATAAAAGGGCCCCTTGGAGGGGCCCTAAAGGGATCCTTTTCTGCAGCCCTGGCTGCCCCCGCACTTCTCGCCCCCCCCCCCCCAGCAAGCGACGCCCAACCCAGGCGCCTGGAGCGCTGGCCGGAGGGCGCGGCGGGGCGATCGCGGACGACGGCCGAGATCCGAGGCAGAGCGGGGCAGGGCAACTCTGGGTGCTGTGACGTGCGCGTAGATCTGAAAGGTATGAGCGGCATCGAAGACGCATCGTCCCACAGCGCTTGTCGATGCAGGTAGACGCGCCGAGAACCGAAGAGGAGGATGAAGACGAAGAGGAGGAGGAGGAGGACAAGGAGGAGGAGGACGATCTCAAGCTCCATACTCACAGCACAACGCCTCATCCCTGCGACATCGCTTGGCCACAAATCGTCCAGAGGCTTCAAGCGGGGCCCCTGCAAAAGGGGGAGAAGGCGAGGAGGAAGGAGCCGTTTCCACGGCCCGTGCTCCCCTGCCCCCTGTCAATAAAAGCCGGTTTTTGGTGCCCGAGGCCGCTGGCGCACTCCCGTGGTGTGGACCCAACGCCTGACCCCCCCCCCACGCGCTCCCCGTCCGCGGCCGCCCTCTCTTCCTTTCCTCTTCTCTGGTGTGCCGTAGCCGCGCGGTGCCGCCGGCTCTCGGCCGCGCTGGCGTTCGCTCCGCCTCCCGTCCCGTCAACTAGCCAGGGTGGGTGGTGGAATCCCAAAAGGGTACCGCTAGACCGTTGCTCCCCAGGCCTCTCCCGAAATGCGTTCGGACCAAGACTCCGACCCGCCCCCAGGAAGCCACCAGAAGCGGAACACGAGGCAACGGTAGCGGGCTGCGGATTCGGTATTTCTTTTCCCTCGTGAGTGGAGGGGGCGCGCGAGGGCGCCGAGGCGTCGACCCGGATGTGCCCGCGGCGTGGGCGTCCTCGATGGGGGCGGAAAAAGGAACCGCGGCGGGGGCCCGACGGCCTGGAGCACGGTGGAGGTTGGCGGCAGCGGCTGCTGCAGGGCCGCGGTCTCCTGGGCTCGCGGCGGGATGGAGGGGGGAACGAGCGTCGGCGGCGGGGGGGGGAGGCGAGGGGGAGGAGGGAGGCGAGCGGCGGCGGGTGATCACAGAGGGTACGTGCTACGTCGACCCATTATCCCAGGCTTCATCGGGCTTTCGCACGGACCAGGAATTCGGGGCCCCGCGCTGGGATATACGATGGGGGCGCCCATCCTCGATACGCGTGCGCCCGAATAGCTCCATTGGGGTGAAAGCTCAACTTTCGATTAGGCGGGGCGCGTGATTAGATTAAAAAAGTGATCCCCCGGCGAATCGCGGGGGGCGCCCGCCAAATGGAAACGCGAGGCGGCGGCGCCGGTGATTAGCGCCGACGCCCGGCTGACAGCAGGAGGGCGACAGGCGCGACGCAAGCAGCGCCGCTTGAGCGACGACAGCAGCGCCTCCGCTATAGCGGGGCGGTTGGGCCTTGGGCCCAAAGGGTTACAGACAGGAGAGAAGGTGGCTGCAGGGGAAAGAAACGCCTCAGCTGGCGGGCGGTGCTGCAAACAAGAAAAGCCAAATGGGGGAGAGAAGCGACAAAGGCAGGCGGAAAGGGCTCTTCCTTTTCCTTCCCCGCCCCTACCCTCCACTACAATATCCGACGACGACGACGGCGACGTCGGACGACAACGCGCTGCGGATGCTCCATGGGGGGGAGAGGGGGCGCGGGAGGGCTGCGCATGCCCGCTGTGCTCGTCGACGTCGACGACGACGACGATGACGACGACGATGACGAAAACGAGATTGAGGACGAGGACGAGGGCGACGAAAAGGGCAACGACGACGACGAGGACGAGGACCACGACGACGACGACGACGACCAAGACGACGACGACGACGACGACGACGCGAGGACGACGACGACGACGACGACAACGCGACGACGACGACGACGACGACGACGACGGTGACGACGACCACGACGACCACGACGACACACGGCCACGGATGCCCCATCGGGGGGGGGCTGCGTAGGCCCGCTGATGTCGTCGACAAAGACGACGGCGATGACGACGATGCGACGACGACGACTACGAAGGTGAAAACGTCGGCGGCGTCGGCGGCGGCGGCGGTGGCGGCAGCGACGACGACGACGACGACGAAGGCACGACGACGATGACAACGCGGCGGCGACGACGACGACTCACTGCGGATGCCCTATCGGGGGGAGGCTGAGTAGGCACGCGCCGCAGTTGACGACTAGGATCACGGACGAAGCCGGCGACGACGTCGACGTCCGACGACGATGACGATGACGACGACCGACGACGACGACGACGACCGACGACGACGGCGATGACGACGACGACGACAACCACGAGGAAAGACAATGACGTTGGAAATGACGACGGCGACGACGACGATGACGAGGACAACGACAATGACGACGGCGATGACGACGACGCCGACGATGACGACGACGTCGACGTTGTCGACAACGACGACAACGACGACTGTTTCGCGTCAGTAATCAGCTTGAGACGGGGAAGAAACATCGCCTCGGATGTCTACGATCCTTGGAAGAACTTCCATATGTAAAGCAATTGTTTTGAGGCTGCCGTGCGGGGTACACGATCCCCTCGGCGGCGCTCGCGACGACCTTCGCGTGAAAGAAAGTTGTTTCTCGCCCCGCGGGATCTATTCGTCAGCCCCAGGGGGGCATCACTTGTTAACCACTAGCTGACATTCTCCTAGGGTTCCCCCCAGTTGCTGAACGGCCAGTCGGGGAATCGGGAAGCTGAAGCGAACGGCGGCGGCGGGGGGATCACGAAGAGAATGCGGGCCCTATTCGGCCTCTGGGGGCCCTCGCTGGGTCCCGGGGCCGTCACAGAGCGACTGAGGGCGAACGACTGGCCTCGGGGAGCGGGTTCAGACATCAGGGTGTCGACGCTGTGAACAAAGTCGCGACGTCAGAGCTGTGGGGCGGGGGGCGAACAAACGAACGAGATGCCATCACCGCAGAGGTCGACCCGAAGATTGGCGACAGTCGTGCGCGAGCATGGTGGCCCTCCGGACGAGGAACTGGAGAACAGTCGGCGCAATTGCACCCTCACCTCCACATGCAGTTCTCGAGCTCTTCTGAGTGCTTCTCCCAGTCGGGGGGGGGAGCGTCAGCCATTCGGCGGCCTGGTCTTGGGTCTTGATCGCTTGCGCCGGTCCACCTCCCGAGCACAGGCGGGCGCCGCCCTCTACAAACAAGCATTTTGCGATCTCCACCCGAGATTGCGAGCCAGGATACCCAGTGAGCGCGAAGACGCTCGGGGCCTGGCGGCCATGGTATGCAGGGTGTACGAGGCGGACCGGGAGCTGTTCTATAGATCTAACCATCCCAACCTGCTGGGCGGGGAATCACAAGACATGATGGCGGACACAACCTCTGTTCACCCGCGCAGCGCGACTACCACAGAAAGAACCCGTGGGCGCAGCCTGGTGAGCCTGCTGAGCTGCCCAATCTCCACAGTAGAATCACCAGCAGCGGTATGATGCTTCACCCATGAGCCCGCGGCGCCAGGCCCGAAGCAGCGGTGGGCGGGCTACTGGGGAAGCTCGTAGTTTTCGGTGATGCATCGTGCTCAGCAGGAAGCCATGCAGCATCTCTTCGTGAGACTGCAAAGGCGAAACTTTCAAAACTGTGCCAAATATTGCTTGAGAGAAACTGTCCGTTGGAGCCGCCGAGTCCGAAACACGCTCGGGATATAGATAAAGCAACTCGGGGAGCGGTACGGTGGAATCGGCAGCCTTCGGTGTTGTCGTGGGGCTCACTCGGATTCAGCAACTTATTAGCGGATGGCCATTACCGTCGGCCTGGACGACGTAAAGCCCGATTCCAGCTTGACACTCGGGTCCGGGTTTGGCACTCTGGGGAATGGGCGGCAACGCGGGGGGGCGGACGGCAATCCACAGTGTACGTTAAAGTCCTGAGGCCGATCGGAGATCAATGGACATCCGCAGTGCAAACCAGTGCCGATCGGAACCGTGGTGCAGACCGGACCGCCAGCGCGAGGGCCACCGTCGCGTGGTAGACAACCATCACGTGGCTGGGCATCTCCGCGAGGCAGCGCAGAGGCGATGCACTCGCCTCGTCGACTGAGTTCAGATAAGGCTGTCGGCGAAACATGTTGGCCTCATCCTCCCACTTGCCCCCGCCGTCGTCATCTTCGAGACCCTCCTTCCGCCACTCATACTCCTCCTCGTCACCTCCGTTCCCGTTTTTCCCCTCGCTTCCTCCTTCTTCCCCCCCCATCTCGGAGCCCCATCTCGGAACAGGGCGACGAGTTGAGACAACGGCAGCTCAAAGTCCGCCCCTGGACCCCTTCCGAGGTCCACACGCACCAATTTTCCGAGCTGCGTTCAACCGTGGCGACGAAGGGGCCCCCAACAAAAGGCCTATACCGTTGCCTCAGCTCGCCGGCTCTCTGGCGGCCGTTCGGGACGATCTGGGCACCCCTGGAACGCTCTCGGCGAGGCGCAACCACTGGAAGGCATCCCGAGGCTGGGAAACCGCTGAGATCTGACGAACACGCCCGAAAACCTGTGACGCACCCGTCCGAAAACTTCGAACCGCGGTCGAGAGAAAGCCCCCTGAAGGCCAACAGTGGAGGCCAGTCCAAAAGAGACCTTCCACAAGAAACCCAACCCTGAGACCCCAGAACGTCCATTGACTTTTGTTGTGGGGACGCCACGCTCTCCATAGCAAAACCATCGAAACCCAAGAAACCCAGGGCACCCTGGAGACAAGCAGGGTGTTTGGAATGGGCCCCACTGCATCCACCTCCACCTCCTCCTCCTCCTCCTCCTCCCTCCTCCTCCCTCCCTCCTCCTCCCTCCTCCTCCTCCTCCTCCTCCTCCTCCTCCTCCTCCTCCTCCTCCTCCTCCTCCTCCTCCTCCTCCTCCTCCTCCTCCTCCTCCTCCTCCTCCTCCTCCTCCTCCTCCTCCTCCTCCTCCTCCTCCCCCATCCCCTGCCCGACCTCCGGCGGCAGCCCCGTCCTCCGCGGTCAGCTGCGGCTGCGGAGACGCGGCCTTCCCACGGTAGCGCGCCGCCCCGCGCGCGAACGCGGGCGCACGCGCGCGCCGACGCCCGTCGCCGCCCGTCGCCGGCGCCTCCCCCTCGGCCTCCTGGTCTCCTTGTCCTGGTCGTCCCCCTCCTGTCCGCCGTCGTGGTCGTCGCTCTCGCCTCGTCTTCGCCCTCGCACCGTTTCTCCTCGGCGTCGAGGCCCTCCCCCTCGCAGTCGACCTCGTCCTCCAGTTCGTCTCCAGCTCCTCTCTCCTTGAGCAGGGACCGACCGTCCTGGCATTTCTATAGGCCTACCACGAGATGTTCTTATAACCCAAACATGTTCCAATAACAAAAACAATGTTTCTTGAACATGAACCCGATGAATTCAAACAACACAGCCCCGGCCAGAAATGCTCTAAGAACATCTCGTGGGAACCACAAGGGGTTCTTAGAACATTGCTTGATCTCCGGGCGCCAGCCTGCCCAGCGCCCCCGCCAGCGATGGCGACGTGGGGCGCAGGCGGAGCGTGCGGCTGCTGGGGCGGAGCCGAAAGGAAGAGCAGGAGGAGGAGCTGGAGGAGCAGGAGGAGGAGGAAAGGCAGGAGGATGCTCAGGAGGAGCAGGAGGAGGAGGAGGAGGAGGAGGAGGAGCAGCAGCAGCAGCAGGAGCAGGTAGAGCAGAAGGAGGAGGAAGGGGTGGAGAGGAGCAGGGGGAGGAGGAGGAGGAGGAGGAGGAGGAGGAGGAGGAAAGGCAGGAGGATGCTCAGGAGGATCGCGGATGTCGGACTTATGCCTGGTCTTTTCGGGACTTTGGGAGCCTCCGGCGGCCTCCGGGGGACCTCTGGAGGCTTCCAGGGCCGGAGGATGGCAGGACAGCATAGCGGCCCGTAAGGAGGCTGCGCGGATCCTCTGCCCTGCAGTGCGCCGGGCTGGAAAATGTAGCAGCGTAGATTGCAATGTCGGATGCAATCTTGGGTGAAACAACTTCCCCAGCCGATCATGGCAAGAGGGGTAGGAGGAAGAGGAGGGAGGGAAGCGATGATAATCAACACCGAATCTTCAGGACCCGAGGTATCTTGGGAACAAACACCTGAATGACCTCACACGAGATCACGGCGGGACCTGAGACGAGGGGAAAAGACAAGAGGGCAGGAAAAAACACGTCGACTCTGGCGCAAACCTGCGACAGAAAGAAGACGCTGTTAGCGTCAAGGGAGGAGGAGGAGGATGAGGAGGAGGAGGAGGAGGAGGAGGAGAACGAGGAGGAGAAAGAGGAGAAAGAACGCACCGCCATCAGGAAAACCCGTCCAAAGGCAACATCGGCTTCCCTTCGTGGGGGCTGTACCCGCTCCCTCCGCAGAGCCGCAGCCGCCCCCAGCAGATCCGGAGCAAGCAGCACGCTGGCGAGCCGAGTCTGGCGATCGCCCTGGCGCGAGCTCGGATCAGGCTCTCGGCCCCTTCTGGGCCCTGGCGGTCCTGCACCCCAGAGAGTGTTGTAAACAAACCGTGGGAGATGAGACACAAACATGCAATCATCGGGCGTTAAAGAGCTCAACGATGCGCCGCGAGAAACCCCATGGTGGGGTAACGAGCAAGGACGAGGAAAGAGGCACAACAGGGAGACAGCGAGGGCGGCTATTCAAGTATTCAAGTAGTGATCGAACCTGTCCCCAGCCTCCTGACTGCAGCCGAATCGCCACGGCCGCGCGCACATCCTGAAGCGCTGTGTGGTCGGCCACCCGTCGCACACAGGCTCAAGGATGGCAACGCAGACGCGTGGCCCACACCCCTGGGAGGCGAGGTCCAGGCTCACAGCCGCACGGCCTGCCACAGGCACGTGGGCTCCGGGGAAAAAGGAGCTGCCGAGCCCGAGGGAGCAACGGGTCGGCAGAGCCGGGGAGGATCTCAGAAGGCCGGCGGGACGCCTGGAGACCTTGGCCTGGACGTGCGACATCTCCTCTCGGCCTGGCTCCGGGCCCATCCGGGTGATGCTGCTGCAGCTGCGCATTCGGTTGCATGTGATGCTCGACTCCCGCCAATCACGCCAGCGAGGGATGGCGAACACGTCAACATCATACTGTTGTACACGATGGGAACGAGCCTGGGCATTGCTAAGCTCACGACTCTTGGCTGCGGCACCGAACATGGCAGCACGACAGCTCGGATACAGCGCCCTGGGAATCACCCGCATACCCAGACAGTCCAATTGTCACGTAATGTTGGAGGGGAACGCGTGGTAAAAACCAGCCGTGAGTCGCTGTAAACGTAGTCGGTGTTGTGGGTATTCACAGGGACAGGGTGCACTTGACTGGCATGTGGGAGCACGGGGAAGGCGAACAAATTATTGGTCTGAATATTCTGTCATGTTCAAACTGGGGCCCCTGACGTGCGAGGTCCTCTGGGCACACTTTCGTCGAGGGGCCTCCCAAGGTTTATCCCGTCCGCCCGGCCCGACATGCACGCCAAAATACTTACCACGTCGTGAAAAGGTCGTCCCGCGAATTCGGATGCCAAGCTTCCGAAACGCTTTCACGAGATCCTGGGCGTCGTAGTCCCTCACGAAGACCACGCAACACTTCTGGAGGCTGAAGAACAGGCTGGGGCCAACAGCCGTCTGACAAAACCACAACGATAGAAACGTGCTCCCTGAACATACGCCAATGTGGTTGGCAAATGCATTAGAACGACCTTTGTGAGCATCGATGCGACAATGAAGTCTGCGACGGATGGGGTCCAAACAGAACAGGAAGAAAAGGTTAGCTATGGGGCAACCTTGCTTCACACCACGGGTGATCCAATACTCAAGTTAACGTCCTCTCCCAAATCAGACCTATACATAATATCCGGGTGAAGATTCTGTACGGCATGCATAATGTATTCCGGAGCGCCCATCCCCTTCAACGCGTCGAGCATCCATCGGTGGCTGATCGACGGACAAGCGGCTTTCACGTCCTTTAAGACGAACCCAACATACTTCAAATCACGATGACACGCCCGTTCGAGTAGCCCAGAATCGAATTGCACGATATTGTCTATCATGTTGCGGCCGTTGAAGAAACCGCGCTGCGTGTACACCACTCAGTCCTGGACAGGGAGGGCAACGTGAGGGTCCTGGTCTGGGAGTGGGTGAGCAAGCTCTCAGGGACCTCCATGGCCACATCTACCTTTGGTGGGAACGCGACAACTCAATTGTGAAAGCCGCGTGGCACACGGCAGGGCCTTCCGTGCCAAATCGCCTCCCAAGCGCCATGCACTGCAAGGGACTCCGTCTGGTCCTGCAACAATGTCCTTGGGCTTACTGCCGAAAACGCCGTAATTTTCGTCTCCCGTAAGCGTCCAGGAAACGCCGGGCGCCACGGCCTCCACCTCCCTCGTGCCAGACACTGTGGTAAAGAGGTTCCAGGGTAGTGCCCGCAGCAATGTGGACTGGCCCTCAGGACGCAGCCCAATCGCGAGCGTTTTCCTCGATGCTTACGGGTTGTCTGGCGGAAGGGCACCCAACGCTGTAAGTGGCTAGCTTGCGGCGCATGGGGAACCACGACTTCAGCAACGCATGTAGGCGAGAGCTTGCGAGGTCGTCGGGTCGGTGCAGCTGGCCCACTTTTTCGGTAAGCTGGACGGCGGAGCAATCGTCGAGATTCGAGATAGTGCCCATCAACATATCGGAAATCAAGTTCCGCTCCGCTAAGAAACGGTGAACAACAAAATGCATACAAATACGTATTGTGCACCGTCATTAAAACGTCGGAGGACTGGGAGGAGGAGGGGAGGGGAACGACGACGACGGAACAAATGACGACGAGGGAGAGGGGGTGCATGAAACAGATGGAGGGGTCATGGGATGGGAGGACGAGGGGGGAGAAGAGGATGAGCAGGATGAGCAGGTAAAGTAAAATAGTCTGGGGCGGGAGCCTGGTTGCAGCCCCGCGAGGAGGGCGACGCGCCCCTCCCAGATGCTCACTACTTGGCCAACCTGCGCATGCGCCTCTGTTGCGACGTCTGCGCCCTGGGCGCGCGCTGCCAGCACCGCAAACAGGACGGCTCCCTGCGTGGCGAGACACGAATTCGCCCAACACTGCCCCGTTTCGCTTCACTCGCCAGCGCACTCACTCTGCCTAGCCGCCGACGCAAACAAAAAATACGGCGAGACACTGGATACCAATTGCTGGCACGCCCGAAGTGCGGGTGCGGGGGCAGCAGGGACTACGGGCACAGTTTCCTTGCGCGGCTAGAGCGCGCCGTGGCAGTGTGGCCAGACTGGTCACTGAGCCACGACCGAGCAGCGCGTCTCTGCTTGGGATCGCCAGCACCCTGACACTGGCGCGTGGGAGGAGGCCATCCTCGCCGTGGTCACTTGCGACCCCGTGACAGACCAGTCAACATAGTATGTTGACTGGTCTGTCACCTGCGAGTACAGTGACAGCAACGCTCGCAGGCAGACCAGGGCTCGCACGGACGGGGTAGTGGCTGCCCAGGCGGGCGACAGGAAGCTGGCGCGCTACCCTCCTTCTGGTGGGGAGCTGGTCTCGGCCGTCTTGGAGTCAGGGGGCCGACCGGCCGACGAGCTGGTCGCCTTTGTCCGCTCTTACGGCCGCGACTTGCCGGAGACCGAACGGTCTAGCGTGATTTCCGCCACCCGGAGGAAGATTCAGGAAACGCGGAGATGTTGCTCAGCGCGACGTGAACAGCCAAGCAGCCCCCAAACCGCCAGCACAATGTCCACCGCCACTACGACCATTACCAAGTCCGACGTGGCCACCACCGCTGGTACGACGACCACTAACACGGCCGCCACCCCGACCCGTGCGACCACCACACGTCGACCAGCACCACGCCCACAGCGACCGCGTCGCCCACTGCCACGACGCCCACCACCACGACCACAACCACCACCGCCTCCACCACGACCGCCACGAACACCACTACCACCACGAACAACGCCTTGACGACACCACGATGCCCACGACCATAACCACCGTCTCCACCACCACAACAACGCAACGACGACCGTCACGACCACCACCACAACGACCGCGTCCTCCACGACCGCCGCCGCGACGACGACTCCCGCGACATCCGCCCCCGTCTTGCCCCTTCTCCCTTGCCGCCCCTGCTTGCTGTCTCCTCCGCTGCTCCTCCTCCTCCTCCTCCCTTTCCCCTCCTCGCCTCCAACTATTCTGGTGATGGTGCCGCGCGCGGGCCGGTGCGGGTTGGCACCAGGCACCAGGGGGCCTCCGCCAGCTGCCCTGTCCAGGCCTGGATGCCCCTGGGTGCCGATATAGAGAGAGAGAGAGGAGAGGGAGAGACAGTGAGAGAGAGAGAGAGTGATACACACACAATATATATATATACATATATGTATATATATATATATATATATATATATATATAAATCGAGGAAACAACAAAAAAAGATAGGCGGGAGGGCAAGCCAGGTGCGCCCGCGCAGTTTCTGACATCCTACCCCCCCCCACCGATTATTTTCCAATGCGTTAGGATGTCTCTATCCGCCAGTTGGGGCTTCCACAAGGACCTCGGTCCCCTTGTGACCGCAACGTGTGATACGCAAAACGACATTAGAAAATCAAAACGGATTGCTTGGTTGGCTTCAGCAGCCGCGAGGCCACTGCCGCGCGCCTGATTGGAGGCCTCGGGCGAACACGCGGAGGGTCCCATGTTCTACTAAACTCGCACGCCGTCTGCATATATCAGGACCTCTTCTTTTGGGGGGGAGACCGGTGTCAGAATTTCCCCGCCCCACCTCGGGAAACAGAAAAACGAAACCCACTTTCTAGGATTACTTGGGCTGGTTTCTCCAAGGATGGAAGGAGGGGGCGGAACAGGGCTTGGGATTTTTGTTTAGGGGGTCTGGGGCGGTGCAATTCAAACCAAAACCATGTTAGACCCTCATGCATACATCCCTCCCCCCGACAAAGAATCGGGGGGGGGGTTCTGGCATGACCCCAGGCTTGCGCGTCCCCTGGCACGTCCACGCCGCGTCCCCTGGCGGGTTCCGTGACGCATGCCGTGGCACTTCCCTTGGCGCATTCCCTGGCGTGCCCCCTGGCATTCCCATGTGGCACGTCCGCTAGCGAGTCCAGCGACACTTCCCCTGGCAGTGGCGCGTCCCGTGGCACGTTCCCTGGCTCGACATCTGCCGCGCTCCCTGGCTCGTCATCTAGCGCTTCCCCTACCTGTTCCGTGGCGCGTCACCAGACGCGTCCTTTGCTACGCCCCCTGGCGCGTCCCCTGGCACGATCCCTCGGGACGTCCCCTGTCATGACGTTCCCGTGCGCTCCCCCCGGCAAACGTCCCGTGGCAGGTCCTTGGCACGTCCACAAGATGACCTCTTACACGTCCCCTGACACGTCCCGTGGCGCATCCGCTGATGCGCCCATGGCATATCTCGTGGCGCCCCCAATTGGTTCGTCCCGTTTCGGAACTGCATGTTTCGGAACTTAAACGGGTCGTGAGCTCGAGCTGGCTGGGCGCCACGCACAGTTCGACTACAACCAACTCTGGGCGAGCCATGCGTTCTTGCAACTCAAGCTAAATGTCCAGATCAGTTCGGTCAATATGTGGACACCGAAGACGATTGGATCCACAACGCAACAGAGTACAGCACAGCACGGACCAACACAGCTCAGCTCAGCACGTCACCGCGTGCCACAACGCAGCGCAACAGCCAGCACCTGGCACGGCATCACCACTGTGGATATCCTCAGCATTGCCACTGCCAATTTGCCAAGCTAAGGCAATGCTGTATGCCTTTCCCCATTCGCGGATCGATTCTACATTTTGTTGCTGGGACGCCAGCGGTCCGCTCACGACCTGGGCCCTGGGAGAAGGAAAACACGGCGGCGAGGAGAGGGCGGCGGCGCGATCGGAAACCCTTCCTCTCACTGGCCTCTGCGCAGCTGGAGGCATACAGTAAGCACACACGAGAGGAAACCTTGATGTAAGACGTATCGGTGCACACGTTCCGTCGGTCTTCGAAGATCTGAAGGCAGTCCAGAGCCTCAGTGGGTCCCTGGGACCATCGGGGGATGAGGAACTTCCATGGGCCGCCTGCTGGCAGGCCGATTCCTTATTTGAGCTGCCAACTGTGAGGCTAGAGGCCTCCAAAAAAGAAGAAGTCGAAACAGATAGGGTCGGAATATCTCGCCGCATCGTCGACGCATCGCCGATGCGTCGGCAACGTCCGCGTGGAGAACGCCGGTCTCCTCATCGAGCCGCATCGCCAATGCATTGGCGATGCGGAGGGATCCTCCAGCCTACTCCGACCCAGTCCGGGAGGCCCAGCATCAGAGGAGGGCGAAATAAGACAACGGCAACTCAACATTGATCCCTCGACACCTCGCGGGGTCCAAACGCACCCGTCTTCCGAGCTGCGTCCAGCCGTGGCGACGAGATCCCCCCCGAAAGCCAGCTGACGTTGTCTCAACTCGCTCTCCTCTGAAATACGGCACGTGCACGAGATGCCACCCTCAGAGGGCTGGTGCTGCTTACCTTCACGATCACCGGCTTCCGGGGTCTGGAGACCCCATAAGCTCATGAACCCATCGGGAGGGGTGTGCCCACCCTCAAAAGCAGCAACGCTACACTGCAATCATCACCCTCCTTCTTCTCCTCCTCCTCCTCCCCCTCCCCGTTTTCCTCCTCGTCTTCCTCTACCACAAGTACTCCGACATGCCTTCTGAATCAATCGTCCCTGTCGCACCCAGATGCGTGTCGGTAGGGCGGGACAGGCGTCTCTCCTGAGAAGTCCTCACGATTGCAGATCCTGGGACTGAGCAATTCGCAAGAACTTCACGGACGGAAAGCGGATAGGTTTTAAAATTGTTGCTCTCGCCTGAGCGCCGTAAACATTCGTCTGAACAATTCGCGAAACTTTAATGGATGGAACGCGGGAAGTCTTCATAATGGGGCTCTCGCCGTCGCGCCGCACGCATTCTTGTTAAAATTGTGCAAGGGCTTCACGGATAGAAAGCGGCTCATTTTTCCGAATGCGGTTCTCTCGCGTTAGCGCCGTGCACATTCGTGTTCAAACTTTGTGAGAGTTTCACGGGTAGCAGGCGGCTCTTGTTCCAAATGTGGCTCTCGCGTTCGCGTCGTGCATAGCCGTGTTTAAAGTCTGCGAGCGCTTCACGGATGGAGGGCGGGTCGTGTTCCAGATGTGGCTCCCCCGTCAGCGCCGCCCAGCTACTCCTTTAACGTATGTCAAGAGATTCGCATATGGAAAGCGGTACACGCCGGTCGGAAGAAGTGGGTTGAAACATGAAGTAGGAAGGCGTTGGGAGTAGATTGGGCTTCTTCTCGCCCGCTGAAGAGGAGGAAAGAAGGAAAACCGCTCGACTCTTGAAGTAGGAAGGCGCCTAAAGTAAATTAGGATTTGGGCATCCCAAAAAACCTACTTTCAACGACCAGCTTGTACATGTTCAACGTGTTGCTCTCGCCCCGGCGCCGCGAGCATGTGCCTCACAACTTCGCATGGGATTCACGGGTGGACGGCGGGATGTGTTCCAACAATGCTGGCGAGAGCACATGCGCCTGCAAAGCTCGCAGACATGTCACGGGTGGAAAACGGCACTTTTTGCTAGATATGGCTCTTGCCTCGGCGCAGCAAGCATTTGATGCAAACACTTGGGAAAATCTGGCGGATTCTTGTGTTTGGCCGTTCCAGGAGTCGTGTTCCGACACAGTTTAGAAGTGGCGGTTCGCAACAGTCAAATTGATTCGCGGTGTTTCGTCACAACGCAATACTAAAATTCATGCGCGGCCTTGAAGTCCAAGGAGTGGCGCGTTGGCACGATTGAGGATTACCAGACGTTGTCTTCACACGGGACACTTCCGAAGTGAAAAGAAGTCCTTCTCCCTGTAGAGATCTTTGGGAAAGGACACCGGCGCTTTTGAATGCAACATCGTTGATGCCTCTTGGATATGCACAGGTCCTCCTCCTCCTCCTCCCCCTCTTCCTCCCCCTCCTCCCTCCACAACTATACTTTTCCTCCACTCATAAAACTCAATCGGGCCTGTCCCCCTACAGGGGAATTTTGGACGAAAAGTTAAAAAAAGTCAAACAAAAACCCTGAAATACTCAACAATGATCAAAACATCGTCCCCTGACTATGTTTCGACTATCTTTGAATACTCTTCCTGTAGAAGGACATGCCCGACTTCATCATAGAAAGACAAATCCCCCTGGGATGGGGACCTCGGCCTGCTTCTCCTCCTCCTCCTCTCCCTTCTCTCCCTCCCTCTCCCTTCTCCCTTCTCCTCCTCCTCCTCCTTCTCCTGCTCCTCCTCCTCCCCCCTCCACAACTATACTTGTCCCCCGCTCACAGAACGACACACACATACACACACAAACATCCCCCCTGGGCAGGGACCTCCGCCTGCTTCTCTGGCGACGCCGGGCAGGAGGCCGGGTTCGTGGCCGACGACGCGGACGCCGCCGTGCCAGCGCCCCGCTCGGGGCTCCTCCGCACCACGCGCCGCGGCGGCCGCCCTGCCCCCGACGGGCAGCGGCAGGGGGGGGGACTGACTCAGGGAGGGGGGGCATCGACTTGGAATCCTCCTCCTCCTCCTCCTCTTCCTCCTCCTCCTCCTCCTCCTCCTCCTCCTCCTCCTCCTCCTCCTCCCCCTCCTCCTCCTGGAGGGGCATTGGCTTGGAATCGGCGATACTTCCACGACGTATCGGCGCTACAGTCGGACTTGGTTGGACGGGACCCGCGAGGCGAGGCGTTCCCCCTGAGCACCCCTCCCCTTTCATCGTTGCCCCGGATCCTCCTGCCGCCGCTGCCGCTGCTGCCCGCCCTCCTGCTGCCTCGCCGTGCTGACTCGTCGTCGTGGTTCAGAAGAGGACAACCTGGACAGGCTCACGCTTTGAAAGCATGCCGACAAGAGGCTCTTGGCCGCTCTCGGCACCTGGCGGCCCTCGCTGGGCCCTGCAGACCGTCAAGTCGGCGACTCCGAAGGGTGCGGTTTGTAAAATATGTGGTTTGCAACTCGCACCCACCCGGGGGGGGGGGGCCTGGGGGGCGGTCGGAAACCTTGACAGAGTTCTCCGCCGCGCCTCGAAAAGGCCCGACGAGGGTCGTGCACGCCAGGCCCCAACGGTGCCGATCGCAAGCCACACCCCGGGGTATACCCTGTGTGGCCGCCGAATCAAGACACAAGATCGGGGACGCAGATCGGCCACAAGAACATGAGACGAATCAAAACGCAGCTCGCCCAGACGCCGTCCGTTCGGCGGCGCCGATTTTATCTCGCGAACTCCTCATCGCCATTTGCACGTCAAGAGAAAACTCTTTCGTCCTGCGTAAGTATGCTTGCGATTTGGTGCCCGCGATTTCTCCGAGGCATATCAAGCGAGACCCATACTGAATTCACGAATTCCTCCCAGACACTCTGCCCTACGTGCTCCCTCTTATAAACCTGCCTCACAATGGAGGGGCAGTGGATTCCAAAACGGAATGTACCATCTTGATGGCGCAGAATTTGCCGCGGGGCACCGCCTCGCCGGCGACGTTGCTCTCGACGACCGTGGTTGCGATGAGCCCGCGCGCGAAGGTAAGCAGCTCCGCGAATGACCGCGACGCGCGCGTGCTCTGCGTGGTTCAAATAATCATCGTTCGGCAACCCGACGGCCACCCCCGCGGCTTCGCCATGGCCGATAATCTCCGCCATGCCGGAGCGGTGGGAGATCTGGTACTTGCATTGGTCAAACAAGTGCTGCGTCGGACTCGCCACGGCACCGGGCGCGCCGGCGATGTGATACATTGCCCACGCCTTGGTCTCCGCGAGGAGGGGCTGACCGGCGCCTTCCACCACAATATTGTTTTGCGTCTTCATGTGTTGCCTGTTAGAGGCAACTCTCATATGCCCCATCGCGCCATTCCACCCGGCAGCAACAGCCGCAGGGACAGTC